>OY751318.1:23009713-23304713 GCA_963564615.1 Rhorus exstirpatorius
TAAAGCTTGCAATCGCTACAATTTTTTTTTCCCCAATATCTCTGATTTAATCATTCAGAAGTTTTTTTAGTTAAAGTATTCTCGAAGTTGAAATTTTTCTGCGCAAACGAGCTACGTTTACAAGAGTAAAAATTATTCAACTAAAAAAGTGCTTGCACCTTTGCAGATGAATGGTATCATTTGGCTAAAAAATAAGTGCTTACACTTTTTTTAGATTAGTACAAATATTCGATTGATAAAGTGCTTACACTTTTTAGGCAAATAATTAAATTATACACCCTTATAAGAGTCGCTCGTTTTCACATTTAAAAAAAAAAAGTGCTTAAACTTTTCAGATTAGTAGCATTATTTGAATAATAAAGTTCTTATACACTTTCTCAGTCAAATAATCGTACTCTTGTAAGATATAGCTCGTTTTCGCATTGCAAAACATATAGTCCGGCCCACTTGATCAAATTTATTTGCCAGACTATCGATTCGTCAAGTGTGCCTTAAGGGAGTTCTCTATCGGTACGTAGCTAGTCAAGCTCGAGTTTTTTTTGAGTCTGACTAACTCGGTACATTGATCTGGCAAACGTTGCACAATGGTCAGCGGCGCATGTTTCTCTCAGCGTCGTTTTTACGGGTTATTCAAGCTTTTTAAAAGTAATTTATTACATTTAATAATTAATTTTTTTTTCCCCAAACGTTCAATGTATAATTTGAGAACGTTGAGAAATCCTCGCGGACATGGATGATCTATCGAGCGCGTCATATTTTAAATTGCGCGCTAACCTAAAAGGCGTTTTGCCACATCTGCTAAATATTGATCGACGGTCAATTAAGTTTAGCATTACTTTATTTATTTATGCGCTTGTAGGTCATCAATCGACATTTTCAAACGTGCAAAATGTTCCTCAAACATTCTACCTATATCTCATAAAGTTTCATCTATATATAATCAACGGTATAGTTTCTGTTAACTTTGTAATTGAATCTGTCGAAAGCTTGGATCTTTTAGTGGACACTTTTTTTTTTTAATTATGGAAAAAAAAGTATTAATAATAATATTAAGTCTCTCCGCAGTTATAGGCACGAGTAGCAAAAAATATGAGGTCTTAGGGGTAATATTTAATTTGCATCTAGCTTTTGAAACATTAATGTAATTTTTGTATCAGATACAAAAAAAAAAAGATAATACCGCTTGGATAATGAATTAATGGACTCGCGAAATCAATTACTTTTATTATTATAAATTCGAAAACCTGAATATTTCACAAAACTAGTTCTCTTTTCAACCAACTAATTTTTATACAAAAAATTGCAAGGCTTTTTGCTGCACGACGATAAATTATGGAGATATCAAAATGATTAGATTTTCGTCATATTAATCCAGTATATAAATTAATCCCTGAGTCTCACACGCTCGCACACGCTACCTCTTACGATCGATAGAATATTGCCGGAGCATACCTTCTCGTTCTGTCCCCCAGGTATATATATATATCATATATCATATATTCATATACATATATGTGTAGTCATATAACTCGGTGAAATATTGAACGGATCCATATCTCGGCTTAAACTTCGGCCAAGTAAGATGAACGGGCCAATATGCTCCTCCACCACGCGTTCACCTAATAGCTTACGTTTACTCATACACACACATATATATATACCTTGACTCAGACTCCTGAATTTAGTGACCGCGATAACCGCTAGCTCAATTCTTATTAACTCGCATCTTTTCCTTTACTCTTATTCTCTGTATTTCGTAATTTTCCAATTTTCAAACGAAAAAAATTTCAATTTTCACCTTTTTGTATTTTCACGATAATTATATTAATGAGTATTTTGCAGTAAAGTCACTCGTAACGGGCTTTTTTTTCTCTGAGCCCCTTGAATCTCGAGTTATCCCGCGAGAGAGGTTAGGAAAATTCCAGAGACGACCTTGGAGTTACAAGAATTCTCGTCATGAACGTGACGATGACACACGTGACGCGTGTCCGTTGGAAAAATCGATAAGAGGAAGCCGAAGTTTTGTTAAATTTGACTGGGCAACGACGCGAGAGAATCGCGCGAATGGCAAGGAAAAAAAAAACCCACGAAATCTTTTCACAGTTTATGCACGCATTGTCAGATGCAACAGTTTGTTGGATTTCGTCTCTCGCGCGATAACTCTGTTGATTCAAGCTCTCCGAACCTCCCTCATCCGATCCCCGGGTAAATATATCGAACGCAATTTACGAGGTTAAATGTAAATAGAGGGTTGATTTTTCATTTATTTTTCGCAAATCATTCTCGAAATAACATATTATTCCGATTGATTTTGTACGCAAAGCGAGGATGTAACGGGGTTATAGTTCGATTGAAATGAAAGCAAAAAAAAAAATGTGCAACAAATAACGAAACAAAAAGTCAATTGAAGAAGTTTCCGATTCCAAAACGAAATCGCTGCTCCTCTCTCTCTCTCTCTCTCTATTTCTCTCAAATGAATGAACGATTTTTCATGTTGCAAATGCGTCATCAACTGAACGCAGAAAAATTTGTCACATCGCTGAACCGCCACCAGAAAAAATTTCCCATATGGGGACTTTTAACCCCTTGAGTGTCAGTGACACGCAGAAAAAAGTCGTGCTATTTTTGTCTCATGACACATAGGCATTTGAAAAAAAAAAAAAAAAAGCATGTTTATACTTCATCGATTCGACTGTAATTTGATAAATCATGGTTTTCGAGGTCGCTGAATCCGAATCTGAAATCGGATTTGCAAAATTCAAAATGCCGGATCCAATATGGCGGAGGCAAATTCGAAAAATGGTTTGATTTTGACAAAAGTGAGTACCTCATGGTTTTCGAGGTCACTGAATCCGAATCTGAAATCGGATTTGCAAAATTCAAAATAGCGGATCCAATATGGCGTAGGAAAATTCGAAAAATGTTTTGATTTTGACTCAGTTACGATGCCCGTGACCGCAAGGTCGGGTAGCGCGACGATCGCAAAAAGACGATGCGCGACTAGCGTACACGGGACGTACTAAACCGTCAGCGTCCGTGCACCTAACCTAATTGGTGCGAAAATTTCGTGTCAAGTTATTTTACGTCGAACATAAATGGCGATATCTCCCATATTATGTCAATAGCTAAAAATAGATTTAAAAAAATTATATTCGTGTTAATATAATTGCCGAAGTCGGGTATAATGATTCATTGATAAATTAGGGGAAATAAGTTTCGTCAAGCAAATTTCGAGGCGTATAAGAGGCTTCGTAGTATCTCTCGACTTGTCGTTATAGGATAAAATGTAGTTGTCTCGAGACACTGATGTGCCTCTCTTAATTGGAAAATGGCGGAAAGATTGGTAACGCAGAGGATTTCACTGTGGACGACGGTTTATGCTTTCGGAAGGGCACATGCGTATAGGCGCCGTGATAAGCGGGGCACGCATGAAACAAAAGAGTGTCGGAGTAATTATGTATATTGTATATATATATTTTTTTTTCACACATTATAAATGATTTTTTATCGCGAGTTCAATGCATGCTTTGAACGAATTTGAGCAAAAAACGCATGAAACACGAGAGTGTCGGAGTAATTATGTATATTGTATATATTTTTTTTTCACACATTATAAATGATTTTTTATCGCGAGTTCAATGGATGCTTTGAGCGAATTTGAGCAAAAAAAAGGTTTGAGTGAGCTTTTTCTTTCACGATTAAGGAGCGTCAAAAAAAAAACGAATGTATACCTGAAATTGGGAAAATAATGAAATTTTCGGATGATCCTATTTACAACCGTGTGTTCGATGTTTCCGGTGCAAATATCGTGACCTCATCGTCGTCATCTACGTCCTCGTCGTTTCTCTTCTTCGCGTTGCTCCGTATCGCTCTTCTACGATCGTCCATCATTTTTCTTCTCATTTGTTCGCGCGCCTCGCGGGCTCGCCGATTCGCCTCGCTCGTCGCCGTTGTCTTTGCCCTCCGGGTCACGATCAAGCGACGCTTCGTCGCGTTGCCATTCTGCGACGCGAGGCTTACACTTTTCTCCGGTGTCGTCTGAAAAGAACATGAGAAAGTGAAGAAAAAAAAAATGCAAGAAGTCACGTTTTTAACGAAAAATGAAGAAATAAAAAATAATTTTTTTTTGCTATTTTCTGAAATTTTTAACATTTATGCGCGGATAATCGAAGACTTTTTCTCAGGTTAATTTAATTTTCAATCCAGTTTAAAATTAATTTGAACGAATTTGAATTTATTCAAATTTATTTGAATCGATGTAAAATTAGTTTAAATTTAATTTTAAATTCGTTTATTCAATGATAAAAATTTCATCAGGCACATTCAATTATAATTTAAAAAAAACAAAATTGCCGATTTGTTTTGTTTTTTTTTATATTGAGACAGAAAAATCAGAGGAATTTTTGTAAGTGATAGGAAAGGAATTTGTAATTTGTACTTATTGTCCGCTGGGGATCGTCGATTATTTCTTTCTCTCTCTCTCCTCTCTCGGATAATTCGCAGATCGCTCGTTTCTTTTTTTTTCACAAAAAATAAAATAAACAAAACTCCATCACAGTGAATTTACCAAAATTTCCCCAAAAAAATATCGAGAAAAAATTTCTTCTATACTTGAAACTGCGACATATTTACGATTTCGCAAAAGGAGACCTAAATAACCGAAGTATAACTGAAGGGAAAGAAGTTCTGAAGTCCGGGCAAGTGGTGGTAGTTGGATGTACCACAAAAAAAAAAAAAAAAAACCGAAACAAAACGCGAAATATTAGGGCCAGCGCACTCCGATTGAAGAATTCGGGTGTCGCATCGAGACATTTCCAGCACTCTTGTCCACATTTTCCCGTCGATCTATCATTTAACGCACGCCGAATAAATTCGTCCGAGATACTTTTACCCGCGTTTTTAACGGGAAAACCTGTGAAACGTCACGTCTCGATCCGCGAAACCCATGAGAATGAAAACCGAACACGCAACAATAAACTCTAGCGTTAGATTTCACTTTTGGGCTGAATTTCGCAGATCCTTTCGACAGTCTCCATTCCGTTCGCCGATAATATAAAAATTTAAACCACAGCTTCTTTTTTTTTTGTTAATTCGAACGGGTAAAGATATGTCAAAACTAATTTTGTGTTGTAAATCGTGTTGCACGAATAAAATCTTTTGCACTCCAATAGCGGTTCGTCAAAAATCCGCTAGGAGTCGCATATATGCTCAGTGTCGATCGCCAACAGCGCCATATAATTCGCGAGTGACGCGAGCGCCGCCATCGGTATTGCCGATCGCCAATATATTTTTCTCATCAAAAGTGCGTTGACAATACAGTCAGAAGAGTGACTTTGCGCATCGTCATTCGTAAAATAAAAATATAAATAAACTCTATAAAAAAATATAAATAAAAAATAAATATTCTCTGCTTTTACGTTATACATTATATTATATTTACTTTATAATAGAGCGAGCAGTGGCCCAGTTGGTCCGACTCTGGACTGCCACGCAGGCGGCCAGGGTTCGATCCCGCGGCCGGCAACAATGGATTTTTCCAGATGCTTTTTCTGCGAGCTCGGTGGTTCGAAACCCACCTTAAATTGTAGGTTCTCACAAATACACTCTCGGCCAATAGCAATGAGGTTGCAAAAATCGAGAGAGAAAAATAGTTCCGTAAATGAACAGAAAAACTAAAATAGTGGGCCCAGTGTAAGAGTGATATAGTGAATGAAAGTGTTGTAAAAAGCCGAAAAGGCTATGCAAGTAAAACTTACTACTACTATATTTACTTTATACTTTATACAGTGTCAAAGGATAGATATTATAGAGCATTATGCCGTGTGAATTCGATTTGTTTTTTTTTTTTTTTTTCAAGTACAGTCTCTATGAGGTTAGGATAGACGTTCGGATGGACTGGTATGACCGGCAGAAGCCTCAAGGTATTCCTTGCACGGCCGGTGGTCGGGGATAGCGGGGCATACACGGAAACAAAATATTCGGACCGCTCACGGGCTACACGCGTGTATTTCATCGCTAAATATTTCGTTAAAACTCCATAAAACATCCCGTGATCCCCTCTGTTTTTATCGCCGTTACGGATTTTTAAGATTTTTTTACATACCTAGGGCAATTTGTATAGGGAAAATGGAGAATTATTCGATATATGATTTATTGGATCGAAATGTGGCCAGCATAATATGTCGTCTTCGTAAAGTGCCGTGTAAATTTAACGATTTTCAAATTCATAATTTTTGGATAAATTTTCGGCAACTTGGCATTGAAATTTTTCGAGTACGCTGGGACGTAACTGTACTTTATAGCGTAGGCAAAAATAGCGCAATTTTTTTCGTCCAATTGACGATAAAATTGGTGATAAAAAGAGCTTTCTCGCACCAGGATATGTTGTTATTTTATATGGATATGTTATGGATATGTTGTGAAATTTTGTAAGGACGTTCGACGAGGAAAAATTTGTTTTCGCATTGACGCGAGGATATTTTGTTGTTTTTTTTTTCCGTTATTTTCATTTAGGAATGTTTCATGCTCGAGGGACTCGTTGGAACACGTGGATCATGCGATTGAATTGTGCGTGTGTGTGTTTTCAATGATTTTTTCGTTGTTTCGTGAATTTTCGAACGAATCTTGGGAGGGTCGTGGAAAATTCAAACGAGACTGTTCTCTGATCGCGATTATCCGATGAACTTACCTCTTCTCGCCACTGGGAACTTTTGAGCTTTTCGATTTGCGCGAAAGTATCGTTGACCTGGACAACCTGGAGCATCACCATGTCCCAAAAACCAGCGAGATCCTCGCGCGTGGTTGGAAATTTTTCACCGGGCACATCGCTCTTCGATGATTCGGATGAACGAGAAATGAGAGAGTAAGGATGAGAGACAGAAAAATAAAATAAAATAAATTTGGAGCAAACGACAAGTTTGTTATTTGTCGATTGATACTGAATTGCGAAGGCGGAAAGCAAAAATTGTATCAAAAAATGACTAATTACTCTCAGTAGGAAAAAAAAAACAAAAATGACTATAATAATAATAAATATTTGATTTTGGTAATTGTTTTTTTTTTTTTAATTTGTCTCTATACCGTGAGACTTTTCAATGCAAAGCTTGGCAAACTCACGATATTCTTGCGACACAGTTCCTCGAATTGTTGAATCTTTTGTTCAACGAGCAGTCTTGCTTTACCGGCCGCCGAACGTAATTCACCCTCGGCCTCCTCGGGCAAAGTTGCCGGATCGGCATTAGCGAGCTCAGCCTCCGCTGATTCTGCCAGTCTCAAGAGCCCGTCTCTCTCGGCACTCAGGAGCTGTGAAAATAATATAATAAAATTGAAATTAAATTAATGGTAAAATGAATTAATAGTGAAAATGAAAATTTCCAAATTGCTTCCTCGTTATTTCGTCACGCACCGGCAAAGCTCCCCTCTGCGATGAATTCGATTTTTTCAACTTTGGCTTCCACATGGAGCTGAAAGTTGCTTGCGGTGAGAAAAAATAACGAAGGAAGCAAATTTGCTAATTTCCAATTTGCAAAAGTCAGAGCGAATGCTTGGATTTTACGAAAATTTCAAAATTCTGTAGAATCTCAAGCCCTGATTGGCGATTGACACTAAGCATGCGACTCCTAGCGGGGGGAGGTTACGAACTGCTATTGGAGTGCAAAAGAGTTTATTTGTACACACGATTACAGCGTGTAAATTACTTTTGACATTTCTGTATCCGTTCAAATGAACAAAAAAGCTGTAGTTAAAATTTTTATATCTTCGGATAGGGTAGACGTACCGGTTGTGGCCACTTTAAGCATTTTCGAAAATTCATTTACGAATAGTGTTCACATTATTGCAAATTCAGGACTGAAAAAGTGATCGATACGACCTATAAGGTATACAGAATCGAATTGTTATCATTTAAAACCTTTTCCGATCATTGTGAATAAGAAAATATGAATTTATCGCGTAGCTGTCATTTTTCACCATTTGTGGCCACATTTTTACTACTTTTGGCCATCCGAAGTACCAATTGTGGCGATCAAGCTTTGAATTGGGATACGAATGCGCTACAAACGAAAGATGGAGTTTTAGACAATCAGTTTAAATTCAATACAATACAGTTTAAATTTCCTTTCCGCGACTTCTCTATCGTATTGCCCGCAATTGCACTACGCGACTCCAGCAAAACATGTGCATTCTCGCCACCATGGGCGCTCTAAGTCGTTCTCAGCCGCTATAGTATGGCACTGCACACAGCGAAGAGCGGCTGAGAACGACTTGGAGCGCCCATGGTGGCGAGAATGCGCATGTTTTGCTGGAATCACGTAGCGCAATTGAGGGCATTATAATCGAGAAGTCGCGGAAAGGAAATTTAAACTGTTGCGCGAAGTCATATAAGAGTATTTTCAGCTTCAAAACTTCGAAAATTAAGTTTTACGCGTTTCCGACAGCAATTTATAAAGTTGAGCAGCGCAAAAACTAGATTCGTTGGGTGCAAAAAACAAAGAAATTAAAATTCTTGAGGTTAAACGCGCATATATTGTCTGGTATGAAAAATTCATGTCAGGATATTGTAATACAAATAAATTGATTTTTTTTTTCCTTTTTAGTAGCTCTCATGATTGGCTACCCCGAATATGCGGTGAGCACTTCGTGGCTAATCGTTCGTCCACGTTGCAATCAAGTCCGAGTTGCGTCTTTCTTGTTCTCGATACGAGCCTTGTCGGGTTCGGATGACAAGACCGACAAGGTTCATGCTTAGCCTCAAATTGAGAAGGAAAAGTAGCCGTAAACCTATTTTCATTACATCGTAATGCGTCGATTTATTTTTTTTTTTCAACGCAGTTATAGCCAAGCTCATCTCAAAAAAACTCTATGCAGCACGAATATAAACGTTCGTTTATTGAAATTAATCCAACAAGGTTTCGTCTATGTAAATAAATGAGAGCTATTCCAGCAAAATTTGCGGAGTACAGTCGGCCGCGGCGCCACTTGGCTTTCTGCACGCAGCGAATCGGAATGAAGACGAGAGGATAGAATCTGCGAAATTCAGCCCAAAAGTGAAATCTAACACAGCATTTATTGCTTAACAAGCATTTATTTTTAAAAGCATTTATTTTTAAAAGCATTTATTCTTAACAAAGCATTTATTGTTGCGTATTCGGATGTCATTCTCGTGCGTTCGCGTATCGAGACGTGACATTTCATCGGTTTTCCCGTTAAAAACGCCGATAAAAGTATCACGGACTAATTTATTCGGCATGCGTGAAATGATAGATCGACGGGAAAATATGAATAAGAGTGCTCAAAATGCCTCGATGCGATCCAAAGTCTACAATCATAGTGTGCTAGCCTTAATAATACGCGTTTTGTTTCGGTTTTTGCAGTACATCCAACTATCACCATTTGCCCGCGAACTTCAGAACTTCTTCCCCTTTAGCTATTATTTCGGCTATTCAGATCTTTTTTTTTTTTTTTTTACGAAATCGTAAATTTGTCGCGGTACTCAAATTGTAAACGTTCCCATGTTTGCAATGCCAACTGTCACAAACTGCACTCCAATAGCGGATAAATTGCCGAGTGAAGCGAGAGCGACGCCATCGGGGCAATGCCCCGATCGCCATTAAGATTCTCGTCAAATTTGTTACGCGAACATCTTCGGTTCCCCGAACTTATTACCGCAAGAAGTTTTTGGCTCGATTGCGCGTGAAAATTATGAAAATTATGCAATCCTCGTCAAATCTAAACAGCCCCCGAGCAATTTCAACGACGTCCAGCGGAAAGAAAGGGCGCTCGATTTTCCTTGTGCATCGTGAAAGCAAAGTTTTCTTCACGCAATGATAAATTAAATATGTAAAATACGAATCGACTAATTTTATTCTCCTCACTCTCATGAAATGATGTCCCCGCTTCTCCTCGACCGGACTCTCGGTGACTCGGGACGTTTTTTCATCGGGCGCGAGGCTCGCTGAGCTCGAGCTTGTCTCGAGTACCGGCTCTACGACTTCCGGCTTGGCTGACCGTTGATCCGATATACTCGTTACGCTGGCGCTCAGCGAATAGTCGCTCTCGCGAATGTTGCAGCTTCGTTTCGTGTTCGATGATATTTTCATCCAAGAGAAAAACGAAGGAATAAAAAAAAAACACAAAAATTGTCAATTTTCAGCGTTGTCAAAGTTTCTAAAAACCTTTTTTGCTTTCTAAAATTCGAAAATTCAACGTGCAATATTTCAATTTGCGCGGTTTGATTTTTTCAATTTTATTTCAATAATATTACCTCTGCGATGGCTTGATAATGTGTTCGGTGCCATCGGTAGCCTTGCATGAATTAACGACCGGAAATTGTGCAGAAAATTCTGGTTCAAGATGTCTCAGTACCGGCAAATTTTTCAACGATTCCTCGCTATTCCCATTATCCGTACTTCGATCATTGCTGTTGTTGCTGCCGCTGTCGCTGATGCCGCTGCTGCTGTTGCTGATGCCGCTGCTGCTGCCGCTGCGATATGATTCGTTGAAACTGCTTTCGCTCGTATTTTTATCGTACGCTGCACGTTTGAAGAAGAAACCGTGCGCAAGAGCACCAGGACCATGGCGATGCTCGACGCGCTGTTGAATAAACGATTTCTCGCTGCGCGAAGAATTGTTCGACGTTTGATTACCAAACGTCCCGTGCGACGAGCCATTCGAGAAACTCGTCTCGCGCGACGAATTTTTGAAAACTGTACATTTAATGAGAGAAAAAAATTCAAAATTACGTCAAAATAACCAGCTACGGTCGAGTCAGATAAAAAAAATACATAAAAAAAAATATATTCGCTTCTTACTCGTATGATCGGATTTTGGCGATGATATTCTGGACATGTAATTCTTCGTTTCACGGCTGAACGTCGCCGTGATTTTAATATCTCCGGGTGCTCGTTTCATCGGCGATTGCGATCTGATCGGACTCATGTCCGGAAAATTTGCGCTCAATAGCCGGCCCCTGTCGAACTCGAAAGATCCCTGACACAAATTCATCGTAACGCCTTGCGTCTCGGCGTAATTCTCAATTTTGCCCTCTTTCGTGCCGTTGCCGAAGCCATTCTGGTGATCCATCGCTGCCGGGGGTGACATCGATTGCCTCTTGGTTGGATGACACAGGCCCGGCACTCCGAGATTCTCGCTCGATCTGATGTACAATTTAAAAAAAAAAAATCACCTTTTTCATTTGAGAAATTGCAAAATATCGAATGTTCCGTTTTTTGTTTGTTCTCTTTGAAAAGGAAAAAAAAAAAATAACGGATCGTACATTATAAATTCAATTTTTGTAGCTTTTTAATTGCAAATAAATATTTTTATATGCCTGCTCTCTCCCTTATAAATTACAAATTGTTCGGGCAATGGCATCGCCGTAGTTTATCATCGATTATTTTGCTAATGGATAAATGGAACTCGATCCGTTTATCCGTAAACCGTAATTTTGTCCAAAGCTAAAAATTTGATGACAAAGGGCGCGCGGTAAACGAAAAATGGCACACTTTCATTCGTTTTCTGCGATCGCGAGGATACACTAAGATAAATGTTTCATTGGCTTGCCAAAAGAGTTGAGAATATGTTCAAGTGCTCATTCTCTTCGCAAGCAATTTAAGGTTTGAAACGCCGCTCGATTCTTCGAGCTACGATTTTATTTATTTTTTTTTTTTTTACAAATTTTCAAAGCTGGGCCATCGACTTTTACCAATTTTTCCCTTTGGACTCAAAATTGCCGATTTTCAAAGTGCTCCTTTTGGGTAAAAAAAAAATTGAAATTTCGAGATGACTCGAACGGCATTGTCCGAGTCTACTTGAGGGCTTTTCGAAACACCCCCAATAAACCCAAATCCGTCAATCGTGAGCAAAGTAATGGGGATTCGAAATTTTGATATTTTCGAGTTTTCGAAAAAGTGGGCAAAAAAAAATGAAAAATTACATTTTTTTTCATTTTATGAATTTTCGAGGGTTCAATAAAATCGCTGCAAAGTTTCTTCCCGAAGGAGATATGATTATATAGTCGGTGCTCATTCTTTTCGCAAAATCATTCAGGCTTGAATGCGCCGCTCGGTTCAACGAGCTACGATTTCTTTTTGATTTTTGTTTTTCAAATTTTCAAAGTCGGACCATCGTTTTTTCCCAATTTTTCCATAGCCACAGGCACAGATCGATTTTTTTTTCTTTCTTTCTTCAAAAATCCTATTTCAAATTTTTTTTTTTGTAGAAATTCTAATACACAGCTGACCCTCATTGATAAAGAATCCCATTCTTAAGCGAAATTGTCCTTTTCAAATTACAAATTAGAATTTTAATGTATATAACTTGACTCTCATCGATCGTCAATTAGAATTTTCACATGTAATTAAACCCTAGTCAATTACAAATTTTAATCTCATTACGCAACTAGCCCATTATCAATGACAGATTAATTTTTTTCACGAGTAACCTGTCCTTTATAAATTACAAATTACAATTTTCACACGTGTAACTTTCCCTCGCAAATTAAAGTTTATAAAAAAACTGTTGACTCGCAATATTTACCTCTAGAACTTTGTTATCCTAAAAAAAAAAAAAAATTTACCTCGACGCTATTCACACTTTCCGAATTTCGATAAATTAAAATCTTTAATATCAATCCGGCTATACTTTTTTTTTCGGAAAATTGAGAATTTTTACAAAAAAAAAATATAAAATTGTTTCTTTTTCTTCCTTTTTTTTCAAACTCAAGCCGCCAAAATTAGATGAAAAAAATAAAAGAAAGTTTCAAATTAAAAGAATTCGATGCCCAACGGTAGCTAAAAAAAATGGAGGAAAAAATCTGAAAAAATTATGGCACCTGTTTTTCAACGCAGACACCAAGCTGTGTAACTTACAAAAAGATCCCCCGATAGCGAAGCCCAAACTTGGCCGATAATTAATTAATTAATGTTTTTACTCATATATATATACACGGATTTGTTTCAAATGTTGTATCTGTCATGGCGTTTGTAAATATTCCCTACCAGGATACTCCAGAAGATGGCATAGTCGAGAGATTTTCGGAAATTAATAATTTTGAAATTTTCAATAAATTTTCGACTCTTTTTCGATGTTGTCGTTTGTTTTTTTTTTTTTTTTCTTCTTTTCTTTCTCTCTTTATTTCCAAGCCAAATTTCAGTAGCGTGCGTGCAACGCGAGAGTGGTTCTTATATACGCATCGCCATTGATTCGCTACACGAAAATATTTTCAAAAGTCTCTGTTCAAACGGATAAATTACTATTGTCGTGCAGAAAAAAAAAAGAAAAAAAAAGAAGAAAAAGAAGAAAAAAAGAAGAAAAAAAGAAAAAGAAAAAGAAGAAAAAGAAGAAGAAAAGAAGAAGAAAAAGAAGAAAAAAGAAGAAGAAAAAAGAAGAAAAGAAGAAGAAAAGAAGAAAAAAAACTTTATTCGCGTATTCAATAAATCAAAACTCACTTTGGTTTCTCATTAAATTTCTGATGAGGATGAGCCCGCATCATTTCTCGTCTCTCCTTGACCCTCACCGCGACTTTGCTGAAAATCGAGCCGTCGCTGGTGCCGCTGTCGAATGTCGTTTTCAACGACGGCGATGATTTTAATCTATTGCTCTTAAGTTCTTTGAGAATGGCTGTTCTCTTGACGCTTGTGCCCGAGAAAAGTTTTTTGTTGTTGTAATTTTCCTTGTTGTTCGCGGCGGTAAGCGAATTTTTCATATTAACCTCAGCGAGGGATTCTTCATCGTTGAGGGTCATCGCGGAATTGGGGCAAGTCGAGGACTGAGTCTGCATGGTATCGCGTTTCGGTGCGCCTGCGAGATTCTCGATGCTCGCCGTGATCTTTTGCTTTTTCTGTTCCTCGATCAAGCTCGTTGGGTGCAACTGGCCCGATCTTGTATTGCCATTTGATTTTATTTTCTTGAAACGATCGGCATATCTTAGGGTGGTGCACGTACTCTCGAATATGTGACCCAGAGGATCTGAGAATCTGAGAATCTGAGACTGTCCGAGATTCGCTATCATGATTATCTTAGAATTTTCATGGAGAGAATCCTTCAATAAATACGTCAATTTTGAGTCTCTGTAAGTTATGTGCTTCCTGCCATTGGCAAGATTGCTTATGCAATTACCGAGGGCCAGCAGCGATTTGTTGATGCTCGCCCTTTCCTTGAGGCGCGCGCTCTTGCATCCGATCTTGGATGCCCCCACCGAGCCGGCCAGATCGATCATCGATAATTTCACGTATTTTTTCTTACCGTCGAGCTTGTTCGTTATGTTCACATGGACCTGGGATATATCGTCGGGAATTTTTACAAAGATTACGACGATTGTGATTACGAAATGTTTTTTTTTTTTTTTCTTTTTTTTTTTTTTCGACGCGCTTTCAATCATGAAAAATAAAATATTTACGACATGCACCTTGACTCAATAATTCGAATTGTACGGCTACTTAATTTATACATAAATTATAGTAATGTCCGATGATAGGTAGTGCCATCGACTTTATTCAACGCAGATGTAATATTCGTACCAACATGCATATCGTTGTACCATAGGAACGAGACAAAAAAGGCGTACAACTTGAAAACATTTTTTTTCAGCCTCAAATTTATGAAAATCAGAGCGCATGAAAAACATTTTTCTTTTGTTTTTAATTCAAAATTTCATAAAATCCGAACCACTCGAGCGATTCTAAACAAGTTCAGTACCAATTATACTTGTCTTCTGGACTATTTGCGCAAAAAGGTTTCGATTTCGATAGTCTCGAATTTATGAAAGTTCAAGTGCGCACATATATTTTTCATAAGATTAAAAATTTTACAAAATTTGACCCCCCGCCCCCGCTCCCCCCCCAAAGGAATCTTGCCAAATGTGGATACCTAGCATCTGTATTACCTGGACTATGAGTAAAAATTTTTGGCTCGATAGTCGGAAATTTATGAAAATTAATGCGCAACATATAATTCATCATGAAATTCAAAAATTTTCCAAAATCCGAATCTCTCGAGGGATTCTCGCCAGATGCGACACCAAACATCTACGTTCCCTGGACCAATTGCCAAAAAAAGTTTCGGCTCGATTGCTTCAAATTAACGATGAGTTAATTAAGAAAGATAGAGCGCATGTAGCGATTTTATCGCACGCACACATTTTCCAAATGTGTTTTATCGACGCTTTGGGACATTTTGGGCATGCCGCCTATATGGAAATATGAAATTTTTTTTTGTTTTCCACAAAAACAATGAGCTTTCGCCATTGGGAAGCAAAATAAAACATTTCTCCGAATATCCGCTGTTTTCCTAATCTTTGGATGAAAAAAAAAAAAAGAAAAGAAAACCCAAAACTCGTCAAGACCGCGCCCCGACCGGTGATAAAATAAATGGAAAAAAAAAATACATCAGATATGAGAATGTTCTTCGATCGTCAAGCGCATTCCCGTATCACCAAAGCCCGAGCTTACCTGAAAAATCGTGTGACTCCGACTGCTCTCTTTGTACGCCTCGATCGCATGCATAGTACGATTTTCATTTCCACGCGCCAGCGACGCGAGCAACTCGTCCAGACCGTGGACAGTTAGGATCTCGAGGCCGGCGACGATAACGCCATTTCTGCCGTCGTCTCTCACCGCCAGCGGACCAGATTTGTGCAACAAATCCAGCACGTTCTCGTTGTAAATCTCGAGATAAGTAACGCCGAGATTGAACTCTCTGCGGTCCGACTGGGCGTCAATTTTGGCGAAGAGCTCCGACATTGTTCTGAACGTTATGCCGGGATCGCCGTCGCTTCCCAGCATCGTGCGAGTCTTATCCTCGAGCGAAGCGCCGTAAGCGAATACCGAGCAATTATAGCCATCCAGAAGGCTGGCTATCGTGTCGCGAGTCGTACCCTCGAAGACCTGGCTGTTTGTGCACGTCTCGTCGAAAATGCGATCGAACATGAATTGCAGATCTTTGTTCGGTTTCTTGTGGAAATCGCCACCTTCGATCCCAGCGAAGCTTGAATACAAGAACCGGCTCTTCTCCTCCTTGGGATCGAATATGAGCGTCTCGTTGTCTATGACCTTGACGAAGGTGCGATAAATACATTGCGATTCCTTCTCGTCGGGCGGACGGACGCGAACGATGACGCGTACACTCATGGGCAGGGTTGTAAACGTAAAATACCCTAGTATTTTTCATGTATAATTACATGTAAATTACTAGGTATAATACACCTCAAGTTTGTGACACTGGGTATATTACATTTTGAAATAACTGCTAAAAAATGACGGCTGACGGCGCAGCTTGTTTTTGTCGTTTAGTCGCCTTTCTTCACCTTTCTTCCACACATAACGCATAACGCATAACGACCGAGTGTATATAACCACGAATAACCCACGCACCAACAGAAAAAAATTTATAAAGTGAGATTGCTTCGAAAATTAGAATATTAATAAAGCAGAAATGAGTCGTGGAGGACGGCCTGCTCATGACTATTGGAGTGTTGGTGGTTTTGAGCGAATTAAAGTGGCCGACAAATACGTCGCTAAGTGTACAGTTTGTGACGCTGTCTTAATGAATACTGCAAAATTGAGGTTAATGAGACACAGGTTAGTTGAAACATACATTCTATACGGTATACGCTATACGTGTGAACAGGTTGAGCGAAAATTCTTACATTCACGAGAGAATAGGTTATTCGCGGAAATTTAGAATCATTGCGTTCGGTGGCGGTGCAATGTATTCGCTGTGTGCAGAAAGCCAAGTGATGCCGCGGCCGACTGTACTCCGAAAATTTTGCTGGAATAGCTCTCATTTATTTACATAGACGAAACCTTGTTGGATTAATTTTAATAAACGAACGTTTATATTCGTGCTGCATAGAGTTTTTTGAGGTGAGCTTGACTATAACTGCATTGAAAAAAAAATAAATCGACGTATTACGATGTAATGAAAATAGGTTTACGGCTACGTTTTCTTCTCAATTTGAGGCTAAGCATGAACCTTGTCGGTCTTGTCATACGGAATCAAGAACAAGAAAGACGTAACTCGGACTTGATTGTAACGTAGATGAACGATTACACACGAAGTGCTCACTGCATATTCGGGTAGCCAATCATGAGAGCTACTGAAAAGGAAAAAAAATGAATTTATTTGTATTATAATATCCTGACATGAATTTTTCATACCAGACAAAATATGCACGTTTAACCTCAAGAATTTTACTTTCTTTGTTTTTTGCACCCAACGAATCTAGTTTTTGCGCTGCTCAACTTTATAAATTGCTGTTGGAAAGGCGTAAAACTTAATTTCCGAAATTGTGTAGCGGAAAACATTCTTATATGACTTCACACAACAGTTGAAATTTCCTTTCCGTGACTTCTCTATTATATTGCCCTCAATTGCACTACGCGACTCCAACAAAACATGTGCATTCTCGCCACCATGGGCGCTCTGAGTCGTTCTCAGCCACTATAGTATGGCACTGCACACAGCGAATAGTATGTGCGCAGAATACGGTTCCTCGCTAGGAGCCATATACTGCATTTTACCCTTTTTTTAACAAATGCGAAATTTAATCAAATCTAAACTTTAAAATTCTAGAAATAAAAAATGTTGAAAAATACAGGGTGGCCAATAAATCTGTCCAGCAGAAATATTGCCGCTATTTTTCGAGATACAAAAACGATGTTCATACAAAAGTTGCATAATATATGGTAGCGAAATGGCATAGTGCGTGATTTTTGGATCTCGAAAAATAGTGGTAATATTTCTGCTGTACTTATATAAATTTATTTATTTATTTAATTTATACCATGTATAGATTTTTCACTTGAATTCAATAGAATTGAATGTTTAAAACAATTGTAACTTAAATGATTTTACTTGGTGCTATAGAAATGGTTGCAAGATTTTGCCTTGCGATGAAAACATGAATGAAAATTCAAATGATCGCATGTCTACTGATGGCAATGTTGTGAACGATGAATCTTCCTGCAGTACTCACGTGCAGGTATGTATTGTGACTAGTATACAGTTCACTTTAGTTATTAGAAATATAGAAAAATAATCATGAATTCTCATTATTGCAGAGAGAAACATTTTTTAATTCTCAATCCAACTTCTCAACATCGGCTGAGTGTCCCACTAAAACATCGACTAATTCTGTTCAGCCCATGTCCACTGTACAGACAACGTTGAAAAAACATGCTTCATTCATTGACACTCTAACATCGGAGGACCGAGAAAAACTCGACTTGCTGCTGGCGAATTTCTTCTTTGGATGTAATATTCCATTCAGTGTTGTGGACTCTAAGCACTTTAAAGCATTCGTGAGCCAATTGCGACCAGCTTTCAAACCACCATGTCGCGCAACTCTGTCAACTACCTTACTGGATAAGACTTATAAAAAAATGACCGAAGAAAAGCAGAGCATGGCAGAAAAAAATGGTGTTTTACTTATTGATGGTTGGAAAAACTCGTCGGCCAATACCAAAAATGTTACACTCATGGTGCACAATGCAACAGAAAAAATATTTTTTCTGGATTCTTTTGACTACACAGACACCAGCGAGACTGGAGATGCTCTAGCAGAAACAGTAATTGAAGCTATGGATTTAGCTAAAAAGAAGTTTAACATTGACATTTATGCTATTGTCAGTGACAATGCATCGGCTATGATAAAAATGGGTCGTCTTGTGGATATTTGGCATACAACGTGTAGTAGCCATAGCGCAAATTTGTTGGCAAAGAGCATAGTTGACGAACGTTTGAGTGTTCAAGTCCAGAGCATTCTCAAAGAATTTAAATCATCTGCATTGGAAAAAGCAGTAGTGAATCTGGGAGGTTCAAAAATGGTCCTCGCTGGGGACACACGCTGGTGCAGTCATCGTGATTCGTTTCGTTGTTACTTAAAGAATTTAGAGTACATGCAGCTGGTCGCGACTAGAAAGGAAAACAAGGTCAAGCAATCGACCAAGAATTTGCTCATTGACGAAGAATTTGAACAACGCGTTTTAAACTCAGTCTTACTGTTCGATCCAATCTGTACTCTTGTTAACCGTTGCCAACAAACGGAGTGCACGTTAGCCGAAGCCGCTGAACAGTGGTTGGGGTTGACTTTTCCAGTTGATGACACGGAGGTTCAGGAAAAACTGGATTACAGATTGAAGAAGGTGATCAATCCACTTATGCTCACGGCTAATCTCCTTCATCCCGAGTATAAAGGACAGCGATTTGCAAGTAATTTGGATTATGGTGATATGACGGATACTTTCTTTCTTTCGCACTTGACAGAAAAGGGAATGAGCAGTTTATACGAATATAAAAATAAACATGGCATATTTGGGCAGTTATTCGAGAAAGAAATCAAATCTCCAACTGTATTTTGGTCTTATGCACTTAGACGACACGAAGAACTGGCATCACTCGCTTTAAAACTTTGCCAGATTCCTGCATCCACTGCTCAGTTGGAGAGACTTTTTTCGAACTGGTCTTATGTGCATAATTCGACTCGAAATCGTTTGGGGAATGAAAAATCAAAAAAACTACTCGATATATATTACACATTAAAACTTCAAGACACAAATCAAACTGACGAGTATTAAAGATTAAAAATGGCAGAATGTTTTATAAAGTCATTCAACTAAAATTGGAGTCATTATCGAATAAAAATATTTAAGCTTTGATTTATCAATAAAGTAAATTGAATGATTATTAAATATAACGAATGTGATGACATAATAACTGTGCTGTGATACTTTCAGTTATAACGTATAATTGGAATAGCCATAATTAATATAAATATGTAAAGAAGTATTCCAAACCCAATGCCAAAGTTGCGCCAAAAAGCTACAGCTTAAAAAAGTCTATTGTGTGTGTATCAACATTTATCAGTGTTACTGATATATTTAGATTGCAAATTCATTGCATGAATCTAATTATATTGTTAGTTTTAAGGATTTTCGTGTATTCTCTTACAATTAGATGTATTTCTGAATCATTTGACAATACATTCATGATAGATAATTAACATGAAAATGTTATTTTGAACCTCATGCTCCTAGCCCACCTTATTCCTAATCCAGTGTTAAATGAGGTATAGTGTGAATGGAAAAATGTCTCTGGCCGGTGATCAATTTTGAAAATTCTAAATTATATCACATTGACGTGCTCAATTACATGTACAGAATTTTTAAATTTATAACTTGATTCCCATGTAATACAAGTTTATGGGAATCGATATAAGGAATAGGATTGTTAATGTTGAAAATAATAATTAAGATTTATGAATTTTTTTATTCATCCACATCGCGTAAATGGAGGAAAATTTTATTTTAAATTTACCGCTACCTGTAGTGCTAGTCACCATTTTGATTTTAGTTGACCAATCCTGTTGCATTTGTATGCTCTGAAGTTTTCTACGTGAATTATACATACTCTACGTATTTTACTATAGTATTTTACAGGTCATGTAGAAAACCTTTATTGACACGTAAATTTACAACCCTGCTCATGGGCGAGTCGTCGTTTTCGTTCTGCAATCCTTTCGTACTACCGTTTGTGCTCGGTTTCACGGCCGTTACTTTATGCCCGAATCTTCGCAGATTGCTGGGCGAGAATGCCTTCTTGAGATCGCGCTCTTCGAAAACCATCGTGATTGTCTCGTGTTCGATCCTCGCGATGGAACGTGTGTGAAAATGTGCTTCCGTAAATATTCGAAAAAAATTTTTAATTCTCGGGGAACCACCGCGTGGACGCGCGCGATTGACAGGTTTTGTCAATGACGCTATAAACGCTACTTTTTTTTTTTCTTCTCTTGAAATTCCGCGACTCTCCGATTCTCCGTGATGATTCTCGTGTCTGTGCTTGCACGCTGCTATCTATATATCTCTTTCTTCCTCGTATCAAAATCGACTCGCGAACGTCGAACGACGAATGTTGAAATGGAAATGCCACGCAATACACAACTACCCGGCATCCGGCATCTGAGCTGTGAGCGCTGGGTGCTGGGAGCTGGCAGCGGGGCAGCGCCATATGAAGGCTGCCAACTGCCAACCCATGGTCCGTAATCCGTTCCGGATCCGGAATCTAGGGTATTTAAGGAGCCAATCAGGGAGCTCCGGTTGACCGGAACTCTGCATGATTTTGAGCTAGCTTACACCGCGAGGGTCAAGTTGACATCCGAGTGGATCCCTCTCTCTCTCTCTCTCTCTCTCTCTCTCTTGCACTCATGCTGAACCTCGCTCGGTGTAAACGAGGTTCATTCCGGATCCGGATGCGATTTCAAATGCAGCAGTTTAGTAACTTTCTAGATATTACTAACATCAGTCTAGTGATTTGACGCAACAGCAGCGCTGCTCATGAAATCAGAGATCATCTCTGATGAAATAGCGCGGTAACTGTAGCGCGAGCGTCGCATCGACTTGCGACGTCGCGTTTGCTAGCGTTTGGCTGCTTTGCTGTTCGGATGAATTTCAAAATCCGTGTTTAATTACCTAAAAACCATTCAATAGAAAGCTCGATCAATATTTGATAACTTATCGCATTTTCAGAATTTTCGATCCATCATACTGGATCGACTGTATTAGATTTTGTAATTTAAAATTCATTGTATTTGAAATTTCGATTTCAGTTTTGCTTTTCAGTTTTAATGAGGTTTTGATCACTTAACGCATAATGATAAAAATTCGTTAAAATTTATTGACCATACTCGCGAATAGGTATAACGACTCGGTGAAAAATTTCAAGTCATTCCTCTGCATAGTTTTCCTGTAATTGTATCTCATGAAATACTTCATAACTACGTTAAAAATTATAAGAATTTAATGAATGTGGATCCAGATAATTCATCACATCTTTGGGAAAAAGTACGCAAAGAGCGAAATGCTTTATGTATGTACATTGTACATATTATTGAGAAATTATAAAAATAAAACAGTTCTCATTGTATAACAATGTTCGGTCAGGGACTTGTGACGCGGACCTCTCTTTTTTGCGCGCTGCCCGCTCGGCAACCCGCGCACAAACGAACCGCCGTTGATTCTCTCCTCCCGCAGGATGAGGGAGGATTTTACGTATCGTAATGTTAATTTTCACGTACATTGTACATATTTTTCATTCGGTGGCAGTTAAAATCCAAAGTTGGCTTGTTTTTGTAATACATCGTTACTGATGAATGATTTTATGTACAAAAGTTGTAATTAATATCATAGACAAAAATTGTAGCATTGTATATAGCGTATTCGAAAAATTAGGGCTGTAGTTCCGAAAGGGACACGTCAATTTAAATACGCCAGCGTTTGCATACGTAAAGAGGGAGGTAAAAAGAGATCATACTCAAATTTTCAGCTATGGGAAATCATCCGTTATCGAGATATCGAATTTTGAATATTGATACACTAACACGCGTGTGTATATCTATATCTATCATAGCGCGCACTTTTATCCCTACTCTTTCGACATGCAGGATACGAGAGCTCGCTAGCGCTTGAGTTGCATCATATTGCGTGCGTGCGTGTGTGTATGTTCGCGTTCGTTGATGTGTGCGTTTGTGTGTTCGTGTGTGTGCGTACGTGCATGCGTGTGTGTGTGTGTGTTTAACGTGCCTAACACTTCGAAAGAGTAGGGATAGTAGTGCGCGCTACGATAAATATAGATATACACGCGCGTGTTATATCAATTTTCAAATTTTGATATCTCGAAAACGGATGATTTGCCGTTGTTGAAAATTTTTTTTTTGGGTTCGTTTTCCAGCATTCTTCCAGATGTTAGAAGGAGGACTCTCAATTCGAAGTGTCCTATTCGGAACTGTATCCTAGAATGGCAATGGAAAAAGGAAAGGGGCATGATAAGTACTTGAAAGGGTGTAAACGATGGAATACACAAATAAACAAATATTTTGTAAATATATGAATATATATGAAATATATTAACCCTCCGCTGGCAATCTATGACGATATCGTCGTATCTGACTTTGGCGAAATGGTCGAATTTTCCCGTTTTGCATTTGTTTCTGAATTTCTCTTTGTTATAATTGCTCAAAAATTTTGGAATGAAAACTGGAGGAATATTAAGATAAGACCCAAAACTGATTCCCTGATTTTTTTGAGACTTTTCGGACACCCCTAAGTGGATTAAAATAGCCGATGACGATATCGTCATAGATTTCCGGCGGCGTAGTAAAAAAAAAAGAAATTTCCGGCGGAGGGTTAAATTATGTGTCAAGAAAGGCGACCGAATGTATATACGGTTGCCTTTCTTTTTATATATATATATAATATATATCAAGCTTGGAGCAGTATATATATATATATATATATATATATACTGCTCCAAGCTTGAACGGCCGCAAGACCTCGCGAAAAGCGTTAGCACTGCAGCTTACAATGTAAACGAATACAGTAAACCGCTCACCAAAGAGAATTAGTCTTTGCCGCTCACCGCTCACGTTCGCGATCGATAATACAACTTGGTGGGCACATTTCTTGTGTCCGTCTATAGTATAGCGAGCTGTTTAGGAAGAGTAGTGAAATATATATACGCGGCATTCGATCCCAAGTGTATGAACCCGTGATCCTGACCCTCTCGGATTTGTCTCATTATTTTTTCTATTATTACATTGAGTCCGAAGGGTACCCTCAAAATTTTTTTAAAATTTTCAAAACAGCCGTTATTTGAAAAAAAAACACCCATACACACCCCCAATCCCAACTCACACCCACGTACGCGCACACTCACACACACCGACGCACACACGAATGCAGGCACACACGAATGCGTACACACACACGCACACACCCACGCGCGTGCACACACACACACACGCACGCGCGCGCACACGCGATAACATATATAAGCATAGCAATGATACACCATATGATATATATAAGGTATAGTAGATGCGTATAGTAAAAAAAAATTAATTAAAGAATTCTATATCTCGAAAACAACTGCAAGTCGCCAAAAATCCTCCAGACGAATCGGAGGTTTCGAGTTTTCGGAACTGCACCCTTTGTTTTTTCCGTTATTTTCATTTCGCAATGATTTTTCATGCTCGAGGGACTCTCGTTGGAACGCGTGTGGATCATACGACTGAATTGTGTGTTTCAATGATTTTCGTTGTTTCGTGAATTTTCGAACGAATCTTGAATCGTGGAGGATTTTCGAACGAGACTTTCTCTTATATCGCGATTGTCCGACGAAACGTGTATCTTCTCTGCTCTTCTCGCTCTTCTCCCTGCTCTTTTCGCCATCAGGAACTTTTGGCTTTTGAGCTTCCAAGTTTTTTTTATTTTTTATCAACTGTTCAGCAGCAAGATGGGAGTCTTATTATCTAAATAAGTAACAACATTTCGAAATAAAAAATATATTGTGGGAAGGCGAATCGTCGAGAAAAACAAATATTAACGCATTTATTTATTTATTTATTTTCGTATAATATAAAGTCACATGACCATATTTATTTGGCGAAGTTGAATACATCAAGTATTTTGGCTGTAGATCATATTTTAATGGTCAACGAGAAACATTTATTTTTCTCCACCGAATTCACGGTTTAGTCGGTTTTTTTTTGTCCCCACGTAGATCCACGTAAACCCACGACCATCCTGTTTTACGGGCATCGTCACCTCGCCCAGTTTTGGGATCATTCGGGTTGCCCTGCTGATTGGCTTTACTTTTGTCGGCAGCGGCTTTGTCCATCTGCAAAAAAAAAATATACATTTTCCCATCTGAATCAATTCATAAATAGAATAGGCCACGATGTGACAGAACATAGAAATGAAAAAGAAAATGTATGAGGTATTTCAAAAAAAATTTTCCCAATTTTCAACATTGATTTTTTTTCCTCGCTCAATTTTTGTTCGATATTTCGTAGACTGAAACGATGAGCATCGAGGAATTTTTTCAGATTTTTATCTCGCATAGTTTTCGCGACGTGCATTTTTGAATTTAAATACAACGAAACTTGAAATAATCAGAGGTGGCAATCTGATAAAAATGGTGCGACGTATCCCGTGTGTATCGATTTATTAGAAAAAAAAAGTATTTATAGTATAAAAAGTTTAGCATGAAAATTCGACTTCAAGAATTTTTTTGTTTACCACAAAGCGACGTAAGGAAAAATTATAAGGACGTTACTTTTCTTATACTTGAGAAGAATTAAATATTGTTTTTTAGATTTATATAGATTCAAAAACGCCAGAGCGGAGCGTGTGACAAGAGAACAGATAAAAAAATTCGACACATTTGTAGATATATAATATACACACACTTACACACCCACACACACACACACACACACACACACACACACACACACACACGCATATATATATATATATTTGTTGGCATTATAAAACAAAAGTTGAGAATTCAAAAGGAATTTGCAAAGGGATAGAGGAATAACAATTTACTGAATTTGTATTGAAATATACTTGTATTGAAGATACTTACATTAACATGGAAGGTATTGAAGACTTTGTTGGATAATGAGTTCGCCGATGAGACGTTAGGTTTTTGTAACCACTTGGGAGTAACATCGAGTTTATATAGACGTTTCTCATACGCCCCACTCCTGCAAAAAATTTAACCGGCCGCGATGAGCAATATCCAATGAGAGCTCTGCTTTTCCGAAAAAGCAGAGCTCTCATTGGATATCGCTCGTCGCTCATCGTATGGTGGTGGGAGTACTTCCGCTTACGTACAAGCTTTTAATTCCAATTTACACCGCCAGGTGTAGCTTCCATCTCTCCTTTACTCTGACGTGGCGCATGCGTCATAGACCCTAACCTTATTTGAATGAGTCTCTCAGTTCTGCTCGGTTCTTGTAAATCATGTTCGAAATACGAACTAATCAAATAAAAATAATATGATTAATGAACCAGAGTTGATAAACTTTATGAATTATTGTAAATGGACCCGCATTCCTAAACCGTACGGTTGAGGGTACGCAAAAGCGGGTAACTCAGAAATATCCCTATATATATATATCTTTTCTGTTTAGCGTGCGGATGTGGTGTCCCCTCTCTAGCATCCCGTTTCGAGACGTTTTCGGGCGTTGTGACTTAATAATGAACGGTTAATAAACAATGGAAATAATAACAATGACGATGAACTTAGCAACTGTGGTTTGAATGATTTCAATTTATTTGACAACTTTTTTGTATTTGACATATTTTTGTAAGGATTTATTTGACAAATATTTGGGTTCGACATCTTTTCGTAAGGATATACAAAACGATGCAAGGAAATGTACTTGTCTCAAGTTTTTGTACACCATTCATGGTGTTTTTTTGGGGGGTTAGTAATACTCTTATAGCCGAATTACAATGAAACGGCGGGGGGGGGGGGGGGTATATTTATATAGTATGAAAACTGTGCTTGCGAGCTTAGGTTGTATCGAAACAACGTTGTTAACGTCAAGAAAAACACGGATCCTTCTTTCCAATTCAAAGGAATGGCCCCTGGCAAGAACCCTTCGACCGATGCGACGTTATCCGTCTCAATCAGACGTCGAGGGATTCTTTGAAGCGGCTATACTGACCTGCACACGGTTCAAAAGAAATTCTGTAAATTCGATAATGCTACTCCGGCGAAGGCTTGGAAATGGGGCTTACGATTGAAAAAAAAATCTCGAAACTTTTTTCAGTAGCTTATATATATATAATATATATAGCTATATTACAGCTATTATATATATATTATAGCTTATATATATTATGTATATAGCTGGTTGGCTGCGATAGATACCGTTGACCTTTTTCCACTTAAGTAGTAGAAGAAGAAGAAGAAAAAGACTCAATCGAAAAGTTGTACTTACCAATCCTAAAATAATAATCGACACGAGGGATGTTAAAGACTGGACGAAATTAAAAAAAAACATCACTTTGACGAGGATAAATACTACGTAGCAAAAATTGACTGGCACTTGACGAACATCGTACTTGCGTATAATAGTTAATAACGAAAACTTAAATGGAATACGAAACAATTTTTTTAAGAGCATGTGAGAGCTCTGTTTTACTGACTCTCGCGATAAAACAGAGCGGAAATTAGATTTCGGGACAATGTCATTCCTGAACTATGAAACCGAATGATTTTAAATTTGAACAGGTGATTGTGGGGACCTCTATCTAGAGTCTATAATAATCAGGAAACGAACGGTAAAAAAAAATCAGTACAGAAATATATATTTTCGGCTAAAATCCGAGATATCTAAAACAGAAATGGACGTAATAATTATTGCGCAGTTCCATAAATATTTAGCTATTAGGCTCTAGGCGCATAAAAATCCTATAAAATGAGCATTATATTGTTCCTGTACATGGAAAATTACAGAGATGGCATTTGTCGAAAAAAATTACATGCCAGCGTAGATAATTTGCTGTGCAGATATTTCACGAATATTCCACTTGCGCTACTTTCCGGCCTAAGCGCGTGACTTTTTTTTTGTCCAATTTCCAGTTTTTCGACGATTTTAATGAATTTTTGAATTATGAATTTCATGAATTTAAATTAAGAGCCCGCAATGCCAACAAACATTCAGAAGCTCGTTTCCGAATCGGATAATTCGCGAGTTTGATGCACTTGCCCTAAATATTATACAAGTTTCGATATTTTTGCTATACCGACGCCATCGCGGAGGTCCTAACCACCTTTCACATGAGCGAAAAAAAACAACAACAACATCGTTATCATAATTGCCCCACAATAAGTATATCACAATCGCCCCACCTGACTCAACCCTTGATGCGATTCTACATTCCACATTTTATTTAACATTCGATATTTTAACATTAGTGACAGAAGTGTCAGGCAAACTCGTATTATACTTTGCTTACTCCTTCACACTTTGATTTTTCGTTAACAACTTATACGTTGAATCGATCTAAAAAAGTCTGCAATTACAATTCCTCGTACCTGCCCCTTGTTCTGTGCCATTGAATTTTTCTAAAATTCATGACACACTTGCAGTCTGCAGACTCATACACTCGCCATTTATTCCAAATATCCACAACACAAACGATTGCAAGTATCCCTATTGATGGAAGTACATAATCTTAATGTAACTACGGTCATCCCTGCCCGGTATTTCGAATATTTGCAAGAAAAAAAAAATTGTTTTCAATCGTCACTGTATGCTGAAAGGATTTTAGAAAATAAAACGAGAGGAACGAAAAGTTTGACTCTTGGGTGAAAAGGATGAGGGACTAGAAAGAGTCTAGAAGAAGAGTCCGGTAATCCGTAGACCCTTTGGGAATCGTGCTGAAAACTCTCTCTTTCTCTCTCTCTTTCGCTCCCCACGTACATATAGTGGCAACAACCCCCGCTAACGTGCCAACTCGATTTTGTCGGTGGGCAACGCGCGGTAGAGCACGATACCGCGATGTGCAACGTTCCCGAATCAAGAACTATTTGCTTCTGCAAGCACACACACACATACACACGTATAACACACATTCACATGCCCTGATGCTGGAAATTTAATTTACGAATGGCCGAGTACCCACTCCAACGTCCGATGCTGATTCGATCAACTATCCTCGGCAAACTTGGTCTAACGCGCCGTTATCACACTCGTTTTTTTTTTATTCATTTATTTTTTTTTCATCGTTTACAAATATCAATATTCGCATAACGCCCAGGTGTCATTTATACAGCAGGAAAATGCAAAAAATAAGACTCGATATACATTTTTCGAAAAAGGAAAAAAAGTTTTCCTTCCAGACATATTCCCTACACGGATGTGTATTTTTCACGACTAAATATAAATTGAAATGATGCGCTATTTTTGGTGACTCGATGATGAATCTCGAGCTGCATGAAATCGTAACAAAAAAAATTAAAATATCATCCTACTGACAAATTACATCAGGACCCACCGCAGACGATTTCTACAGCAAAACGTCTGTTGAGAACTGAGAGAAAAAGAATTTTTTTTTTTCGTATCTTAACAATATTAAGCTAAATCAAAGAAATTTATTCATTCGAATTGAAATTTATTTGAAGAAATAAAAAAATATATTCGATTAAAATGAAAACGATTTCAGAAGTAAGCGAAGGTTCGATCGAATCAACGCGGAAAAATGATTGAATCTTCAATTGTGTGCATAGTTCTTGATGATCTCATAACAATGACTTGTAGGATTCTATGACAGACGACAATATCCGTGCAGAAATTTGTTATGGGTCAGACAGTTCCCTGATTATTTGGCCTGACTAGCTCATTGGGCCCTTACGAGAAAGAATAAAGAGAGCCCTAGAAGCCATATGTAACATTTCGTTCATAAGAGCCTTGTCAGGACGAATTGATCGGGCCCCGATTTGATTGCCTCAAAAGGCCTCTGTTTTAGGAAAATTTAATTTCATGTGGTTTCCAGATATTGAAAAAACTCTGCTCGATCCCGAACAATGGTTTATAGACCCTTTTGTCGCTTGTCGAGAGAAAGAGAGAGAGAGAGAGAGAGAGAGAGAGAGAGAGAGAGAGAGAGAGAGAGAGAGAGAGAGAGCGAGAGAGAGAGAGAGAAAGAGAGAGAGAGAGAGAGAGAGAGAGAGAGAGATATAGATAGATAAATGCTCTAACTAAATGAGGTGCATTCGGGTATCAGTTATTTAAATATTTAGTGTGAAATATGAAATATTTTATGTGTTCATGATTTGATATACGGATTATTCATTTTATAAATATCGATTTGCGTGAATTGACACGCACGATAGAAAAAAATTCATATTATTAATTTATCCTATGCACCTTAGTCAACACTTACATTTATCAAGGCCCACATAAAGTTCAAAAATGAAAATTGCTATGCAGGCTTGTGAGACTAAGCGCAAGGTGAATCTAACGTAAGTTAAAATGTTATTAAAATGTTAATTAACAATTGAGTTTCATAACAGCTATGTGGGAAATTAAAGTATGTAATATTTGAAATCTTGAGACTGTGAGCCAAGACAGGGGGTGATGTATGAAAAAAGTTAGATTTTCATCCAATTAATTTATCCTGCGGTCTTAGTTAAGAATTACATTTCTCAAGATTCCCGCGTAGTTTAAAAATGAATGAATTTATCTAGGCTTGTAGGACTTCAGCCTTAGTAGAATCATGAGTTTATAAACTTGGGCTTTCATAATATTTCCTACCGAAACCCTCATTTGTTGGGGGCTTAACGAGACCATACCTTCCAAAACTAGAGCTTCCTCAATAAGTCCTTATCAGGGCCTTATCGATTGGCCTTAATAGTGCCACGAGTTTACAAGCTTGGGCTTGTACAACAATTCCTAACAAGGTACCAGTTGGATATTGGTAAGGAATTCTTTATATACGGATCCCAAGTTCAGCCTTATAAGGGCCTTGCGTTCCATAAGGCCATATAATTGTAAAATCCATGATTATCATGAAAACGATGATTATCATGAAATCATGAGTCGAATTACCTCGCCCCGGAAACAACTCTTTATTCATCATCAATTGGGCATGATCGAGTTTCTAAAATCTCAAGCATATTGGCTTTAGCCAGAAACTCCCAAGTGCAGAGAACTGCATCGGTGAGTATGATAATGCACGTAAAGTTATGATGGTATTAGAGAGTCAGTCGGTTTATATATGCAATGAAGTTTTGGGAATGCGTGTATACAAGCCAGATCTATATAGCGCAGTGTCAGCACCTGCGTGGGTTGGGTTGCCTGGTTGCTGACTGTTGGAACGGACCCACCATACGAGACTGAGGCAACACATCATAACGAGAAAGCTTCGTTATCTGTGCTGGGCCACATGCCACTTAATCTTCCTCGATTATAAAGCCCACCCTCCGACCTCATCGTACATACACAATTTCCTTATCGTATTTGCATAGAACGTAAATGTTTGTCGAGCGACCAATAGTTTGCTGCTCCGCGTCTATACCATATTAGTTATTATACATGCGAGCATTACGAAAATTAAACCTTTTCCTAGGTTCGTTGGGTAGTCCAGTTTCACACATTAAACCTGTGAATTTTACTCCACAAAATTCACTTCGAACTTGCAATTAATAATTAAACGTTACAGTAGATGATGATTACAATTTTCTGGAAATGACTTTTCAACTCCCTAGTGAATCTGCAATAAGATGAGCCAAAGGTTCTCGTTAAGATTCTCGACGTAATAAGGCTTCAATGAGACCCGTCTTGTCAATGATCCAGTAAAACTAATCCCAAGACAGTTCATCCAATAGTCCCTATTGTTCTCTGGACGACTCGCTCGAGAATTCCGCGATCCAACCCAACCCGAAAATTTCAGCAAACCAATCCAAACAAATCGACTCGAGAACTTGAGATTGTGTTGGGGGGTCGTGTCGAGATTCTCCGAGATAAAACGTTAGCTAGGAGAACTGACGATCAGCGGGATCAACCAAGTGGACACTTGACCCAGGTAATTGTTCGTTCTTCCAACTAACCTAGTTTGAATTATTTTTGTCCCTTAATTACTGAAACTCCTAGGCCTAGTGATTGATAAAAATTCATGAACCGTGGTCACGTTCTCATTTATATGTTTTTGGCAACCAATCATCCATGATATTTAGCACAATGTTTATTGCACTAAAATAATGTTCTTCGGCAATAAATATAAGTCTCTAAATATGAATCCACCAAGAAAAACGTTTAAAATCTGTGATCCACAGGCGTATAAATATCCCAACGAAAATACATATATTCTTTCCAGCCTCACAATGGCATCATTTTTTTCATCGCTTCGATTGGCTTACATTGACCTCACTCTCTTTCTCTCTCTCTATCTCTCACTTTTGGATTTACGAAACTGGCAATTTCCGTCGATCGATTGTACGGAACCAAATTATTTCCGTAAAACCAATTACAGGAAGTCCTTTGACGTTAGCCAGTGTGTACGTACCGGTACAGCGAGAGAGCTTACGATACTATAGTCGATTCTATCTGTATATAGACTGTGCCATGCTCGTTTGCAAAGCATGGCCAAAGCCAAAGGAATATATCCGAGCTTCCGCTGTTGTACGGAGCTTCAACATCGTTCTCGGCATAGTCTCTCCGAGCCTTTATACCGCCGATCTGGGGGGGATACGAAATTTACTGGAACCCATCCACATCTCGTTGTTTGATTCTCCCGAATTCTTTTGTTCGATTAAAAGCCACACATACTGATTTCTAGGGTTATCATGTTAATTCTTAAAAAATACTGAAAATGATCATTTTTCGCAGGCAATTGATCATAATTGTTGTTTCAGAAATATTTATACTATTATTATTATTATTATTATTATTATTTATTACCCGTGATTTCATACTTTTTTTACGCATGCGGAGATCAAAGAGCTCAAGAGACACATGGAGTTGATAAATATTATCGAAAAATGGACGTTTGTCGTTGCCCATGCCATCGAAAGACTTCCTCGGGCAGATATTAAAATTTACACTCCCAGCAATAGTGCCCTTTTCTGCTAAATTATAATTTAAAAAAAAGCAATGCATCAGGTCCGAAGACATGTACAAATATTTATTACTTTTCCCAACCGTATTCAGTTTATTTTTCATCTTTCAAATACTGCATTGAATATTTATGCATATTTGCTACATCAAAACTTTTTGTTCCATAGCCAGAATAAATAATCGATGGGTGGAGTTAAAAATAATCGAATCTGTGATTTTTATTCGAAAAATCGTAATGAAATTATAATGGTAGAATACATTGAATGTTTTGATTCGAAAAAATTAATTTTTAAAATTTGAATTTGAAAAATATCGATCTATTGAGCTTAAACTTTAAATCACTGCACACCGAGGGACGGTTCGAGCATTTATTTCCCTATGTACCCATGTTATTGAAATTTCTATTGAAATGACGGATTAATAAAGTTTATCTCAAACTATTCCATCAAACGGAAGTCTGCATACAATATAATATCTATATAGACATATATTCTAGTACAATATCTATGCATATATTCAAATCAGTTGCATTATTACGTTCCGCATTTCCGCTTTATCGCGTGTTCGGTTACGCAATCGCGATGCTCGGTAAATTCCATATTTATAATGCACTCCGATGTATATCCGACGATCGCGCATTTATTCTTCGTCGAAAGTCAAGTTTTTTTTTCTACTTTCTCGCTATAACCAAGTATATGAAAAATTTTATTCAACATTTTTTTTACTCAGATGAAAAATAAATAGAATCGTTATAATTTTTTTTTTTCTAACCTATTATTTCATCATTTTTATAACTTTTCATGCAAACAAAGTTTGGATTTTTTTTTTTTCATTCTGCGCACAATTTGGAATAACACTCCGCTGAGTCAGAGATATTGATAAATTTTGACGAAATAACTTCTATATTCGAAATTCGACGTAAAGCATATAAGAAATGTGAAAAAAAAATCGAAGTCTATAATATCTTTGCCAGAAACAATACAGCAGGATGCTTCACAGGACTCTTATTACGGGCATCAAAACATTTTTCTTTATTAGCAAAGATATTTATTTGTCATTCCCCTGAATATGTTTGAGGGCAAAAAGAGTTATAGCACTTTTACCTTTTTTTTTTAATATTTTGGTGACCCGAACTCCTTAAGCTATGACTTTTATTTCCCTGACTACATATGCAGTGGGAGCTTTACGAACGACGGAAAAAACGTGCACAGAACACTAGATACTAAAAGTTGCATTTCGTAAAGACAAAAAATTGCGAGTTATGAAGATTCATAATTTTCGTCGACCTGTTGAAAGTAGATAGCATTATCGACAAAGTTCGTGAATTGCAGTAAAGTATGAAGACTCTTTGACGATGTCACATAGGGCCGAGAGAAAGGCAAAATTACAAAGACTTATAGTGACTGGAATAAAAAGCTTAGATGGGAAGATTTGTCTCGGCTTCCGTTGAGATTTCTCATTGAGATCAACGAGAGAGGAGGACCAGCCGTGGCGAAAGAGGCTGGGTATAACCAGCCTCTTTCGCCAAATTCACATTCATGTGAATTTACGATCCTGGCACCTCGTTCGCCATGTCCTACCGTACCTGCGACTCGCGTAGTACGTGAATCGCGTCAGATCTACGACAGGACTGTGAGTATATTTACCAGCACGACGAACTTATATCGGGGATTCTATCCACTATCACCCACACTTGATCTCGACATTTTTTTCCGCTTAATTTTTTTATATGCTGCAGTACTTTATGAAAAAATCACCGATATTTTCGCCCAAAACTTGAATTTTTGAGACCTGTCCGAGCGTGGATGGTCCAGATCTTCTATTTTTTTGAACCACAATCGAAATTGAAAAATCGCTATTCAGTACATATAAGTGTATGACTTAATTGGTATTATTATTAATATTGCTTGTAGGAATATTTAAACCAGTTATCTCGTGAGTTGTGTTGGAAAATTTCCAATGTCCGTTTTACTATCCCCTATAATATGAGAACCTAAGTTACGCGCTACCGATCAAATTTGTAAATTCTGAGGCCAGTCAACTGAATCAAAACTCGTACGTACTTTTGGCAACAGCAATGATGAACACAATTTCACACTTTTTTTACTTCAGAGTTCAATTCATCACGTTGGGCATCTGGCGCCTGTGTCAAGTTGGACGGACAATTTCAACTGTTACGAGTTTTTTTTTCACCAATCGTTTCTTGGTCGTTTGTTGATGATTATTGGATCAGTGCGATCGTTTGTTGGACCAAAGTTTTTTTTTTTTTTTTTTTTTATTAAAAATGAATGGTCGCACAAAAGGTAACAAGGGGACTTTGAATTTTGAATTTTTTGAGCTCGTCAGAGGGTCCAATCCCTTCACAATCAAAACATTTTCAAGATCACGATTCGCTATAATAGAAACAGAAAATTCACCGAGCACGGCATTTTGATGGTAAATATTGAATGCAGGCAGTCAATGATTAATAAAAATGAATAAGAGTTTGACTCGCGTGTGGTGTTACGGAAATTCACAGACATAATAAAACTGAGTTATGATTTTTTTTTTTGAAACATAAATACCTATAACGTAGGCCCTAGTCGCTCACAAAGTTACTTGTATGTGTTGAATAACGAATTTTTCTTTTTAATTGTGGTTGAAAAAAAGAAAAAATATAAGATCTGGACCGCCCACGACCGGACGGGTCTCAGAAATTTAGGTTTTGGACGTAGAAAATCGTTGATTTTTTTCAGAAATTTTGAAGGATGTATTCTTTTGGAAGTTTGCATTGTTTATAAAAAAAATACTTCACAAAAAAATGTTCAAAAATCACAGATGATTTTTTAATAGAGTACTACAACGTGTATGAAAACATAAAGCGGAAAATATGCCGAGGCCAAATGTGGGCAATTATGGATGGAATGTCCCATATACATCCAGCAACAATATCGTGGCAGTGGCACACTTTAATACCATATATACTATATATATATATTCATATTAATCATGCTGCATTAAAGTACACCGTATACCGAGGCGCAACACTCAAAGTTGTTTCGGCACAAGCAGTCCGAGACATAAACGTCATGAACGACGAAATGAATTATGAATTTTGGGTCCACAAATTGAATTGCCACAGTCCACGACTCCGTGAGCTATCAAATAGTTTTGACGGTTAAAGTCCGTACTCCGTGTATACCGAAGAGCTGTAATTTCCCATCGAAATTCAACTTTGCACAACAATCAACCGCTGCTCAGGTCTATCGGGGGTATAAATTCGATCAGGACGATTCCAAGATGGATTTTTATTTTGCTAGAGTTTTCATAGCGAACATTTTCAATCAAGGATTCTCTGATACCGAGCGTATATCACCGATTCAAATGGAAACATTGATTCTACAACTTTCTACAGAACGATCGACGTTGATCCAACTGTGCTTCGAGAGAATTCCAGTGTACCTGGGCGCATAGGAAATACAATTTCAAAGTGTTCATATGATGAGTTGAAATTTTTACCAAGTTTCGTTGCCACGGAGTTTAATTCGATTTTAGTTAAAGGCATATTCTTATCATTGGGAGATACGCTCTCTTGAATCAACGATTGGGTTTTCTCCAAAGATTCTTTTTTATTAGAGTAGGAACTGGGCAATTTGAGAAAAATCTATGGACACTTTTTTTTTTGCTTATTTCCATTCAAAATTATAATTGGCAGTTTAAAAGTTTTTTAAGGACTGATCGGTCATGTATTTCAGGATGAAATTCACAAGACGAATATGACGAGTCGTTTGATCCTCCGGTGATCGTTTGTCGAAACGATATGTGACGAAAAAATTCCCAGATTCCTTCGTGACTAGATCGCGTGAGAAAATTCAATGCTATACTAGCTATTCCGGTAATTTCGTTGCCATTCGGATCTTGAAACGTTCACATGGATGCGAAATATCGATAAACCCATGTCCTCCTCCTTCGCTGCGGGTCACTGGTATCTCTCCTCGATACACGCACGGCATATCTCAGGGGGTATTTCTCACCGTTGATCAGATGACGGATCCCGGGGTGTCGCATGTTCTCACTCTCTGTTCCTCTCTCTCTCTCTCTCTCTCTCTCTCTCTCTCTCCTTCCTCTGGCATTCAGCCAATATCTCGAGCAGCACACACGTGGCAATCAGGAAATCACGAGGGACACGTATCGCCTGAACTTTGAATGATAATGCAACCAATGATACGTCGAATTCTCGTGATTGCAAGTCAATAATCTTGTCCAGCTTTTGCATAAAAAATTATTGCAAAATTTGTCGTCGTGAAAAAGCAAGCTAACGATCATTGAACGACAATCGTTATTTATTCGGCAAAATTTCGATTAAAAAATATTTTAACCGCAGGTAAATTCAATTTTATTTTAATTTTGCTCTTTCCCACAACTATCCTATCGCCATACTGCTGTGATCCTCATTCGTCATCCAACATCGTGGAGAGGAAAATTCTGATAAAGTTCATTTGTTTTGCGATATAGCTACCCACGTATCAAATTTTAGCCGATCAAATTTTCCGATTAAAAAAAACGACGAGACTCGAGGTCCTATGACAACTGGAAATAAACTTAATGCGATAAATAGCTACATAGATTGCTGACTGTCCCGAGACTGTTAGTGAGATTGAATTTTTGAAAAAAAAAAAAATTGCGCGAAAGTAAATGAAACGTAAATGTAGCTCCGGATCACGGAGGCATGGTGCACTTCGTATATCCATATATGTACACAGAGAGGGAGGTTATGGAGATCGCGGATAGTCGGTGGCTGCTGGAATGAACGTTGCAGGGTCTCGATATCACCTGTCGATCGTCGCATCATTCCTTCCGTAGAGCAGCTGTAGAGATGGTTTTGTTGGCTCGTTGGCCAGTTAGTGGACGACCGCAATGTAATCATTTGCGGTGTGGCACCACTGGGAATCGAATACAGAGTGTGCGAGACCGAAAGAGATAAAGATAGGGAGCCAGAGAGAGAGAGAGAGAGAGAGAGAGAGAGAGAGAGAGAGAGAGGGTGCAATGGAAGAGGATGGATTCTCCACGTGGCTCCTTCTGTCTCTTCGATCCTCTCACATTGGCGGATAATAGCTATCACACTCCAGCTATTTGGCTCTTGAGGCTTCCTCACTCTGTCCCGCTCATCGGCTTCTCCGAGGGAATTGGGTTCCATATAGCCATGGACCATGTATACGTATTTATGCATGATATAGGATATACAGTATCCGATATGTCCGGTACTCGGTGTAGTCGATGGGGATTGAGTGATCCTCGTCATACACACAGTGGGTCACACCACCTCTGACTCATCCACCGGAGGTATACACAGACTAGTGTACACCTAAATGTACAACTAGCACTTGATGAGGTCACCTAAATGGATAATGCCATTAAACACCTTCAAGTACCTTCGATTGTTCTCTAGTTTCGTATCCCCAAACATCACATAATATTACTATTCTACGCAAAAGGCTGTCTCGAGATTAATCGAAAGACACGTCAATTGGTTCTGATCTTTTGACCAATGTGGAAATTACTGAATCTCTTTCCGTTCCGTCAAGAGTTGTTAGGATAAGTGGAAAAATGTTGATTGTCTCGATATATTCACGGTCTTGCGACGTCAACAAACCGATAAGACGTTTTTTCTTACGTGCTTCTCACACGATCAATTGCAGAGAACAATCGTGCAGACTATACAAACTCTAGAAACACAAAGATCCTAAATAAGCTTAACATCGCGCGATACAAGACCAATAGAAGAACAAAAGTTTCATCGGCAAAGATGGCACATTTTTAATTTTAATGATATAGTGCGAAGTCTTCAATTTCATTAAGGCTATGACAATATGCAACAATGCCAAAATGTTTTTTTTTTTCCTGAGTTAACGAACACATACTTTTTTGCTTCACGTCGAACGAGAATTATGGTTTCAACACTTTCGTACAAATTGCAGTCCGCAATATTTTTAATCTCCGTAACATATCACACGTGTATATTTACTGTTTGGTATTCCATGTTTTCGGGCGCCAATTCGTAATCGCTTGGCACACATTTTAGTCCCGGAGTGACGATAAACGAGTGTAAAGCTTTTGATGACGCTACCTAACGACTTCATTGAAACGAGTATAGATAGCTGGCACGGGGGTGCATAAATCCATGTGCCCATATGTGCTTAAAACCATGTATGTTTGTGTGCATGTGTGTGCGTGCATGGTGAGAGAGGTAGAGAGAGAAAGAGAGAGAGAGAGAGAGAGAGAGAGAGAGAGAGAGAGAGAGAGAAAACGAGCAAGGGAGAACCACGAAACTGTTCATCGCTCGGGTTTGGAAAATTCGAGGTTCGAATCGATGCTCACCCGGGCAAGTAACGCGGAGTTAGATTGGGAGCGAATGGAGAGGCAGAATCGAGCGAGGATTCCACCGGTACGTTGATCATCGTGGTACTATTTGGCGCACTGCCAATTTCGCGCACACACGACCACCGTCCGCATATCCTCTCTTTTACCGATCTACCTATCTCTTTCTAGTACCCTCGCTTCCACATACGCATGCACCTTTAATTACATTCTCCCGGCGAAATGACACGACGAAAAACCACATTTTCGTGGCATGAGACGGCGCATATACCGCACAATATCGCAGCATCGCTTATGCATAGGTCAAGCTCATTGCGGTTCCATGCTTGGTCGAACGAAATAGAGACAGTATCAACAATGAAATAATATTATATTTTCCCTGAATCTCTTTGCCAATAGTAGCTTAAAGCTGTCACCAACCTTCATTTTCACTAGCTTATATGAACCCTCCCATATTAATATATACCTTAGGTGCGACTTTCCACTTGCGAGAGAGATTCCGCGCACTGGCCACCTAGCGACGCTCTTGGTCAACTACCGTCCGGCCCGCTCTAACGTTATACTTTTCCGTAGTATTAACAAATTCAACACTGTTCTTTGAAAGATTGTTTCTTGATATACCCACTGTTATAAAGTAGGTAATTCGTAATAATAAATTAATGTTTCGCGGCGAGGACGGTGACGGATGATTAAGAAAGTACACATAGATGCGAAGCATGAGCGTATTCCTCGTAGCTTATGAAACTTTGAAAACGCATGCAAGAAGCATTTTAGCAAACCGAGTCGTGTGCTGGGATTAGGGGGGGGGGGGCAGTGGTTTCAACGTTTTACGATTTTACGGCGACAATACAGCTTAGACGTGCTATCCAAGGTGCTGGCGGTTGATGGGTTCGTGCCGATCGTTCTGGTATCATCATATCAGCCTAAACTGCATATATGTATATATATACATATATATAATATATATGGGGATGACCGCAAGCACGCATCGTTTCCGCATGATCGTGACAGATTTTATCGCATCACGTTCGTACCTGCGTATGCATGTCACACATAATATATTCCCGGCACAGCATAATTAACACAGACTATGTTACCCTCATTAAACAATCGGGATGTGCATCAATGATGCAATCAGTGAAACGCCCTAATCACTGTTTGTCATGATTACTCCGATGTTTATATTCAACTATGCTGTGATACATACATATATATGAACTTCTAACTAACAAACAGACGTAATCCATATTGATTTACTTGTTATATAGTGTTGGTAATTACCTTTTGCTTGTTTGTCAGTCTGTATGTTAGAATTTAAATTGAATAAATTTTACCTATAGTAAGCAATAGAAAGAGATCTCTCAAATTAAGCACTATCGGCCTTGGTCAGTACTGGGATGGGTCATCGCTTTGCCATTCACTGGATTGCCCACGTACTACTGAGCGACATGAGCAGGTTTCTCAGTCTTCCATGGTAATACAACTGAAAGTCAGTAAACTGTAGCGAACTGTATCGACCAAGATTTCTGCAATTTTCCTGTGCCCTCGTGAGAATGTACTATGGTAGTGTATTAGGAAACAAAATGGCTGCAGCCAACACTCTAGGGGTGGGACTCAAGAAACGGAATGGAAATAAAAGGAAAGGAAGCGTAAAAACCCTGGAAAGATTTACGATGGAAACACTTATGAAAATATTATGTCCAGTCAAGCGTCTCGTTTCACACGTGACTCTGCGTAGTAATGTGAATTTGTGCAAAATGTTCTATTCTAGCATATTTTATATCTGTGATTGCCACTTTGGGAATAGCTGCAGATGCAACAGATTTTGTTTTGCCTCTTTCCTGCCGAAATACAATTGTTTTTTTTTTTTTTTTTTTTTAAGGTTTTGCCAATGATCAGGCGCGTGTACATTTCTTATGGAAATTAGAATTTTCTTTTTTGGTCGTACGTGCGAATTTTAAAGGAGCCCCTTGAACGGGCTTCACTATAATATGCTGCTGAAATACTCGGATTTCTCGCTTGAATATCGAAAGTATGCCTACATGTATGGAGGGCGCAGAGGTTATGGATAAGCTCAAAGTGGATATACCCGTACTCGGTATAAGTTTCGCATATGCGGCAATATCGATTTCGCGACGCGTGCCGATAGTTGCCCACCAGTCCAACACCCGCGGAAGATTACGTGCTTCGTTTCATGGATTCACCGATCGCTTAGTGCACAGATTTAGCTATTTTCGAAAGACAATTTTTTTTTTTTCCTAATATTAGTACGTGTATGTTATGGAATGCAATATGAAAGATTTTCTGAAGTTTCACAAACTGAATTCCGCTATGCGGTTGCCAAATTGAGGGACAAATTGCATTTTTTATATGTAATTAAAACTAATAAACGAATCGATTTTTTTTTTTTCTTTTGCAACTTTGAAGAATATGAGTTTTCGCGCGTTGTATTTAATTCTGCCAAAGTCCATCGGTGAGCTATACAAAAAACTATAGCTGCCAATTAAAATATGATTAATTAAAAATCGAGGATACTCATTATAATGGAATGATAATTATTTCACTGAAATAATCAATATTTTTTAATGTCTGGTCATTTAACATTTGAAGACGAATGATTAATGATGATGAGCAAAATTCTTAATTGTCTAGGAAAAAAAAAAGTTAAATTAAATAAAAGAATTCCAACGCTTTCGAAAAAACCATTTGCCAGTAGGATACTTTCTCACGTTATTCGTAGCTCAATCTTGCCCGTGGACCATTACGAGAGAAGCGTTCGCCATCTCGTCTCAGGATGCTTGCTGGGTAAAACAGCTAGGTAAAATGTATGAGAAAGAAGGTAGCTAAATTTTCTGCAAAAAAAATATAAAAAAAAAAATATTCGAGTGTAACGACTCGAGAACGGTGGGAAGGATTAAGTCTGACGCATCCCGCTGCGAAGTGCTTTTTCCAAGCGACGTCACTGTAACCCACATCACTCTTAGGGGAAAAAAAAAGAGATGAATAATTCTTAACGCGCGTTTTAATCGCCATAGCGAGGCATTCCGCCTTTCCGCAGCAGCTACGTCGATAATTAATTAAAAGTTCCAGATAGTGATATCGTCTATCGTGGTCATACTTCATTATCGAATATTTTAGGAAACGTATGGTCCTGTGCATGTATATTTGTTTAAATGCGTTACGATATATTAAAATATAATCCGTCTACATCCTGTGCAGTACATTATTTAAGATAATTTAAAAAAAAAAAGGCAAAAAAAAAATATGGAGTACAGACGGAATTATAAACATTCATCGATTGCCCTTTAATATTTCTGTTGGAAAATTCGTTTCAAGATTTTCCCCCCACGTTTCATCCAATTTTAACAACGATCGCGAGCCTCAACTAACTATCGGTTTAGCTTACTGTTAAATCGCGACTTGTTGTACATACATATCGATGGACTAATGCCAAAAGGGCGTATCGGTTATGTACAAGCATAGCTTATACGCCCCTATGGAATTCAACTATCGATATACAGTCAGATTCCACATTCCCACTTCCTCCGATTAAATATCCTGCATATTAAAGATTTTTTGTGAAGCTGCCGTAGCTGCACGACCTGCAGAACTAAGAAATTTTGGTGAAAATACTTTGGACATCGGCCATTGGAAATTATTTAATCACAGAATAATTGCGAATATCTATTAAAAATTAATTTCCAATAAATTAATAAATAAATGAATCAATTAAAATTAATTAATTAATAAATTACCGACGGTAGTGGACGCGCGTGGTCGGTGTGCGGTTCTGGCGATCTCTCAAGTTAAGCAGCAATGGCCGAGGCCACTACTCGGATAGGTGACCGCTTAGCCGTGGACTGGCTTGGCGCATCGACTACCGAGAGGGAGGCAGTTTTACAGAGTTTCTGATATGATAACACATCGGAAACTCAGTAAAGATATAATATAAGACCGTCTGTATCGGCATGGGTTCTCCGCAGTTTCCCCATGCCCACGGCAAATGCGATACAGTGTAGCTAAAAAGCAGCTGTGGATGCTACGAAAGTTAGGTTGGATTAGCGAAGTGCGGGTAAGAAGTGACAGGAGAGATCAAATGGGAAGGTTAATACGTTGGAACACACAAAATAAAAAAATAAGTAATTAACAAGTTCATTTTTTTTTTATTATGAAGGAATGCTTATTATAAATTTATTTATAAAGAGAATATCAAGGATAAAAATAATTTCTCTCAAATGACAAAATAACACGAGGTTGCCAAAGGAAAAACAATATGTTGACACTTCGAAAATGAAAAAAAAAAAAACAGTGGAAAGGATTTTCGATCAATTTTAAATCAGCCGGAAAATTTCATTTTATTTTTCTCAAATTCCTACCGGATATAGTAGATCAATATCAACCAAAACATATACAATTAAATATATTTTTTCATTGTTTCTATGAAACTGATCATTTCGATGTTATTCAGTTCGCGTGAAATACCCAATGTATGTGTAATAAAGGGCATAGCGTTGTGTAATTGCAACAATAACGCGTGTACCTGCGCCAAATGTGCTACCTTTTGTCTCCATTTGACGACAATGTAACTGTTGATATGACAAGGGTGGAATAATCTCCGGCTCATATGAGGTCGACAAAGCTTGCTCGGTATCGTATATTCACGTGAGGACTGCGTGGGAAACCATATTGTGCGAATGTCGTTTAATTACATTCGATAATTATTCAATTATCGTAATTATGCATTCATTAATTTATTTCTCCAATTGTATCTGAAAAAAAAACCATTTTTCGAGGGGTAGTAATAATTTTCGTAACGAAAACTCGATAGTCAGGAAGGAGAGATGATCGATTATACTCATCCCCATTTTTCTGATGAGCTAAATCTCAAGCGTGTCAAATAAAAAGCTTTTTTTTTTTCATTTTTCGAAAAATTTAAAATCTCATGAAATTCGAGCCTCTTCATCGATTCTATTGAAATTCTATTTTGGGACATACATCAGCCAGCTCAACTTCTTAAAATTCGTTCAAATAGGTATTATTTATATTTTAATACAAATATATATCTGTATTTAAAATATATTTTTATTATATCTACAATGAAATATAATTTAAAATTAAATAATATATATTTCGGTTTGATAAAGTATTTTTTCTTATAATTCTGTCAAGCTAGTAACAAACACCCTCAGATCTATCCAGGATACTTTTTCTTAAAATGATTTTTCGAAAAATCAGATAAGTTTTCTCAGCTTAGAACGACAAAAAGGCAAATAATCTAACAGGTCCCAATTAATATAAAATGGAAGTGCCCTATGCTTTCTCTCTCTCTCTCTCTCTCTCTCTCTTTCCGTCTAGAAGTGTGCCAGTTCCTTATCGCCCTCACATTAGTGAAAAACCTCTCTGGGAGTAACGAGAATGCATATTCAAGAGCTCGATGCTATGGCCACGAGTCTCGTATAGCACATATATATTTGACTTACCCCCTTAATGCTGATGCTGCCTATTCATATGCTTACACACTATATTTCGCGCTATATACATACGCGAATTTTTCTTAAACAATTAACCTCTGTACAGGACCGGGAGCCGATATATCCGCTCGAAAGTGGTGTCATTATTTTTGCCATCAAATGCATTGACATAGACAAGACAGTTCTAGGACATTAAACTACAAAGTCGAAGAAAAAAAGGCCCGGTCCTGTAAAGGTTAATATGCCGCATTATTATAAAATCACGATAATAAAAAAATAACAATAATCATCAAATTAGTACACATACATGATTTATTAATTTTGTTTCAATTTCTTTGAGCTTTCTTGCCGAAAAATTTTCATCGTTTTACGAAATATAGTTCTCCCGAATTTAAAGCTTGTTAAAATGTGCGGATATCGAAAAAACAAGTCTCGTTGAGTGAGGTACAGTTCGAGCCTGCTTTACTTCAAGAATTGCAAAAAATTTTGATAATTTTTTTCGATCATTGCATCCAACAATAGCCATCAAAGTGCTGATTCGTTGCATCCTTCAGTAATTTCGAGGAAGTGCCTTGAAAGATCAGAAATAATTCTGATGCACGAAGACAAATGCGAATTTCCGAAGAAAGTGAAAGTTCAAATTGTCATTTATTTTTTTTATACTTTAAAGAAATAACGATGTTTATTTTTTACTCTTCGGCATACTCATTCTCAATCTTTTTGTTTACCGGGTCTTATTCGAATTCTTTATCTCTCCATGTATTATCAATGTATTTTTTATATAAATAATAACATGTCATTTTTCATCAAATATCAAACGACATGTATATTTATCACTCGATGGTGTCACCCGAAAATACAAGACTCTATATGCGCTGATCATTCTTCCTCCTGTCCTCTGTCCAATGTATATTCCATTAGGCATTTTAGGCCAATTACGGCAAGCCCTGGATACGGTTCGTTCAACCTGCGGTCCGATATAACAATCGAGGCTGCGTGCGCTCTCCGAACGATATTTCGCGTCATGTCGTTTCGTGACATCCAATCTATATCGACCCAAATTATATACAGGGAATTCCGCATCAAAATCAATCGCGTTAGAGAGAAACGGAAATGTTTTTTTTTTTCATATTGCTATACCTTATGAGGTATGAGGGAGCTTTATAATGGTGAAAAAAAAAATTCGCGATTTTAATGTCAATGTGTTTGAAATGTCCGAAAATGTCGAGAAATAATGTTTAGAAAAAGATCTCCAGGTGTATGTGCGTCTGATCCCCATGTTTGTTAAAATTTTCGCTACAATCTATAACGGGCGTCCAATTTTACATGATTTTGGATTTTTCCAAAAATTTCTGTGCTCGCAAGTTTTCGTTTATCGGCTCGAAAATATTAACACAAATAGGTCAAGTCGATATTTGGTATCGAATTCGGCAGGAATCGCTTGAGGGATTCGAATTGAAAATTTTTTTTGAATTTCACAAAAAAAGTTCTCTATAACGCCCGAAAATATATATTTGGATATATCGAACCAAATAAAAAAAATTGCGCATCGCAACCTCATTATTTTAGTAATTATTTTATAAATTTGCACATTGCTTCCTCATTATTTTATCTCGCACATGATGAAGCTATGAGTAAGCCAAAATTGAAAAAACCCACTTGCTCCTGGAGGAAACTGTGTGGATCGAGATGAAAGAGCAGGAAGCGAAGTGTGCAAATTTTCAATTTCCACGCTATTTTTCATTATGGAAGCCACGCAATATTTCTTCGGCATATTTATCAAGGAGGACATATGAGATTTGTTTTTTCTGATAAAAAATGGTACAAACCCCGTCGCAAAGACCATGAGAATCAGATCGATTTGACATGAATTAGTTCATCCATATTAAATATATACGTGCGTATCTGTATCTACAATCCGTAGATGTGCATTTTGCATAACATACAAATGCCCATTGGCCGAGAGAGAATATTTGATGCATATTAATGGAATGCACTCAATCGTGTTCACGCATGCATCCACACTACGCAAACTCGAGATTCCCTTCGATACAGTCACCATTCTCGTCTCTTTGCCAGTATATTGGTAAATTTTCACATACCCGAATTTTAAATACAAAAGCAATCGTGAAAATATATTTACACACACACGTGCGGTACTCACACGTTATGGATTGCCGCGATCCTCCGTTATTCCATCCCTCATGCGCACCGTTCCAAAAGTGAATAAATCGTTGGATTTCCGACGTTCCTTTAAAATTTGAAAACCTTTCCGCATTTCGTTGCACCCAAGAATTTATGTATATATATATATATATATATATATATATATATATATATATATATATATGTGTGTGCCTAGGTGCTATATATGCACGTAATACCATAGCGGCGGTTGATCGTCGACGCTCAAAGCCGATTACACGCCAGATTTAAATTGGGCCGCGGTAAAATCTCCTCCTATATACCGCGATGATGACGTAACGCGAGAACGGAGTACATGGAGACGTGAGAATAACGGATTAATAGTGGGTACTATATACATAGCGGGTAGTCCTCTGGGATGCAAAAAAAGTGAAAATTGGGACACGGTCATTCTCTCCTAATGGAGGGAACACCCCACCTTTTCAACTTCCGCACTGCCTTCGCAAGCCAAAAAGACCGCAGTTATATATTCGTTTGAGTTTGATCGGTCCGATTTTCGATGTTCTCGAAAGCGACATAAAATTTGCTTGGTTAAACTTGACACGTTATAAGCAAACAAAATGTGTCAATACTTCTGTGCATATAAAAAAAAAATTCGATTTTCATTTCTCAATCATTATGATTGTGATTATTCTTAAACAGTGACTTTTCATGAAATTTCAGTCTAATTCGAATGCCATAGAAGCTCTGTGTCCGCACTTACTAGATAAGATTTGATGTGCAATTAAACTCGCTCGCCCTATGAGTATCTACGTGGAAATTCGATCGTACAAGTACCTTTTGTGGATATATATATTCAAGTTGGATCGATGATTCGTTCCCAGTGTCGGGAAACTCACCGGAAGACCGATTTGTCGTTGAAAAAACTGAGGGAACGGGAAAGAGAGCACGGGGTATTCAATGGAAGCACAAAAGAGTAATGGTCTGAAATACCTTTCGTCTTTTTCACGTTTTCCTTTTCAATCATTATTCTTCACGCTCTCGTAGCCCATATTTATGTCCGTCGTCAAGCTCATATTGTCATTAAAAAAAAAAAAAAAACTGCACCATCATCATTAAAACTGAATAAAATTCCACCGGCGTTTCGCGCCCGATACCCGCACCTGTATTTTCGTATACCATTCCCAGTTCGTGTTTTTATCGACGCACTTATTGTACTGGAATCACTTAACTATCTCACGCCGTTCTAGCAATATCCAAGAGTGGTCCACCGATGTAGCAAAAGGTTTTGGAACAAAAATGAAAACTTTGAAGAATTTGTACAAGCAAATCGAAAATTAATAATCTCTCCCCATTCAAATTGAATGTATTTTTTCAACTGAAACACCGGATAAACATTTACAATGATTTTCAAATCGCAAGTATCGTTACATCGCGATTAAAAAGATTATATTTATCGCGTTGTGAAATTGTTGCATTTTGTGCAATTTTTGTTCAGGAGTCGTTTGCAAAACATTGCGACTCAGCTGTTTGAAAAATTGCTCGTACAAAACAGAGATCATTATCATAAGCCCCGAGAAATGGATATATATTTGTCACTGAATTACAAACACAATATTGACCGAAAATCCTTTGTTAAAATTCCGAGGATATCCATGACCCTGATTGACAACCGGACCAGCTCTGATATCAGCCCCATAAGAACGAATATAGAAAGAGTGCCCACTGGTGTTGCTGCTGATGCAGAATATTCCGGATCTGCGAACAGCAGTATCGCGAACTCGTGCTGTATAACCATCCGCACAAAGCAGCTTAATCCAAGCCCTGGTTCATGGCTGGGTTGCCTCCACGAGTTCTGCCGCAGAGGATCGCTTGAAGCATCATCAACAAGAGGTCTGGCTACTACGTGTATACACCGTGCATTTTCAGCATAAAACCCACTTTGTTAACCATCTAGAACTCTGTCCCTCTGACCTCCACTTACCGGTCTCACCTCGAACCTCTCGCTACCATATACGAAAGAGCCCTTTAAGCCCTTCGGCCAGATCGTCGTCAACCACAATGCCTGGGATAGAGGCTTATCATCGTTCCCAACCACCAATACCCGGCAGGCCGTGAGAAGTCAACATCAACCCCTGATGTGTTTTTCGTTCATACCCTATATCCGCTGTCGTTAACCCGGGAACAAAACGCCTTCCTGCACCTTCGTGATATGGCCGATGAATGGTTTTAACATGGAACACCTTCGTCGTCCTCTGTTCACAACGCTCATTCGAAATCTCGTGTCACTTGTTTCCTACCCTGGCCAGGGTCGAATAATGCCTAAAACCAAGCTACCTTTCGCTAAATGTAATTTACCAAGGCCGTGCATATCAGTTAATTCTTGTCGATCTGCAGCACCAAGGCGTACGAGACATTTTTATGCTTTTAATGGACTCTGACCCAGAGGTTTGTCGAATTTTTCCTTCCAACTAATAAAGGAGTTTCTCGACAATGGACTACTTGAGTTTGATGGATAGAGGCTCTGTGATTGTAGGTTAAAATGAAGGCATGTTGGATTTTTACACGATCAGCCGTTCGACGTTTGGAATTCAAGTAAAAAAAAAAGTTGCTTTCGATCTGCTTGGAAAGTTTCCGAAAGTCGTATCATCAAATCAATGAACATCTTTCTTTCTCTTCACTCGATCCAAAGGCTCCAAACGGTTTTATAAGGTTTCACCGCATCCATCATTGGAATAAATCTGCTCGCAATGACTGCTAAACGCTGTCAAATGCAATTGCTCCGGTGTGGCGGGAGTTTGAAACTTTCTCATGGTTGTAAATTTGGTCGCGCGGGTGACGGGAAAGGGTGCAAAGTGGCTCCGATCAAACTTCCGAGTCAACCACGTTTCCCGAGAATTTCTCCGCGTCTTTTTGGTGACGTGAGTCGAGACTGATGATATACTCAACTCGATTATTTGATCACACGGGTTCATCACCGACAGAGTGAAGAAACTTTAGATCAAGCGATTACCCTTTAATTTTACATCATCGAATCTAATGACATTTTAACTTTTAATCAGTCTTGAAAAGATACCGTTTTACTTTACCGGGCATCTTTATACCGTGTCACTTCTATCCAATATTCTTCCAGCCTGTCATTTCAACTGCTCGCTCTTTTCTCACTTATGCCTTGATCATAACTTTGGCCGAGAAACTTACGCTTCGAGAGATCCACGTAAGCAGCATGTGTGGGAATGCATTGTTTTTTTCTTCCAAATCCTAAAACGCCAGTTCTCCCGATGAAAGTCGAGAAATTGAAAGGTGTTGGGAAGCAAGCTTCGCTCGAGAGTCATATATGTATATATATATATATATGTAGTCGTTGAGCGAAACGTTAATGGTTCCACCGACTGACGAGTGCTTTTTCGCTGTATATCGATGGCTCATAATGAAAAGGGCATATCGACAACGAATATGCGTGACCTCTGTGTCCTTTTCGGCCTCAGGCCGTCGCGTACACTCCATTTTTTTTTTTTTTACACTTTTATCACTCTTTTTCCCATCTGTCTTTTTCTCTGGCATTTTGCGCACCCGGGCTCTTCGATGCGAAATGAAGCGAAGAAACTCCGCGAAAGTGTGCGGTAGCTCGCGCAGGTGTGCCAGTCTCGTGGCTAAAGCTCTCCGGCCCGAATTCTCATCGTCGGGGGTTGGAGAACGAGAAGAAAAGAGAAAAAAAAAAACGTAGCTGTGAATACAAAAATGAGAATCGCTATCAGCGTCACGAAGCTCTTTTGCAAAGCCCCTACGTCGAGACTCGGCACGAATTAAATACACTCTGACGAAGAGCTCTGACCCCGCGACGTTTGCGATTATCCATGACGTTAATTTTCCATGACGAGGGAGTCAACGGGGGGGTTTTTTTTTGCGTACTATAAACGAATGAATGGCCGATAAAACCCGTTGAGTAATTAGCGATTATAAGTGTGTTAAAGATTTCTTGTTCGTATTCAGGGCTCGGATCTAAAATTTTCTGCTCAACCATGGATTTATGGAACTAAAAGGGCATTTTTCATAAATTAAAAAGTACTCGGGATCCGCCTGATTCGCTGAAGACACCTTTTTTTGATTGTCAGCGGCTAATTATTTGTCGATCACAAGAACCCATGAATTGGTAAATCAGTAGTGGAAACTTTCCTCGAGCGATTTAAGGGCTCTTCGCTTGTAAATAGGTCCGGGCAACTCTACTGGAAAATTTACAAGATCGATCGTAATTTTCGTACATCCATATATATGTCCCACGCACGCGCACGCACGACGTGTGCGTGCCTCGACAGCAAAAGCAAGCGAAAGGACACAATTTAAAACGTATAGTGACATGGGACAGTGTTCGCTTACTAGGAGTCAGTATAGAGATGCATAAACTACGTCCTTTTCATATAGTACCTATATTTATGTATGAATTTATACCTCAGCCTCGGAATGCGGTTGGGGTAAAGACGCTGGTAGAGAAAATGCATTATTCAGAGCGATTCTCGTCTGTTGCCTTCCCTATTTTCAATATACATATATCTATATCGACATCTTTGTTTTACTTTGGCAAATCTCGTCCTCGAGTATGCATAATTTCTCAACCAACACAACGTAAATTTCTCTAATTTCGAAGATTCGATTATTGTCAATCACGAAATCTCGTTTAAACTCGAGCTTAGTCGTTTTTTACTTTTCCAGTCTTGTCTTACAACTCAAGCATTTCACTTAACCCTCGCTGACTCATTCCATGAGCATTTTTCTCATGCTCCTATATCGTATTTTTCCTTGCCACATATTTTGTCCAAAAAGTTATATAGGACATTAACAATTTATACTAAGTTACTGAAATCATCCCCGTCCTAAAATATTGTCTAGAATACGATCGATAAGACTTCAAAACGTCTTTCAAAATATTATACGTTATTTTTTTTTGCAATAAGCAATTAACTAAATATTCATTATCGCGCAATTATTGTTGTAAACAGTTCACTATCCTTAAAATTCTACAGAAAAATTTATTTTTATTACGATACCTGGCTCTACAAGTTTATCGGGTACATATAGTCCACTCATTCTAGCCAAAAAAGTAGGTCCATATAATGCAATCGTCTAAAGAATTTATTTTACTTTCGGAAAAGGTTCAGGGTTGTCCCCTATAAGGGTAAATTCCAGTTGGCGGGACGCGGGTGGGTCGAGCTTCAGCCACCAACTTGAGAAACGCTTTTTATCAAATATCCCATATGAACCGTGCGTGCATCGTACGAAAAAAATTGTAAAGATCTTTTTTGTAGACAATGAAATTCTCTACAACTTTTATTCGAAATTTTTTCCTGTATGGTGGATGATTTTTTATTTATAGCGCGGTGAACTTTTTCAAACATCACTATTTTTACTGCGTTACGTCAACGGTTTTGTAAAAGTTTGCTGCGCTATAAATCAAAAACCATGCACTATACAGAAAAAAGAGTTTCAAAAATAAAAGTAGTAGAGAATTTTATTATCTAAAAAAAAAAGTTTCTACTATTTTTGTCGTACGATGCACGATTCACGAGATATTTGATAAAGCGTGCTTACCAAGCTGGCGGTTTAAGCTCGACCCCAAGCGTTCCGCCAACTTGAATTTACACTCATGGGCTACTCCTGAACCTTATTTTCCAAGAGCCAAATTAATTCTGTAGAAGATTGCAGAAAAAATGGCTGGAATGACTGCGTACTCGAGCACGTAATATCATAGCGCATTAACGTCACAGAAGCCATTCGAATATATGCGAAGTATATGCGTTGATGAGAGAAAAATTTATTTGACAATTTCTTCAGCTCGATACGAGCCGAATGTCAGAAGACGTTTAACGAAAGTTTACCGAGCAAAACATCCCTCTTTCAGTCAGGGATTCAATAATTAAAACCTCTTTTTTACATTTGCGTTCTCATCGGAAATCAGATCGTTTGAATTTACAGTTGCGATGGATGAAAAAACAGTGCGGTCGACTGTGAAATTGAAAATATTATCGAGAACAAAGAAACGAAAATTGTGACACGGTCTATGGAGGTGACGGTTGATGAAAAAAAGTACCGCTGAGAAAAAATCGTAAAAGAGATCGAGATTTTTTTTTTCTCGTCTTCTCGTCGTACAATATACTATCGTGATGGGGGATGTGATATTGGGACATTGAAAAATGTGGAATTACAGTGGATTATCGTGAAATTGGGTCTCGTGGGGGCGGCACCTGGCCCGGGGTTCGAAACAACCTCCGGGGGTATCGCCCCTGGGGATTACGTTCGCGAAGTCTTCACGACGCTCGCTACATCTACGTCTCGTACACGCTCCTTGCCGAGCTTCACAGCTTCGAAAAGGTATAAAATTATATTAATTTAAACAATTCACCGATAATTGCGTGTGCCATGAAAATTTTTTCGCCATTATTGTTGTCTTGTATTATTTTAGAATTCGACGTTTAAAAAAAAATCCCGACGTTAAGCGTACAAATTAGATATGTAAATTTATTTTCAGATATCGATTTGCAGTGCGATTTGTATTAAAAAAAAAAATAGAAATGTCGACGATGCAACATAATATTTATCGGTGATCGCGTACCGGTTATCAATGATTTGTCAAATTCCGTTGAGCAAAATTTATTTATCCGTGCTCGTGCAAAGCTTTAACGCATAATCAGTGTGTACAAGAGTCGTGATCCTCTGATGAACGATTCGCGGATTATTCGTGTACATTCATATATGTCCATTTTGTCCATAGAACGGGGGGAAAGAGCCGATTGAAAGGCTACGCCCATGTGGTGACCAAAAAATTAACTCCGGTGGAATATCCGAACAGAAACTCTGCTATCGGCAATTATTATTATTATTATTATTATTATTATTAAATATGAATACAAAGTCATTTTAGAATTGGAGAAAGGTATACTTGCTGAATGCGAAAATGAACCATTGAATAGTTTTTGTGGAAATAATTTTTTTTCGTGTGACCCACTTTCGGCACACGCGATAGAAAGCTTCCTAAGACCACATCGAAGAAAAAAAGTAAATTCAAAAATAAAATACTTTTGAACCATATTTTATTCTATAAATATTCGAAAAATATGAACAATGTATTTTTCCTTATATATTTCGCATATATTTTTCATATGTGACGTACATATTTTGACATATAACTTTGCAAATTTTTATTTTCCATTCAGAAAAGCCCGTAAGACACACTGCTGGTATTTCGCTGCTCGACGGTTTATCAAAGCTGCCACCTGGCATGCTGGTCGTAGCCGTGCAAATAAACATGAAACGTTTTCCTATAATTTGATCTTTAATTATATATTTAAGCAGCACAGACGAATATATTAATTTTGAGCTCACGGATATATGATTATATCGGGAAAAGCCTGAATTTGTCGATTCTATAAATTGAATCATGCAACCATAATATATATTACGTGCATCCTTAAGACAATCCCTCTTCCACGGATACTGTGCCATATCGGATCGATTCAAGTCGCAGCTTACAAGTCTCTTCGCTGCATATAAATTCATACATCGTGTCGTATAATCACTCTGCATAATGCTAATACAGTTGTACTACAGTGGAGATGGATGAACCATCGATCGAATTATAAACGTATAGGATGTACTATATGATTGATCCAAAACTCCGGGCCTCACTCTCTTATCCCATATGGTCCTTTTGTTTTTCTTTTTAGATTTCCCAAGCACAGCCACTTCGGAGTATATATAGTACGCCATAAATTATTAATAATTTCTCAAAAATAGCTGTAAAATCGATTTAATTTTTATAAACTTAAAATTGCTAATGGGATCATGAAAAAATGTATTGTTAATTCTAAAAAAAACTCTCCAGCTTTCGAATAAAAAAAACTTTCGTTCCACTTGGAATTCAGAAGAATGCTCGAAAGAATTTTACAAAAGCTGAAAACATTTTTTTTTTTTTTAGTTATCAGGCTGTTCTACATTCGAATAATTATATATATAATTATATCCGTGCAATTTTCTTTCTCTCAATGTAAATTCCAAAAAGCCAGATCTTTCTTCGAATCGTAATGGGGTAATTTAAAAATGAATTGAATGTAAAATAAGATTAAATTGATAATTTTTTCGTCGTACCGCTGAGCTTAGCTCTATATAGCTCAAGTGTTAAAATTTATTTTCAACCCTTTAAACAAATAATAAAAATAATGAAAAAAAATAATAATAATAATAATAATACAATAAGCATACAAACATTTACGGAATTCTTTGGAACTCCCGATCTATTCAGGGGATTGTCATGAACACTGTCTCAATTTATTGAAATTTTATATCGTATTATCATCTACTTGTTAAAGATCGCATAATTTTTTTTTTTTTAACTTTGAGTGCGCATCGCGTTTGAGTCACACCACGAGATTCCGGTTATATCACGATATATCATTTGTTTTTTTTTTTTATTTGTTGTAGGATCTTCAGTCGGAGATCGAGACACATCGGGACGTGTACGCATCGTTAAACGGCACAGGACGTAAATTGTTGGGTTCTCTAGCGAGTCAGGATGACGCGGTCATGTTGCAGCGTCGTCTCGACGAGATGAATCAAAGATGGCATCATTTGAAAGCGAAGAGCATGGCTATACGGTAAGACAAATATATAAAAAAAAAACGTTGTCTCTTGACTCGGTCGCATCAAATTTTTCCAACTCCTTAAACTATACAGTTATTGAATTCGTGTTTAATCTCGAAAAGGTCTTTTCAACTGGGGGGGAAACATTTTTGAAAAGTCTTCGTAGGCATTGAATCGAAGGACGTGAATGCGATTTGATTTCAAGAGTATTTTGAATGCACATTTGTTTTTCTTATATTATTTAATTTTATTAATTTTATCTACCAATTTTACTCAATTTGTTTAAAATTCCATTCACCGATTCCATATAATGTTCTAAACTGTTTAAAAAAAAAAAAACATTTTATACGTCCCGTGTGAACTAACCGCAAATTTTTACAAAATTTATCGCAAGACTTTTCTTCTGTATCGTGCAACTTTGATATTTGTTTTCTCGACGTTAGATCCCTCAAAAATATTTTAAAAATCAGTGTTTTCGCCCTTAGGCTTTAACGATCTTTCATATTTTTGACTCGAATAGTCAAGTGATTCCGCTATAAAATCCACAAGATACAACTATGAATTTTTTTTCATTTTGGCCTTTAGAAGCCTTAACTCGGTACAAAATCTTTTTTTTTTTATCGAGAGTGATATTAATCAACATTATTATAAATTCCATTTCGTGTTTTCTCAATTCTTATTTGAACCGTAAAACAACTTTCCTATCTCCGATTACCTTCACACGTGAATCGAATGTATACAAGCGGAAGACTAAACTAGCCGGGACAAAGTGCGCGAGGATTAGGGGAGGATTAACGCTATCACTCGCGAAAGGTATACACACCTTGGGAAACGAGGACTCGCGCAAGATAGCCCAAGTATTTGAAACACGAAAACGGGGCTTATGTGCTATTGAGACACGAGCGGTGGAAGCGCAAGCGACTGCTGATCAACTATATGGGGAATGGAATTCCATCCTCGCGTCCTCTCTCCCTCGCTGTCATCAACCCTCCAGAATCCTTCCTCCTCTCTCTCTCTCTCTCTCTCTCCCTCTCTCATTCGGGCCTTTGATCCTGCCTCATTTACGTATACTCCCGCATAGCAGTGTGAAACGAAATCATATGCGACGAAACGATCTCACGTCAGTAAAGCAAAGACATTCAGACATCGATGTGAGGCGGAATTGTTGAGAAATATTCACAAAAATTAAATCCAACAATGAAATTTTGCTGCTTTGTTTATTTGCAAAATTTGAGATCGACTGCTCGAGGCGTTCGCGAGATATATAAGGGCTTGAATTTTGCAATGCCATCAGCACATGCACACACGCACACACACACACACACACACACACACACACACACACACACACACACACACACACACACACACATATACACACTCCCTCTCTCTCTCTCATACGTCCACATTTTTTTCTGAATGTGTGGTTTTTCGATACTGTGACACATTCTGAATACGTTGGCATCAAAAACTCGAAATTTTTTTTTATTCGTGAAAACAAAACTTCCTCTAATGAGAAAGCAAAAATGACAAAAATTCACCAGTGAATAATTTAAAAGAAGAGTCTTTATAGGCTGCGGGAAAATTTGCCGAGAGGATCGTGCTAGGGATAATGCTTGCCAAATGAAAAAGATACTGTTGAAACGAAAATAATACTTGCAATTTATCCACCGGATGTCATGGTGACGGTGTTCGATTCCGTCTGGTACCCAAACTTGCCAAAACTGATGCTACTTGGTACAGTAAAAATAGCGAATAAACGCTGTCTTTTACAAAATAAATATATCCCTCTATTTCCATATTCCCCGGATGAGGGGGATGATCGATTTGAGACAAAAGAGAGAAGGAGCGGGTGCAACGTCAGCTCGGAGTTAACCCAAATATATAGGCTCGACCAATCGGTCTCCATTAATTAGCACATATCAGGAGAGAGAGAGAGAGAGAGAGAGAGAGAGAGAGAGAGAGAGAGAAGGCCTCCGTCTCACTTCACTCGCGAGCTAGAGACTCTATGGACCATGGGCGATATTAGGCTCTGTCTCTCTCGGTCCTCGGAGTCTGATTGCCATCACATAGAGTGCCTCATCAACTATCGGATCGGGATTATGTAGCCAAACCTTTCTCTCCTTCCCTCTTCCTCGTACACGAGCCCAGGCAAACTCTTGATCGACGGACATGGATGGACAGACTAACCAACAGACAGAGCGACCACTTTGAGCATAAAATGTAAGAGAATTGGCTCTCTCTCTCTCTCTCTCTCTCTCTCTCTCTCTCTCTCTCTCTCTCTCTCTCTCTCTCTCTCTCTCTCTCTCTCTTTCTTTCTATTTTTTTTCTTTCACCGACGATCGGTTGACGAGACTCGAAATCGTTGAACTGTCGATATACGGAGATCGTAACTTTTCTACATTTATTATTCGCAACCCTTATCGAGCGCTTGCTGGATTCGTCGTTCTTTGAGCGCGCACATATGGATGAGGGTCAAGCCAGATTTTACCGTGCACAAAAGCATCGATTCCGATTATACGAACGAGCACATTCATACACAGCCAGAAACTTGGTTGCCATTCCTGATCTTTTCTGGCAACGAAATTTCCTTCTTCATCCCCTTATCATCCCCTATTTTCGTATTCACAGATAGAGCCCTGATCCTCTCCCCTCCCTCGCGCAGGTTTGAATCCACGAAAATCTCAGATCGCAAAACTCATATCGTATATCCTCTGTCAACGACAGGCTTTCCGCAAATTTTCTTTCCTATCGTTACATACTATTTGCAAATACACACATATACATGTGAAATGACGTAGGTCGTGATCCCACAAGACCACCGCCTACGTATATATGTATTACGCGCGGGCGTGTGTGTGTGTGTGTGTGTGTGTTTGTGTGTGTTTGTGTGTGTGTAATATGTAAATGAAAGAAGTAACTTATCTTTTACGACTCAACAGCAGAGTCTCGTCCACATCGTCTTATCCGATTTCTATATATACTTTTTCCTCCATCGCACCACCTGCTTCTCTACATATCTAGATATATTCCGAATTATGGGGCTAAATTCAAACGGCCCAATTTTAGTGTTCTTTTTCGTTATTTCTCAATAGTTTTCAAATGCAAAACAATAGAAAATGTATCAACCAGCTCCAGTGCTAGGATTTTCCCCCGTCCACAATCGATAGAGACACCGGGAGATCGAGATGTAGAGAAGGGGATGAGCTTGTTATTATTACCAAAACGAATAACGTTATAATATCATTCGAGCCAAAAAAGTAGGTTCATATAATTAAATCTTCTACAGAATTAATTTTGCTTTTGGAAAAGGTTCAGGGGTCTCCCCTGAGTGTAAATTCAAATTGACGAGACGCGGGGGGGTTGAGCTCCAGCCGCCATCTTGGAAAACACGTTATATCAAATATCTCGTGAACCGTGCATCGGACGACGAAAATAGTAAAAGTCTTTTTTTTTAGATAATATAATTTTCTACAACTTTTGTAAAATAATTTTTCCTGTGTAGCGCATGGTTTTTGGTTTATAGTGCGGCAAACTTTTCCAAACATCACCATTTTTACGGTTACATCAATCTTTAAATATATATTTAGCAATATCCATGTTTGGAAAAGTTTGCGGTGTTATAAATAAAAAACAATGAATCATGCAGAAAAAAGTTTTCAACTAAAGTTGTAGAGAATTGTATTATCTACAAAAAAGTTTTGACTATTTTGGTCGTACAATGTACGGTTTACGAGATATTTAATAAAACGTGTTTTCCAAGATAGCAGCTTAAGCTCGACCCACCGCGTCTCGTAAACTTTAATTCACCCTCAGTGGACACCCCTAAACTTTTTTCCAAAAGCGAAATCGATTGTGTAGAAAATTGCAGAAAGATGACTAGAATGACTGGACTATTGTAAAATTTTCCATGGTCTCTTCGACGATGTCTTTGACCCATCTTCCCGATCCGAACGTTGTCATGTGTCGACCTTTCGATCCGGAAGTTCTTGTGCCTGGAAATATCCTGCATCCTTATTCTACCTCGTATTAAGGTTGCTTGATGATGCTTCGGGGTATAAATAAATACAAAAATGTGACTAATTTTGGAAAATAAGCGAGTAGCTTTGAACCGACGGAAATCGGCTATCACCGGGAGTACTACATATAATATACCGAATCCCCGGGTACAAGAATGAGTAGTACATATATATGTGAAAATTCAACGGCTGATATGAACGCGCCCGAGGCCACAGAGAAAAATTACTTTTCGACAAGCGACTCTGCGATATAATATACGAGCTTGCTTGTGTATACAACGTGGTGAACTCATCATTTTTATTCTGTGTATTCGTTGCTTCTTTTTCGCCGCTTCAAAGAGCAGCTGTGCCTTTAATTTTGAAAATTCGACCACCGTGCGCTTGCACCTCTCGCTATTCGTATACATTCGCGTGAACCACGCAATGTCGCTTTGTGGAAAAAAATTCTCTTCGACATCTCGCGCGATAAATGAAATTTTTCATGTGCTTTCGTATGCTTTCGATTTGAACTTTCAGCGACGCAATTCGTCGATGTTCAATATGTCTCGTTAATTTATTCACGTGATATTAACATTTTTTTCCAAAATTAATTTAAACTAATTCTCCAGTCCGGAAAATTCACGATGATAAAATCGAAAACATGGAAAAATCGATTCTACTTGATTGATTTTTCGTTTACGCGATTTTTTTTTTTGGTCTTGCCACACGGCCGATAACCGATTCGATCTCCTTGCGAGAATGTACAAATTTTTTTTTTTGTCTTTTCTCTTTTGTCCCGTAGATCGGTACGAAAAAGGGCAAAGTCCGAGGCAGTTCATGGCGCGAAAGTAACGAACGACGAATGTATCGTATAGATCGTAGATTTATGTATACATATATTCGAAAAGTAAACGAAAGAGATCGGTTCGATTCCAAATGTAATTGCGATACATTTGTTCTCGCTGCTCTCACGATTTTTCTCGCTCACCTCGCGTTTGAGGCTTGCCCACATCTTTCCCCATGTCCAATACATTTTCCTGTCGTTTCCTCGAGATGGGTTTGCCTTTTTTTTCGTCCCGTTAGCACCTTCGTAGAGCATGAAACCAGCGTGGAGTCTTCCATTCCTACTCACCTCATTTCTGCTTTTTTCTTTATTGATATTCGCATGCGTATAAAAAAAAAAATTGCTATCCTTGAAACGTTCGAAAAATTACAGTACCGTTGATTGTTAATGATAAATGCAAATTTGCACAGGCACTTTTTCAGTATTAAAGGAAAATTAATTCCACCGCTGAATGTTGCCAAAAATCATGGACATCTGTCACAGACGGATGTTGACGGTATGTTGGTCATTTAATGTCTCATATACCGAAACGTTTCAGCATTTATATGCTCACAGTCGTATCGCTGAAAGTCCCAAGGACTCTGATGGCATAGAGGGATAGCTTGTAGAAGTATTATAATGCAAGTTGAGGGGCCTCGATCGACATTACGGCTCTATAATCTGGAAGATCCGGGATTTGTATACAATTTGTTTCGAGTTTCACAACGGATACTCCGTGCATAAGGAAACGTATATCGAGCAGTCAGATCTTGACTGGCTTACGATGCAATTGGCTACGTTTAGCTGTAGCGAAAACTGACAGGATGTACAATATATATATGTACACATAGAGACACGTATTTACGTATATAAAGTACATATACAAGGAGTATTTCATGTTGAATTGGTCACTTATAACTCAACGCTGATTCAAGACATCCACGAATGAATTGAACAATGCTGTAAAATAAAAAAAAAATGACACTCAGTCACACTCGTCGCTCAAGACACTCGGTCGCTGAAGCGATTTTTAAATTTAAAAAAAAAAGTCATTTTATCACAAGTTACATGAAGGATCAACTTCGCGATTCTCAAAATACCTCAAACTCCATTTTCTTCGGACAAAAATTGAAAGAAAGACAAATGTGTTCATCTCACTAACATAATTCCAATAGTTCAATATACATTCATGCAATTGTTTTTTTGCATTCAATGCGTGACGTTGTGCGCCAGCATTTTTACGAATCGCAAATGCTTCTATATGGCCGATCAAATTTTATATTTTACAATTAATTTGTTTGTTTAAAGATTGCTAAAATTATCGTTGAATCTTGAGTGGCTGATATGAAATCGGTCACCGTATGTGTATAAATATATTTATTATTATTATGATTATTATTATTATTATTATGTATCAATTTTTATGTAAATACAATGACTTATATAGATAGCTAGATACTCATCTATATAAGACAGTGACTTAAAATCGTGACGTCTCGGGTATATTATAATTAACCATATGCCTGTATGCCGTTGGCCCGAGATCTCTGAATGCGCGCAATACTGCGACTATTTTCTCAGGCATTACGTTCTCCTGGAGCCAGATGTGCTCGAGCTTTCGACGGTGAGGGAGATGACGGCTAAAGCCATTTCTAATCCACCTCTCTCGGTAGTATACGTTTTATTTCCCATAAGATCGCTGCTCGCTCCTCGAGAGAATTACATTCGGCATGAGAGCACTTATTTTAATAATTCTTAAGAGTCGTTTGTTAAAACGACCGAGAAAAAAAAAGCCAGAATTTTCGAGAACGTTTTGCAAGGTAGCCTGTGAGGTTTTTTTCCAATGAATGTTTGTTGCACTGCAAAGAACTCATTTAACTCCGTTGATTTTAATGAAATTGATTTTAAATTTGCATAGTATACTCTCGGCGCATTGTATCTTCAGAAACCATCAAAACTGAAAAATCGAATTTTTCAAAAAATTTCAACTAATCGTAACCCCTTGAAACGATTTAAGGGTGCTAATGTCGACACAATGCGAATTATAAGTTCGCGAACGATAAGTTCCACCGTTACGTGACAAAGCTTAAATTTCGTACCAAGCCCGGATGTACAACTCCCCGAGTTCTCTGTTCTCGCATCGTTGCAGACTGCAGAATTTTCGATTTCAGGACTTTCATATTATATATGCAGTCGGGGGAGAAATTAAACGAATGATAGTCATCCGAGCAAGAATTTGCACACGTGTATTACGGTATTCACAAACTTTTCTCATATCGTTCGTATGAAAGCTTCGAGTAAGCCTCTTCACACATCCATACCAATTCAAAAATACACGAGATACTCGATGGTTTCGTAGCGAGACAATATCACTGTGATTATGTTTCAGAGGACAAAAAAAATTTTGCAATCATCACCATTACACAGTCCGGGGATGAATGGGATGTCATAGTTTTTTTTTTCTGGTGGATCTATGTTATAGGCAGTATTCCTTGTTTCCTAGGATCTTTGAGTTCCGAATCTGGAATCATCGAAGAAATAATAAATATTTAATCTTAAGGGAAATCTTTTACGGCAACCTGGTCAAATGAGCCTCAGTATTAACGATCCACGGATGCATTAGACGTTCGATTGTCATGCCCCTCTCCTTTGTTCGGCCTTTTCATTCCATTCTTGAAGTCTCCTCCGGGAATGTTGTCCGCAGCACCTCTTTCTATATTCCGTAACTCTATCGCATGTACACGAGAGAGTACCAGAGAAACTGCGAAATATCCAAACGATACAGACAGAATGAAGATCCACCGTAAATGAGGAAGAATAGTATACCAATGTAGAACCTATTTTTGACCTCCTATTTTCGATGCTCACCTTTTGCTTCGAATGATTTAGGAAATAACGTTGAAACTTCCAAATTGTCGAATAACAATCATACGCTAAAGCCTTAATCCTTAGCCTATGCTGAAAGCTGGCAGGTTAAGTTGGAATAGGCATAAAAGCGTCTTTAATAATCTTAGAAGAAACTCAGAAATCCGCTATTTTGCATAGAATATTCCGATCACCAATTGTTAACAGGGAAATTGTTGTATAGTAGGAAAGTCTTTATGTTTTTTGGTATTGAGCTTCTAGTTTGACAGTCACAACTTCGAAAACTCGTGAAAATCATCTGAAAACTGAGCAAAAGTTACGCGCTCAGGTCCGAAAGTGCCGCCAGTGAAATATTTTCGAACTATCCCTGCACAGCAAATTAATCACAATAGCATTTAAACTTATGGGACAATATTCCAGTTCTATAATTTTCCATATGCAGGTACGAAAAGATGCTCGTTGCTTAGGATGTTTATCCATCTAGAGCCTAATTGCCAGATTTTTTAGAATTAAACTGTAGGATAAATTATTACATCGATTTCTTAGACTTCACGGATTTGAGCCAAAAATATATATTTCTGTACTGAATTTTCAAATTTCATGACCATGAGCATGTTCGGTAGGGAACTCCGGAATTACGTTTTAAAACTTCACATCATTCAGTTTTATATAGTTTGGGAATGGTATTGATTCAAAAATTAACATGCACTCAGTTTTACCGTCAGAGTCAGTAAAACAAAGCTTTCACGTGCTTTCAAGGTAGTCATTGGGACAGACTAGTCATGCTAGTCAATAAAACTAGTGAATAAAATTGTTGGAGACACCGATACGATCTCATAAGACCTAAAAATAGTTGTGTCAGAATTCATAATAACTTTCGAGATGTCTTTTAGCCTCTGAATTAATTGTTTCTTTGAGTAATCTCAATTTTTTGTCATCCATTTGAGGGGTCCGTTGTAATAATAAGAGCGGACAGTTTGATATTCATAAATAATTAAAACTCGCATTAGGTACTTGGATATAAGTACTATATAAGTACTATATAAGTAGCAAAGGGCTGCCAGCTGATCGGGTAAATCGTAAACTGACTGTGAGTTGTACTGATCATTAATTCGAAATTTCTTTGCGAAGCATCTCGTGACCCTAACTTTTTTTTATGCAATCTATCGAATGCTCATGTTTTTGTGAACAAATTGATTATTGAATTAATCACTTCGCCTGTATTCGCGTAGCAGGTTCATTTTTTAATTGAACTTATGGCGAACTGACTTTTTCGTATATTCTATGCTAAAACGGCGATTTTAAAATCAAAATTTCTTACGGAATAAATCGGCAACGTGATCGGAAACTTTGCAGTCTTAAAAAAAAAAAACGTGTTTCAGGTATGAAAAATTTCCAAATCACAAAATTCTCCAATAGGTCCCAAAGTGTGAGAATTACTTTGAGATGCCCACTTTAAGCTTTACTGCCTCAGCTGGTGCCAGGACTGAATACTGTAAAGTTAATCGCGAACGAAACTGAACCACCTAATTCGGGATATTCAAAGTTAAAAAAGCTTGACACGTTCATTTTTTATATCCTACGGAGAAAAAAAAATAACCATCATTTATACATCTCTTTTCCGATCGACTGTGGCACAACTTGCACACAGAGTTTTTCAAATTGCTCTTAATTGTGAAAAATATACAAATCCTCGAGTCTCGTTGGTGCCTCCGTAAAATATCGGAATAGTCGAAGATAAATGACCAGTAATATCAGTGCTGACATTGCGTGAAAAAAAAAAAAAAAACTAGCAAATGGATCGTCGATTCTTTCGTATATCGTGCAATGCTCCACACAGAGCGCTGTCACCGAAGCCCGACAATTGAGCTGACACAGCGCAGTGGAGACCACAACGGAGGGACTAGAAACTATACACGCGGAATTTCTACAACCAGGAGGATCCTGGATGGTCGGCCCGCGAGCGGCGTTATTTACGACCATAGTTCTCGCATGCTTTTCCCACAATACAAACGCAAATACACACACGCGCACACGCACACACACACACACACACACACACAATACAGACACGAACCATGCTCATCCTTGGGGATGCTGCCATCCTGCTTGTTTCTTTTCCAGAGGAGACAGAGCAACGAGAGCGCTGTTGTTGCCGAGCGGGTAAATTGATTCTCTAAGTTGAATTATAACACTACTTCGTGCACTGTCGTTCTCTTCGCTCTTCGATTTTATGGTCCAACTCGGTCCATACTTTTTTCAACTTTCACAATTATATTTACGGACTTTATCGGGCTCACAGCTCGTACATGTATACAATGCACGATGTATCATGTGAAGCTGTTGTTTCAAGGACTGAAGCAGAATATTGAGAAACGGATTTTCCAAAAATGAGTGTCAGAGTAACGCGAGCGGGCTATCGTATACACAAAGTAAACGATAAAACTTCTTCCGAAAGAAGAATGCTTTCGCGGTATCTGTGTCGTGACGAAACTCCTTAGCCCCTAGCAGTCTCTGGTGTTTCTCCACTACTCCGCTAGGTGTCTCATTCCAGCGAGATACCTCTCACAAGAAAACTCGCGTCTGGCAGACTATATATTGACCACGCTTCATCCATCATCCTCGTTCTCATTTCTTTTTCGCTTCGACGTAAAAATAATAGTTCTATCTCTCTTGAACTTCATTTTAAAAAAATTAACTGTTTTTTTTTATTTATTTATGTCAAAAGAACCTTGAGATGCCGTTAGGTCTATGTTCAAATTAGTTTTTGACAAAAAAACAATTGCTTTGTGATAATTGTCGTAAAGCTCTTGTGTGCCAGCTGCGTAAAAGAAATTACATACATCGCTGAAGAACGTACTGACACGAAAAATTAATTTTTACTATTTTGAGCAAACTTACTCCTCGGGTGTATAAGAATATATATTCTGATGTTTAAACACATAATTCAGTCTTGTAATTTCCTCAAATGGCAAACGAATTGAGTTCTAGCTGGGATTTGTCAAAAAAAAAATGTTCCTTGCAAACAAATCCTCTGACTTATTTTTTAATTCTTCGAGGTCAATAATACGACCCTTAACTATATGAACAAAAAAATAAACCAACCTTTTTGGAAAGGGAACTAGTCATAACGGTAGCAAGAACGACGCTATTTTCCAACTCAGCCGGATGGAAAATTCATTTCTCGAATCCACAGCTCGTGACCTGCTTTTTTTTACATTTCGAGGTTAATAATATGATTCTCGGTCATTTGAAAAAAAATATATATATATATACAAACCAACAATTTTCGGAAGGCAGTGGTTGGAACGGTCATGAGAACGACGCTACTGTCCAACTCAGCTCGATGAAAAATTCATTTCTCGGATCCGCTCACGAGCTTTGGATCCGAGAAATGAATTTTCCATCCAGTTAAGTTAGGCAGTGGCGTTGTCCTTGCCACCTTTCCAACTAGTTCCCTCCCGAAAATTGTTGATTTATATATATTTTTTTTTTCAAATAGTAGAGAGTCATATCATTGATCTCGAAGAATTGAAAAACAGGTCAGAGGATTTATTTGTAAATAATTTTTTTTCACAAATACCAATTGGAACTCAATTCTTTTGGCATTTGACGTATTTACCAGACTAAATCGTGTTATAAACTCTTATATATACTCGAGGAGTAAAAGTTTTGTCGAAATGGCACAAATTAATTTTTCATATCAGAACGTTCTTAACTTCAGCAACACAGGAAATTCGGGTAAATTCGACTCGTACGAATTGCTCTGTGTAAATATACAACGCCAACTACAGATCCCATATTAAAGATCACATCCACGGATGGTCTGCACACTCGACACCCTATACTAAAGTGTACTACCCGGCAAAAGAGCACAGTCAACCGCTCATAGTCTGCTCTATCCCGTTACAGGGTTCACATATTCCAATCGCCCTAAGCCACCCCTTATCCTTTGGCTCCTCTCTCTCTCTCTCTCTCTCTCTCTCTCTCGACAAACCCACGGTGTATGAGCTTAACAGTTTGCGTATAGAAAGCTTACAATTAGCCACGCTCACTTAATTCCCAAGCCATATCCTCACCGAACAACATCGCCCGTTTCCTCTTATCCCGAGGGCATTTTGATTATCCGAAAACTCGCACCCACCGAATTCCACATAGTACGGAAATAACGATGAGAAAATTTTTTACATTCGCACGAATTGTAAAATAAGACTATTCATGGTAAACGGCCCAGATAGTGAACGCGTCCGAATTGTTGAACGATCCGGTTATATATTTAATGATAGTTTACATATATTTTATCGGATCGTTGATTCAATACCCGCAAATAGAGGTTCAGTTTTTAACTTTCCGGCTAGAAAAAGTTCAGAGTAGTTACTATCTTCGATATATTATGAATTTAGCTTTAAAAATCGGCACTTCCATCTATTCCATGATTAATTGGGACAACGAATGTAGGACGTGTCCGAGTTGTTGATTGGTGTTAAGCCTTAACAGTTTTCAGTTTTCTCCTAACCCCTTAGAAATTCTGCGCAATGCATTGAATTTGTTTCATTTATTCGTCAAATAAATGTAAATGGAACTATGATTAAATGTGAAATAAAAGTATAAGAACTATTTTTTTTTAAATTGATTCCTAACTGTTCATTAACTGGGACTCTGTTGTGTCATTATCTGGGCCAACGAGTCGGCGGGTTGTCAGTAATTCGGACATCGAACATGCATTTTTCGGTGTGCCGATGCGCAGATGCAGCATGGGCGGGCATACGCTACCTCGATTTAACAAGGTGCGATGCGGAACCGGTCCAGCCACTGGCCGTTAAATCGAGGTCCTAGTGTACTCGCATGGATTCTGCGGTATAAAACAATCTATGACCGTTCGTACGTGTATGATACATCGATCGTCCTTCGCACGTTCTTTCTTCGCTGTTTCATTCTTTTTTTTTTACATATCTTTCACTTTTTTTTACTTATCATGCGGTATCGCGTGGATATATACCGGAAAGCAATTGCGTTATAGATAGAGAGAAAGAAATAGATAGAGGGAGAGAGAGAGAGAGAGAGAGAGATAGGGCAGATATGTGAGAAAGGTGCCTCTTGGTACATAATATGTATTCCACCCTTTTTATCCCGTTGTCGAAGATAAATTGAAGCAGGTGGCTGAAGAAGACGAGAAAATACTACTTCAGACTGAATTCTTCGAGACTTTCATCGACGTTACAATAACTGCGATATATAACCCCGTTATATGTTATACCTAGCCTGTTTCTTGCTGATAGCCTCACGAACTTGAGCGGCAACCGCACCCGAAAAAATCCCCGTTTCCCCATATCCAAAAGGGTGGAACACGCCTGACAGCAGCGGCACACCGATAATGGTGAAATATAAATCCCAAATCCCATCCGATGGATCATAAAATATCTCTCGCCCTGTCCCCAAAAGCCCAAGCATCTCCTATCTTGTCAATTAACTCGTCCGCAATGAAGTTCAACGTGTCATATAGTTTTATGTTTTTTGTTTTAATTTTCCTTTTTTTTTTTCAAAACTTTCCGATTTTTTCGAGATTACGTTACGTTTAAACGTGTTACAATTGTGTTATTTTTAGCGGTAAATTAATTGTTCTTGGGGCAAGAGAGTTCTCTCGAGAATGAAAGTTTGTTGTTCGAGAATGAGAATTTTTTTTACATTACCATGTTACATCTGTATCATCGTTAAAAAATAATAATTCCCTACGGAAGCTGGGCAGAGATATTTTCGATAAAAAAAAAAAAATATTTTCAACCCTCGAAGAACTTTCGAGTGCAGAATTGACTCATCCCCTAATTCCAATCATCCTGCTGGTAAAATGAATTGTAATTTTTATTTCTTATTCCGTCTTGCTAACTGACAATGAATTTGAAATCGAAATTTTAAGGCCCAAAACCCATGCCACTATATGTGGAACGTCTCATATATAGTTTAAATAAAATATAAAGAATTTTTTGTGCCAAAAGTTTGCATATTCTCGCTCATATATATATTTTTTTTCTTCCATGGGATTGGGCGTAAAATCGGCATTGTATGCAACGCGATGAAATCAATCGTTTCGTTAATTTTTCCAAAAACAATTACGGCACTAATTCATGCATTATCGCTGCGACTCTGTTGTGTATATCAAGCTGTAAATTCAGGCTTGTTGCATCGAAAGAAAAAAGTTTACTCATAAAATAGGAAGAATGAATCGAAGTTGTGAAAAATGAAAAAAAAAAAAAAAAATGTCGTTTGAACAGTGAAAGAAAACGTGAAAATTTATTTCGCAGAAATCGATTGGAGAGCAACGCCGAGCACTGGAATGCACTGCTGTTGTCACTGAGAGAACTCATCGAGTGGGTGATAAGAAAAGATACGGAACTCACGGGTCTGGGACCAGTTTGCGGCGATATAGCGACCCTTCAGAAACAACAGGTCAGTAAATATGAGAAAAAATAAAATAAAAAGTATATATATGGATATATAAAACTGTATACAATTCGCGTAGAGAAATGGTGTATCACGTAGTTGAGAATAAAACATCGGTACGTGTCTCAACGAAATTGCGACGAAACGTAAGAACGGATTTTTTCGTTGAATAAACGAGAAGATAGTGGAACGTACCGGAAATCTCGTGTACCGAAAAGCGAGTTCTTTTACCGTCCGAGACTCCCGTCGTATATAAATCGTATTTTGCCCCGTGTGCCAGTAGCGCGAGTCAACGTGCGGTCCGGACTTGCACGTTCCGGACGCAAGAGCAACGATGGAGAGTATGAACGATTCGCGTCTCGTCGAGAATCCTGTGTAACGCGAAATACATAACCAAATATTCTTGTATATTATCGATATTTTCAATTTTCTCGGTGAATCAGCTTTTCTAGAAAAATATTACTAGCCTGAAATTTAATTTTAATAAATCATTCTATTTGTCGATTTATAAAAAAAAAAAAGGGGGAAAATGTGCGAATTAAAAGTTACAAATTGCTTCTTCGTCATTTTCGACCATTCCAAATCCCCCCCAATGAGTAAGTTTACTTTTCAATTTCTCAATTTTGACTTTCTCACCGGGGAAAAACTTCGCTAGTGCTAACGGCCGAAAAAAAAGGCCTAGCTTTGACGATTTATTTTGGGAGTATGGAAAAAGGAATAGGATTTCTTTTCAGAGGGTTTATTTAACACATATTGAGGTATGAAAAAAAAAAAATTTTATCATCATTTTGATGCAAAATGACGGCGACAGACTTTTGAAAAAAACGAATCGATTTTTGGCCCAAAAATGAGCAGTAAATTGTTTATAAAAAAAAATTTACATTTAATTAAAAAAAAAAAAAGGGATACATACTCACATAGAGAATTTAATTGTGAAGCTACTGTCAAAATTTCAAATCGATCCATGCAACGCGGTGCTCAATTAATCTGTCCTTCCAGTTTGAAAAAAGTGGTTTCGACAAAAATGCGTTTAAAGTTTTACAAAAGCCGCGTGACTGTTGATCGAGAATTGAACCTTAAAAAAAAAAAAAGTTCACTATAGGACCAACTGGATTTGGTTCTTATGACCCTGAAATATTGTTTAAGCCATAAACAAAAAAAAATCGAATTTTCCAAAATCCTCGACTGGTGTTGCCCCTTAATGATGTTTCACATATAGTTGACAAAAATTGAGAGAATAACGTGAATTTTGGATATGTTCTCGCATCGAGTCTACGTGTTGCTCTTGTAAAATTTCAAGACCATCGATCTTTGACGGAAAAAATCTTCTTGAAAAACTCAAATTCGTTTCCTTTACATAATAATTCATTGAACGAAAATAATCAAAATTGTTGAAAATTCTTAAAAATGCAACAATCCGTTCGAGCATAAAGAAAAAAACTAAAACAATATTTTTTTTTCACAGCGAAATTCAATACTCTCGATTGTTTATAAATAAACAATTAAGGCAAATTCTTGGAAAAATTTTATGCAATAAAAAAAATCAGATATTTCAATTAATGAAAAAAAAAAAAAAAAATTTATGAATATTTAGTTGACAAGATTTTTTTTCATTTTTTTATCAATAACTTTTGTAATATTATCGTTATTGAAACTCAGTATCCTTGTTGTCTTCGTTGTCGTTAGTTTTTTTTTCTTTTTTGTGAATGTTTAACTCGTCGGGGTCTACTACGATGATTTGCAATGACTTTTACATTTTGATGCGAATTTAAGTACAAAACATTCTTAATGAAATATAATAAAATCTCTTTGTCGATTTTTACCTTTTGCGAAGCTTGCACCCAATGTTTCGTGAAATTTAAAATTTCATAAAGTTCCTAAACCAATCCATGGATTCTCACCAAATCCGATGTACAATATCCTCATAGCCTGGTGTATACGTCGCGTGGAAAATTTAAGCTCGACCATTCCGTGACTCAAGGAAGTTGGAGCACAAGACGAAGATTTTCTTTTTTAATGGAAAAATTTCGTAAAATAAATATTCAACCCAATCGATATCAGTGTGTAGAAAATTTTTGGTCGAATAGGTGCCCGATCGAGAGCCCGAACGGAAATTTTTCAAAAATTACAAACGTCCATATAAACATGAAATACCTGACGAAAAAAAAAAATAATAATTAGAATCCAATCTTAGTTTATTTCTGTTGATCTTTTGCTGAAACTTCAAGAAAGACTATCCAGCATCATTCTCGACCCCTTGGAGGATCGTGTGTAGCACGTGATTCCGGGAGAATGAGCAAGCTCTTAGTTCGAGGACTCTTGGTCGGATTCGTCGTTGACATTTTGTGAAAAGCAATCAAGTATTAGAGGTCCATTCTCAGATCTTTCTTTGCCTCTCTCTCTCTCTCTCTCTCTCTCTCTCTCTCTCTTTCTCTCTCTCTCTCTCTCTCTCTCTCTCTTTCTCTCTTTTCTCTCTCTCTCTCTCTCTCTCTTTCTCTCTTTTTTCTCTCTCTCTCTCTCTCTCTCTCTCTGTCGGTCTCTCTGTTCCTCTGGGTAGTCACGATTTTCCTCTTCACATTCACATTTTCATTCGTCATTGTATTTACGCGTTGGTTTACGTCGTACTCTTCGACAAATGCCAAGAGCAGCCATGTCCTTATCGAATTTAATTTGCCCTAAGATAAAAGGCTTCATCAGCATCTTTCTGTTATTTCGCGACTTACACGTGTCAATGAGTCAAATAATGACAGTTGATATTTCTCATTTGACCTGGTTTACAAGTGACTGCGAAAAATTGCAACGTTTTCCAAAATACATTTAGTGTCATTGACGGACTGACAAACCGTATCGATTTATTTTCGTGCAATAGTTTCATGGTCACTCGTTAATAACCCTTACGCTTATCGAATATCGATGCAGCAGGGTTAATTTTTTTTTTTCATCGGAAAATATTCTATGAAATCACCAATCAGTTTGATGGTGTCTCACCAATTCACTCCAACTCTAAAAAAAAATAAGAGTTCTAAAAACAAACAAAACAATCTAAAAACAAAAAATCTATTTTATCAACCCTTACAGTGTACTGCCCTCTAAAAAGATGCTCATGGTTCTTGGAGCATTGAAAAAAAAAAAAACTGAAAAAATTTTCCCATAAGAAAACGAAGAACAAAAATAAAAAAATCCTCCTCCCAGTCTCTCTTTCTCGAGAAAGCACAATAATGATTATACCATACGAGAGAAAAAAAAAAAAAAAACGCGCTGTAGAATCACGACGAGGCATCAGAACACGACGACGATGCCCATCACCCAAAAGTGCCCTCTTGACTTTTACGTTTCACCTGCACGTAATCACGCCTCGTTGCTTATTCTCTCAATGTAATTACCCCCGACGCACACGGTCATTAGCTTCGAGCTGCCTTGCGTTACGACGAGTTCTCACTTGGAGCATCGTCGAGACTGCTCCATTGTACCCGCGAGAGCTGCGATACATTTTCACATTTTCCGCACAAGACTCTTTTGGTTGCACACACTCGTCGCAATTTTTATTTCACTTGGCATTCAAAATTAAAATAAAAGCTACAACGAAACGTGCCGGATGTCAATACGATTATTCAATTACAACTAAAAAAAAAAAAAACGTTTTTAGAAAAATTTATCGATCGCAATCGATGAACAATGATTTAATTGGCAAAAAAAAAAACAGAAAGGAACGCTCGAATTCCTAAACATAATTTCGATCGAACTTAAATTATGACACGTAGACGTAATGCATTTCTAATCCATCGTAATTAAAAAGTTAACTAGAAAATTAATTGAACGTATCGATCGATGATCGAACGATTTTTCTTGTCGACTAACTTTGGGATTTATGAATTTATGTTCGTTTCAAATTGATGCTGACTCGAGAATGAACTTTCTCGTCAAAATATACTACATTTTTAATAAATTAATAACCTTCATTTTGGATTTGAAAAAATTCGAGAAAAAAAAGTTGGTTCGTCCAAAAAAAAAAAAAAAAAATCGAAAAAATTTGTAATGTTTTATACAGTCAGTACAATAATAGGAAAAAAAATCACGGATCAGGATCGAACGCTGTTGCAGTTGGTACTGTGGACTGTGGTGTATTGTATTCCGAACGAAATATCGACACAGCCTCTTTACTCTCTGAGACATTGAAGTCCAAACGATTCATCATACGAAATAAACTGTTGTTGGATAATGAAATTTGATTTTTAGTAACTTTTTTTTCGTTCTTCGTTTCCCAGGACGACCATCGAGGATTTCGTAGGCAGCTGGAAGACAAACGACCTGTAGTCGAGAACAATTTGCTTAGCGGTCGTCAGTACATCGCCAATGAGCCTCCTCTTTCGGATACCTCGGATTCCGAAGGTAAGTTTATCGTCATTGGGAAAAAAAAAAGCATGCAAACTGGAAACTTGCACATTGCTTCCTCGTTATTTCATCTCGACCACGAAGCTCTCTCTCTCTCTCTCTCTCTCTTTCTTTCTGCAAGGTTTTCAATTTTGGCTTCCTCACGAAGGAAGCTTTTCAATCGAGATAAAATAATGAGGACGCAAAATGTGCAAGTTTTTAATTTTCACGCTTTCTTTTTTCGCGAATTCAATTTCAATAATTCAAAATTTTTGACATTTTGTTTCCAAGTAACTTCATGTTTTACGATATCAAAAGTGCAGAAAATTTGTCCGTCACTTTTCTGCTAAATCTATACCGATGAACAAATAACCATTACTGACATTTTCAATGGATCTTATATGGTGTAATAGCATAACTAACATTTTAACGAATATTCAGTGTCCCCTGGATTTTTTTTTTTTGGCAAGTGCCGGCTCGATATTAGCGAATTTATGAAAATTACAGCAAGGCTATCATTTTCCATAAGCATTCGGAAAATATTAAAAGATTCGAAATTTTAAGAAATCTTTGACTCTTTAGCGAATCTTCTCAAGCGGAATACCAAAAAAATTATTGTCCCCTAGCTTATTTATGTGTTAAGTGCTGGCTCGTTAGTGGTAAATTCGCAAAAGTTTGAGCGAACATTATAATTTTCCATGAAAGTTCAAAATTTCACATAAATTGAAACTTTTTGAAAATTCACATCGATTTACCAGTTATTTTCGAACTGAATAACGAACATTAATGTCCCCTGGCTCATTTATGTGGAAAGTGCTGGCTCTAAGTAAGCTCACGAATGGTCAGAGCTAACATATAATTTCCCATAAAAATTCAAAATTTCATAAAATCTGAACCCTTTGATGGATTGTTGCCCAATTCAGTAACAAACATTTTTGTCCTCGGGCCTATTTGTGCAAGAAGTTTCGACGCGATAGTTCAAAATTAACGAAAGTTAGAGCGATTACAGGCTTTTTTTTAATTCAACATTCCACAAACCCTGAAAATTTTCGAGCAATTTTGACAAAAATGGTAAAAACCCATGGAGATTTAACTGCTCTACTTGTGTGCAAAACTTGGGCATTATTGCTCACGGCTTTCTCAAAATATAAATTTTTTAATTTTGCAAGGCTAGCACATCCATACAAACATAAATCCAGAAAATTTTTCTAAACGTGATTTCTTGACTTACTTGTAATATTTTAAGCACCCTGACATGAAAATCTCGAAAAAAAAATTTCATGAAAACAAAGCTCCCTCTATGAGGAAGTAAAATAAACTTTTTCCTCATTTCATGAATACTGAAAGTGCAAAGTTCGTCGATGAATTTTTCAGGCAGGAAGTGTAACATTAAGTTGAACGCCATGAGTGCGTGAGAGATAGTTGAAACGGCCGTTATCGTATTTTCTCCGTAACGTCTAACATTTTGAAATAACAAAAGAAGAGTGTCATGTTCCACTTTGTTGAAAAACAAAGAGAATGACGCTTTTCGTTTTCCCGAAACGTTAAACCCTTTACGAGAAAATAGAGAAACAAGGTTTCTTACCGATTGAGACCAGCTGTTCCGTGTGTCATCACACCTTAACATGCATGACTTTGTGGTCGATGATAAAGTAATTCGATACACGGAGCGCTATCATTATCGACTATTGGTAACTTTTTTTTTTCAAGCTAACAAGAGCCCTCCGCCCATTTATTCCATCGTGATACTCGAGGCTCTTCGTTTATCCCGTTGAAATCCGATTACACGATCTATTCTTATGTAACGAAGTATGATTGAATAAGACAAGGCTTCACATTGGAAATAGTGGAGTATTTCGATCTCAGGAACCCGAGAAAGATGCCGGCTACACTCAAACTAAACCCACTTTAATGAAGCTATATGAGAGAAGCGAACGATCTTTATATATATATATACATGACGGTAGAGCAGAATTTTCTTCTTATATATTCGTTGTATTTATTTATGAACCGAGAATTGCCCGGGAAGGGCACTCGAGTCTCGTGTAGCTATAAGGTAATCAGGTAGAATTACGAGAGACCCGGAGAAAGCCCGACTGGGAGAGAGAACTGGGAGAATGAAATTATTGCTCGATGGATGTCCGCAATAAGATAAAAAGACAGCCAATGACATTAACTCCTTTCATCTCTCTCTCTCTCTCTCTCTATTCCTCCTCCGTTAAACTCAAATGAATAAAAGCTCATAGCTCTTCTTCTGCTTCTTCTTCACTGACCATTTATCATAATTTACTCTCCAGCTCGCAATTATAATGTTTAAAAATTTTACAAAGTCCCAATAAGAATCTCTCACTGCCCGAGGTTACACAATCGAAATTCCGAATCATTCGAGTCCTAGAATTAACTACGATCGCGCCACTTATCAATGCGGGAGAGTCCCGCTCCGCTTACGCGAGTGCCTCTAACCGTTCGCCATCTAGCGGCTGAAATATCGTACTACTTTACGAATTTTGTGAAAGAGAGACATGTGCAGGACTAGTTCAGGACTTGTTGGGGAAGTTTTTTTTTTACTCGTGAATCGATAAACGTAAAATCGTGGGATGCTGCTGCTGCTGCTGCTGCTAAAAACGTGCCGTTGAGTTTCTGTACGCGGACTTTTGCTTGCGCCAAGTTTATATATTCGGGTCGCGTAAACTGTCAAACGTGCACGAATAGCGGTCCGATGATAGGACAGATTGAATTTACGTGAGGTTTGATGGTGTTTACGCGAGGTTTTTGTACGAAGTAAAGCAACGACGGTAGCGCCATGACATTATACGGTTCACGTAAACGTAACCTCTTATTCATGTTTGACAGTTTACGTTAAACTGAATGTTTTAAATCGGCGTGAGCAAAAGTCTGCGTAAACAAACGCATGACCAGTAGCAAGGCTTTGTTTTACTTGAGAGCGTGTGAGAGCATTGTCTTACCGACATTTACGGCTACGTTTATACATTTATACATTTATGGCTAAAATCCGAGATGCCTAAAACAGAAATGGATGTAATAATTGTTGGGTAGCGTAATTTAGAAAAATCTGGTAATTAGGCTCTAGACTGATGAAAACCGAGCATTAATTTTTTCCTGCGCAATTAGAGAAATGACATTTGTTGAAAAATGTACATGTTGTCGTGGATAATTTGCTGTGCGGATAGTTCGCAGATATTCCACTGATGGCGCCATTTTCAGGCATATAAGCGCGTGACTTTTCCTGCCCAGTTTTCAATCTTTGAAAGCAATTTTCTCGCAAGACATCTACAAAACCACATCCGAATCGGATAATTCGCTAGTTTTATGCACTTGCACCGAATTTTCTACAAGTTTCAATATTGCCTACTATATATCGATGTCATTGGGTTCCCTCATCGCCCGTCACACGATCTTAAATCAGTTTTATGAGAGATTGCAATAGGGATAGATCAGCGGACTATCACGGACTTCCATCATGGATTTGTCGCTCTCATATCGTCAAAAGATCGTGACAAGGCAATGTCTCTTTATCGTTTTACAAAAATTTGCAAACCCTCGCCAACCGAATTGTACCGATAAAGGCCACAAAAAATTTTTCTCGGCTGTCAAATGACATTTGGGGGATTTCGAGCAAATAAAAAGTTATCAAAATTACGATTAAAGTCGAACGGTATCGAGGCAATTCGAACGTTTACTTTTTTTTTTCAAACAACATGCGTTACAGCTGTCTTTTGCAACGTAACGTGATAAACGTAAAGCAGTTGAAAACTTTTACATATTCAATGTATTATTATACGAGACATGGGGTGTTTGGTAAACTCCCTATGGTCTCTTCGTATATCGTTATAATTTACCGTGCTCTATCATGGGCCGATGATCAATCAAATTACCACAACCAAGAGGCGGAGTAGAGAGCACTCCTGCTCGAGCTTTCTCCTACCGTTAAATGCATCGTCCCTCGAGGACGTGTCAACACGTATACGCAGACTGAACGATAATTTTGGGACTTTGAGGACTCTCTCTCTCTCTCTCTCTCTTATTTATTTCCCAGAGCCACAACTGCATCGTCACTTTGACAGCCATCGAATTATATACAATCATCCCACAATCTAATTTACGTTGCTTCTCAACGTGCATGAGGAATCACCTTGCACCGAGCGATAGAGAATCGAAAATTCATCATTTTTATTCCTCCTAATTTTTTTTTTTTTTTTTCCGTTAATATTTCAAGTTGTGCAAACAGAAAGTGCACACTGTATCAACATTTTATTCTAGATTTTCGTTATTATCCTAATTATTATTATAATTTTTTTTTTTGAGGACCTTAGATCCTCTGCGGGTATTTATTTATAGTCCTTGCACTTTGGTACCCGTTGGAGAATTTTGTAAATTGTGAATTTTTTAATCCTGGAGGACTCTTTTTTAAGACTTCAAATTTTTAGATCAAGTTGTTGGCTTTTTTTCGCAAGAAATTTCGATTTTAAAATCGTCGTTTTTGGCATAGGATATACGAAAAATATTAGCACACCACAAGTTCAATCGAAAAATGAACCCTACCACTTGAGTAACGGATAAGTGATTCATTTGTTAATCAATTTGTTCACGAAATTATGGGCCATCGATGGATCACATTAAAAAAAAAAAGTCAGAGTTGCGGGATGTTTGGCAATGAAATTTCGAATTCGTGATCAGCACAACGCAGTCAGTTTAGGATTTTATCGATCAGCTGACAGCTTTCTCTGCCACGAGTAGTATTGTCGTAATTCATGCAAATTTCATGTATTCATCAACATCAGAATGTCCAGCCATATTATTTACGTACGCGATGATATATATTAATAATCAAAATCAATTAAGAGCTATGCCATCATACGATGCATCGATTGGAAAACTTTAAACAGTATTATTGAGGTTAGCCAAGGTGAAATGATTCAACGGACTCTGGTCAAATGGATAACGAAAAATCGAAATTACTTTTTAAAAAAAAATTAATTCAAGCGCTAAAAGACATCTCCACGGTCATTAAAAATTCTGACAACTATTTTTTTTTTTACGCGTTATTAGATTTTATAGATTTCTCCAAAAATTTTATTGTTAAAATAGTTGATCAAATGCATAGTCTGGACTTTTGGCTTGAGACTTGAAACTAAAAAGTAAAGATCAAAAAAATATTTTTTCTTACCATTATTTTTCAACTTATTCATTTTTTCATTAATTCAGTTCGAATTTACGTCGCATCTCTTGTGTGATTCCCATTGTAAATTGGAGTTTGGCGAATAATTGTGACTATACAAAATCTTCTCATCGCTTTCTCGAGTATACACGAGCGCGGTTCGACGAACAATCAGCGATATGATTGTGGCATTGGAAATCGATATATGTATATCTTGAGGTTAAAATCATAGACAAATGAAGTTGATCGAGATAGGGTATGAGGGGGATTATAGTTATAAAGGAACGCACGAGCTCGGGATTTCCGAGCCGGATGAAAGCGTTTCTGCCGCGCCCGCACCGAACTCGAACTTTTCGTCTACGTGATCGGGGATCTCGAGCAGCTCGAAACTGTTGAATGGCATATGGCTTACAGATGGAAAGCACGACTATGCCAAATTCGATTAGATCCGAATCATTTCCATTTCTTTATCCGTAGAATTCGTACCGTCACATCCGGCGAATCTCGATCCACGTTTCTCGATCGTTTCTGTTTGCGGTGTGACAGCACATACGAGCGAGAAAGAAATAACACGCGCAAAGACATTTTTTTTTCTCATCTCAATCTTCTCGATCACCTGAGACCAATTGTCCGCAACAGATTTTACGACTAAATTTTCCAAGACTCGTTTATATTATATATAGGGTAGACGTATACCGGTTGTGGTCACTTTAAGCATATTTTCGTACATTTATTTACGAACAATTTTCACATTATTGCAAATTCAGAACTGAAAAAGTGATCGATATAACCTAAAAGGTATACGGAATCGATTTTTCATCATTTAAAACCTTTTCTGATCATGAAAAATAAGAAAATAGGAAATTATCTTGTAGCTGTCATTTTCACAATTTGTCGCCACAGTTGTACTACTTTTGGTCATTTGAAGTACCAACTGTGACCACCAAGCTTTGAATTGGGATACGGATGCGCCACAAACGAAAGATGGAGTATCAGAGATGATCAGTGACGGCAGATTCGAGTTAAAAATAGTTATTTATTTGCGTAATAAACATATTACCGAAATGGTATAAGTGGTTATAAGCTGGCCACAAAAATAGAACAATCGCATTTTTATTTTACCACTTTCGGCCACCGCTTATTCTTCAGGTATTTCAGCTGATATATCAGTTTTTTGTGATTCTAACGCGAAAAATGAGCTGTAACTGACAAAATATCAATTTTTGATCAGGGCGGAATGACTTTAGATATGTGAAACCGTAGTCTTCTTACCTCGGGAACCCTTAATATTTCTGACAAAAAAACTACAAAACCCGCTCAGCGTTGGCTCATTTCGTCATATTTCGTTAAAATAATTAGCAGATATTTAATAAAGCAATCGATATAGTGGTGCGGGAACATCTCGAATATCGAAATATAACGCTCGATAAATTGAACGCAGCCTTGAAACTTAAAAAAATTCGAGGTATAAATGCGAAGTGGCCACAGACGGTACAGTGGCCACAACTGATACGTCTATCCTATTCTTCGTTTGTTATTATTATTATTATTTTTTCTAAGAGCGAGGGAAATTGATGCACCGAAGAAGGAAAAAAAAAACTACAACTCTTTAATTATCTGATTTATTAATAATTTGAATCGTGCTTTTTTATTTCATTTGATTTTTTTCTTATTTAATTCGAAGACGAAATAGCTTGAAAGGCATTTGAAAACGAACGTTTGCATTCGAGCTTTATTCATCCTACAACCTTACAATTTGCGGGAAATTTAATTGTACATTTTTACAGCGCGAAATAAAGGTGGAATAAAAATCCAGGTCCGACAAGGAGATTCGTAAAAACGTTTAACAATCTCTTTATTTTTTTTACAGCCACTTTTCCGTGACTTCGAAGGACGACAATTGTCGCCTTTGAAGCACAAGAAGTGTATAAAAAGAGTATAACCGAAGTGTCGAATATCAATGTTATATACGAAGTCTCTCGTATCGGACTGTCAAGTGCTTGATCGAAACTTTGAAATGTCACGAAGAACGTGCAAGGGGCGTATAGTTTTTGAATTTACGATTTGCGAGCTGTGGGAGAAAAAATTGGGTTTAAATTTTTCATTATTTATATCTCATGGTTCAGTCAGAGCTCGAGCATTGCGCATGCAAAAAATGTACCTTGATGTGTTCTCACAGTGAATTTTTGTTTCCTCATTTGCGGTAGTCAGAGCTATTACAGATATTTTTTGGAAAAATTCAACATTTTTTCAAGCCTATGAACCTTAAGCGATTATTGCCAAAATCAATACCGACCATGCTTGTGACTGAATCTATTTATGCACAAAAAAAATAACCTCGATAGCTTAAAAATCACGAAAGTTATTAGAGCACCCACAGAAATTTTTCTATAAGTTCAAAATACCGTGGAATCAAAAGCTCTCGAGCAATTTAAACCTAAAATTTCAGTAAACAAAGAGGCCCAGCACTTTTGTACCAAGTTTCAGCTTGATTAATCGCGTAGTTCTCCAGACAAACGGATAAGAATTTTTTCGAGGCTGGAGAATACACTTCCACACACACACAAACACACGTCTGGACATTTTTTTCTAAACATGATTTCTCGATGTTTTGGGATATGAAAATCTCGAAATTTGTTTTTTTTTATGAAAACAATGTTGTATGAGAAAACAATCCTTTACGAGAAAGCAAAACGCCGACCTGTAAGCAGATATAAAACATTTGATAGACAAAGAACCAAAGAGCCAGAGAGAGAAAGAGAGAGAGAGAGAGAGTGAGAGGGAGAGAGAAAAGAAGCAGAGGAAGAAAAAAAAGTATGTCATCATTACAATGCAACATTGAGGAACTCCTACAGCCTCCAATTAATGAGCAGATATTCGAGTTGGGTTCTCTATACTTCCAAGCTTTTTCCTCCCTCGTTAAAAATAATCCTTCGATGAACAGATATCTTTGAAAATCGCGGACTAATTCTCGTTCAAGCACTGTATATCAGCAGCGTATAACGAAGTATGGTGTTGAATGCAAAAAAAAAGTCATTTAAAATAAACTAGTTGCTGTGATTTTTTTTTTTTTTTTTTTTACTTATCGGACATTTCGTAATTGTGACGTATTTTTATCTCGCTGAAGGAATTATTCTGTCCTGAATATCGACAAAAAGTATCTCCCTAATTGCACGATATAATTGCATGCATAATCATTCGTCAGAAATTATGAGTCATAAAACGATTATCAATTCAAATTATTCTCAATTGTGGGACATGTTTTCATCGCTTTGTAATTATATCGTAATCGTTTATCGTGAATTTTTGTTTTGCTCATCGTCCTGCAAATATTGCATCTATGTAAAAAAATATTTATGAAAAATAAATCCAATCATCGAAGGAAAAAAAAAAAAAGTACGCAATCGGCAACTTTTGGGGCCAAATGTAATGAAAAGAGGGCGAGGGTTTCAGGCTTATCGCATGAAATTTAATTGCCCTATATTAATCACGCATCGGTATCATATACCGGGCTGTTTTTATGAGCATTTTTAGCATTGATAACGCCACATTCCCTTGCGCCTGTAGCCCGAGCTATCTGTTTACCATCGCGTCGATTTTACGTTTATAACCACGACTTCCGGTGCAACGACCCTACGGACAAATCGAGGGAGGGTTTTCCGTCGTTCCTGCACAGCGGTTCCGCGTTTCCTCGCCCAAAAAGCAGGCGGTCAATCGAAATATCCAGCTATATTATATACCTGTGATAACGATTGTCAATTTTTCAATTGGGCTTCGAATAAAAATCAGAACAAAATGGCGTCTCTGTTGTTATTAACAAAAAGTCCAGGGGATAATGAAATTTCCGTTGCTTTCCGTAATTGAGGATATCGGAAATCTGCCCACGATCGGTTTTTTTTCAAGACGCCTAAGCACACGATTAAAAGCTAAAAATATCAAAATTTTGAAAAAAAAAAATTTATTTCACATTCGAGCATGAGATATTGATTTTTCAACATTGCTATTGATTCAAGAGCTTTTGTGCTTATAATTGACGAAAGTTTTGGAAAAAAATATTGATGCCCGTTACAACCAAAAAAAAACTCATCAATCCATAGTCAAATATATGACTATTACGATTTTCGATTTTTCGGTTCGATTTTTTGGAAAATCAAAAATCGATTTTCAATTTTTTTTTGCTAAAATTCCGATCATCTACTCACCGTCTAAGATTACGAAAAAAAAAAAATCAATCTTGGCAACTTTCTTTATCCTCAATTTGAAAAAAATTATGAAAATTTTTAAATGGAAATTTTAAAGGAATCCGTTAATTAATTGTCGATGAAAACGTGAAATAATTCATATCAAAGATTTTTTGATATCATTCTTATTTTCGAAATGTACTAAATTCAGTTTTTTTTCTAATTCATAATGTCCGCACCCAGTGAGATAAATTTTAAGCTATATTCAGCAGCAGTTTGTATAGTTACTTTGAAATTTTACTAATCGGATTGCTGCTCGTTAACACGTTACATGTATACGTTTGTGCTCAGCTGGTCGTGAGCTCGATGGCGATTCGAGGGGTTACAGAAGTGCCGAGGAACAAGCGAGGGAATTAACCCGGAGCATTCGCCGAGAAGTTAACAAACTTTCGGAACAGTGGAACGCCCTCATCGAACGTAGCGATGCATGGAAACGAAAACTCGACGACACGGCAGCGGTAAGTCCATGTAACAATGTTTATCGATTCGAAAAAAAAAAAAAACCTTTATTGAAAATTTTTATTTTTTGTTCACAATGCTTGGTCATCTGAAGCGAAAATTATATCAACTTTAACGTAATCTCAAGCTTTGTTCACGTAAATCGTCAGTGTGATGTTTGGACGTTAAAAAAAGTACGACAAATTAAAAATTTATATTTCTTATATATCAGATGAATATTAATAAGCATAAATTTTTTTTTTTTATGAAATAGTAATATATTGATATTTCATATTTCTGCCACAAAAAGTTATATTTTTTTTTCGAGGGAAAAATTTTGAGGTCAAACCATATTTATCTTCTTGAGATCAAAAGTGCCAATCTCTCTCTCTCTCTCTCTCTCTCTCTCTCTCTTTCTTTATGCCGTAATTTTTTTTCATAGTCCCTCACGTTTCCTGCATATACAGATCATGTAGTGAGAGAAAGAGAGAGAGAGAGAGAGAGAGATAAAGACTTGTATTGCCGGAGCTTCGAGTCCTCAAGAATGAGTTACCACGTGAGGATTCAGATCATCCTTTGATAAACGACCAGCAATTCCGCTACACGACATTTTCCTTGTAATAACATCGAAACTCTTTGGATCACATGGGCTGCTTCATCTCACCCTGACCAGCCTCCGATCATTTTACAATTATTGAATTTGATACGTAACTGATCTCATTCCATCCAAATGTGAGGACTACTTCATTTTTTTTTTTTTTCTTCAAAAATCGCCATTAGTTTCGGTTGTATTCGGTTGGCCTATGATTTATTTTTGTCAGTAAGAGCACAACAATGAAAATCATTAGTTCGACAGACCATGTGTGCAATGGGCCTGAGGGTCTCAAGACCAGCTGAGTTTGGTACAATTTCAATGGGCTTTTGGAACAAATGTATTTTCAGTAATTTGAAATTATAAAAATGATTTTTTAAAACTCGCGAGTAATTACCAAAAAAAGTAATGGCAAAAATGTCATAAATTTTGAAAAACCCGATCTCAACGCCCTTGGAGGAGAACAAGAATTGTTACAATGTGGCTCCATCCTAGAGTAGACGAGTTAAAAAAAATACTTGTCAGTAGCTTTGCGATACATTTATTTTTCTAGATTAGAAAAAAGAAATCTTATTATTGAAGAGGCCTGAATAAAGCTTCAAGGGGGAAAATCCACTGGTATCCGAGTTGAGATCGGGAAAAGTTTTTTATTTTCGGATAAATTGACTGAACAACGATGTTAGAAAAAATTAAAGGCTTGAAATTTCAAAATTTCGAATCTTGTACGAGCAAAGAGTAGAAAAGAAAAAATATTTAAGCTCAATTGTGTGAAGTATATAAAAAAAAAAAATTGTCATTCGAATAAATAATATCGTGGCTCACAACGGGGTTGAATGCCCCATGTATAAGGATTCTATCCCCAAAAATCGTATGTAACCAAAAAGTACGATAGATAACGTTACAGACGATAACCAGGCTTGATGTCTTCCCCGTCGTTCTATTACCGTGCTCGTACAATTTTCTCTATCGTAGGGAACATTTTATTCGTCGAAACGACTTCTTTGCCCGGAGGCTGCGACAAGTACCATCATCACAATTGTCCTCTCTCTCTCTCTCTCTCTTTCTTTCTTTTACCCTCTTGTATAACCCCCATCACCTTTTGGTACATTCGCCGTGAGTAGGCGGAAGCAATGATATCTGAAAAGCGGAATGTGAACGGGTAAAACGAGAGACGAGCTTTAGGGAGGCTTTTCTATCACCGGCAATACTTGTAATAGGCAATATGTTCATGCCCGTGTGTGGAATGTCAACTCGATGGAGAAGACGATCCGTCGTGTGTCAATTTCGATATATATATATATATATATGCGTGTGTGTTTGCGGATAAAGGGAAATGAAATTGTGACGAAAAAGAAATTGATGTTAAGATTGCCACGGGATATCACATATATCTCTTTGTCCCCACTTTAGGAAAAATGTATCCATTCGTGTCCCTACACAAGAACGATTTCTACAGCACATAATATATACGATCAAACTTGCGATTGCATATCGGTCGTACATTTTTTTTTCCACGGTTTTCCGCAGTGATATAGCAACATTTCGAAAAATTTTCGTAAAGTAAAATGAAAATTCGCTGAAACGTTTTTTTCCTTTTTTTAATGAAAATTTTTCCGGTGGCCAAATTGTAATTTGCGTATAAATACGTTTTTTGAAAAACATCATTAAAAATCCTTATTCTTATGCTCAGATGTCGATTATATATCGATGGGAAAATGCATGGAACTTTGTAGCGGCACGTTGAAGTTTATCAGAAGCAAATGCATTTTCTCTTTAACGATGTAACAAGTTTGATCTTATCATTAATTCTATGAACTTGTTCGGATAGCAGGACAACCAAGAAAATTCGATTCGCCGAGTCAAGGCATTTTTTTAAATGTCATTCTACGAATATTTGATAAATCTTAAGGAGGTTTTTAATATATGCTTGGGTGCGGCAAGGGGAACGTATAGCGCGGCGCGGGCGACCTGCGGGGCAGGTTGCGTTCGGCACTTGTTTCACCAGACACGTTTTTATTTTATTAATTGGCCATATTACTCACGCTCAATTCTGTTTGCGATTATATTTCACAATCGACACGGTGAAAAACTTTCTTCATGGGCAAATTATATCTATGAAGGTCTAATCTGTGTCGTTTAAGCGGTTCTCCGGGAAAATGTAACCGTTTTTTCACTCCTAAAATAATCTCCAATCATATAGCTTCGAATACTTCTCCCATAAAGAGCCCACGTATCAGCGGTATATTTAATGTTTTTTTTTCTCCTCAACTACGTGGTCAAAAAATCTGAAATAATTACGGTGTATTCCTAGCACCAGCACAAACCTCCCCTCAAATTTTAGAATCATTCTTACCGTTTTTCTCTGGATTAAGAACCTCCTTAAGCACTCTGGCGTGAAAATCGAGAGAAAAAAAAAACAATTATTCGCGAAAACGAAGCTTTTTCTATGACGGATAAAAAAAGAAAAATCCGCAAAACTGTTGACTTTGGAAATTATCAATCGAAGAATCATCGATATAATCCTCGTTCTTCTTTTTTTTTCCCCCTGCAAATCTCGAATTTTGCAGATCGATAAATTATCGTAAGTTTCCCTGACGCTTCAGAATCAAAAGCTGTTCTTGCTCTCGGTGAGCTCTATCTCGAAACTTTCACAGGTGGAAATATTCTCGTGGTAAAACATTTCCGCGCTACGTGTTCAACGGGGGTTATGCACGATACGCTCGGGGTTAATGTTGCGACGTGGTCGGAATACGACGATCGCTGGGGAAATGCATACAATATAATACGTATTTATATAATACATACAATGTATATGCAAATAGTTACACATAGATATACTGGAATTGAATGGATATTCTCGTATATCTATGTCACATTTATAGATGCAAATGTCCATTAGGATGGTTCATGTTTAACTTGCAATTTTTTTTCGGCTCCCGCACTGTCCCAGTATAGTTCTGGACATTAAGGAGGTACGACTAGTATGAAGAATCCAACTGACGGACTTGAATTTTTTATATGTTTTTGCCGAATACTTTATGCGCCTATTGCCAAAATTTGAGCTATATTAACCGTTTAGTTTATTCGTAATAAAATTGCAAAGTCGAGCAGTTTGAGTTACTAAAGCACGTCGTCTTATGGAGACGGTTAACCGGAAGTGCTGTGATCACGGTTTTGCTGCTCACGTATCCAACTACACCCGTTGAAAAACTGAAACTTGATAGATTAGATATAATAGATATTGTAAAAAATTGAAAAATTACTCTTCACCGTGTAGTTCTGGCACTACATCATAAAAAAGTTTCAATTTCCGGTTGTAAATGGTCAGAACGATCAAATAGCACCCACAGACTTAGCAACGTCGCGAGTAACAGCTGATGGGTTTTGGCGAACATAACCTAGCTTTGTTTTGATATTAGCAACGAAGATAGAGTCATCTTCGTTGGTCACGTATACCAACTTATAGCATCGCCAATGCGACGTTGCCAAGTGTTTACTTCAAATTCCATCATGTTATTTATGGAGTTTTATTATTTATCACGTATCAATTATATGTATAATTATCATTCTACCGATCGTATTAATTCCACTGAGGTAATTCAAGTCTATTTTAATAGGTTTTCGGCTGATTTAAAAAAATGTTTTTTAGTCCGTTTTTGTGGTAGACATGTCATTATTATTATGATGGAGACTACTATCGAGTCGTTGACAATCTAATTTTTCAGTTTTTATTAGTTCATGCGCAATAAATTAATCATTTACCACAAAATTTTTCACATTATAATCGATAATATGAATAATCAACGCAAATAAACATAAATCAGAACAACTGTGGGTAAAATAAATTTAGACTTTTTTTTGACTCCAAAGAACTAGTCGTACCTCCTTAAAAAAAAAAATCTTACGAAGGAGAGCTATATAAATAAGACAAATCGGTTGGTCGCGCCTGTAGGTAGTTTTTTTTTTTTTTTTTTAATCGTTTTGGGTTGTGCGGCGTCATATTTGAGGGTTCATTTACTTTTATCGATGAATTAGCAAAGTACCAGATATCGCGAAGGACGTTGCGAGCAAATTAATAAATTTTCAATGGTCTACGACCCTCAGGATTCCGAGACTTGGTCGGAAAGGGGACGTAATTTTTTTGATGATATACGTCAAGGTTATCTACATTTCTTCAAATAGCACGACGTATTTTTTTTTCATGATATTATTACTGACATTGAGACGAGTTCATTGACCTATGATATAATGTCATTCGTGGTCACGCAAGGTTCGAAATAGTCGGAAATCGAATTGAACCGGAATAATCACTTTCAAACGATTCAAAAAACCTTTAACAAACGTTTAACATATGTTGAAGATATACAAACCTTTAACATACGTGCACAAAAGTTCAAGCTATAAATAGGTCACACTGTATACGGAACGTCACAGTTGCAACAATACCGATTTTAGTCGTTACGTTCAACAGATTGCACGCACCGATTCGCAGCATTTAATGCCCTACAACAATGAAGATAGTGTATGTCTATCTTCTTTGACTACACGTGATTCGCGTATCTGGTTCGTGAATCGCGAAGGTTGAATAAAAATGATGGCATTACTATCTGCGACCTTATGGGAAATCGGTAGGCGAACAGTCAGTTGATAATGGCGGTTATCCTTTTATTGCGAAAAATGGACGAGAGACATATATATATATATAATGGCTGATGTATTCTAACATCTACCCAAAGTCAAAGAAAGTTGAAGTTTTCTCGTATATTTTCTCGTACATAGACAACTTTACCATTCGACAACTCTACCATTAAACAACCCTATCATTAGACAACTCTACCATGAGGCAACTCTACCATGAGACAGCTATACCAGTCGACAACTCTACCATTAGACAACGCTAGCATTAGATAACTCTACCATGAGACTATACCATTCGACAACTCTACTATCATCTACTACTACTACTACTATTCGATAACTATACCATTCGACAACTCTACTATCAGAAAACTCTATCATTAGACAACTCTACCATGAGAAAACTATACCATTCGACAACTCTACCATTAAACAACTCTATCATTAGACAACTCTACCATTAGACAACGCTAGCATTAGATAACTCTACCATAAGACAACTCTTCCATTCGACAGCTCTACCGGACATGATCAAATTGTCCAATAACATCTCAACAAGATTGAGGCTTTCGCGAATATCTCTACCGAATTAAAACTCTACTGGATAAAAAAAATTCCTCGGCGTGCCTGATATGGTAAGGATGCTTTTGGAACTGTTTTATCGGCAAGCACAGTTACCAACAGCCACACCAAAAGGTTCTTGTCCGATAGAGTTTTCATTCGGTAGAGATTTTCACGCAAGTTTCATTCTGGTAGAAATATCGTTTGGTAGACATGTCAGATGCCGTTCATGCCGAAAATATTTGTTTCTTGCTAGAGCTGTAATATAATTGGCTTTCTTGTCCGGATCCCGTCCCTTATTTTCGAAATTGCTGCATCGAAAATTTTAAAATAATTCTGATATACGGAAGCATATATGAGGAGTAACAGATGAAAATTATAATGGTGTAGAAATTGTCATTGGTTTTTGAGATTTTCTGGTGATACCTTACACCTGGCAATTGTATCGACGGTAAATGACGTCAATTAGGGACTTTTCTCTTTTTTTTTACTCTCTATGGCAATTGCAAATTTGAGACACACTAGCTCACGTCATGCCGAGTTGTTTCATGGTCCGTGGGACGCGGAGCTTTAACCCATCCACGACGATCAAAGTGGCTCATCTTGATCGTAAATGATTAAAAAAAAAAAAAAAAAAAAACGCCTCCCGACACTGATAACCGACGGATGGAATATTCTGTGGAACGAGGTACGGACACCTTCCGTTCTCTTTTTTTACTCTTTGTATACGTATATATATAATCGCTCAGTACGATTCATGATTCGCCTGTGGCGACGTCCATATACGCGAGGCTATGCTCCTATAACACGAAACTACATGCGAATAAAAAGCGCGATAATCCAAAGCTTATCATGCATATGCAAAAATAAAAGAAATCCATGAAATGTCTCACGTAACGTATGTGATATGAGTGAAAAAAAAATCAGCAGATCTCGTATTTATTTATTTTACATTACTTTTCAATTTGGGTCAATGATATACAAATATAAAAACAATTAGGGCATTTTTAATCTTCAATTCTTTCTATCACTGTCATTTTGAAATTTCTCAATTTTCTTCGCTTCATAAAAATATTTTAACTCGACGATTAAACGTGAATCGAAAAATAAAAATCAAATCTTCTCCTCGTTCGATCTTTAACGACCACATATACATAGATGTAAACACGATCGTTCCAAAAACTGAAAGAAAAATATGAATCTTTTTCGAACAAAAATTATTAAGATTTTTTTTCAATAAAATGTAATGTAAAAGCTTCACGAAAGTATGTAAAGCATTTTTTTTTTTCTTTCGTGTCTTGATCGAGAAGCTGCGAGATCGGTTTATGCAATTTAAAATTGAAAAAAAAAAAAAAAAAAAATACGTGGGCTGATGTATTCACTGACATCAGATAAATAATAGATTTTTCTGGTACACGAGAGATCAGAAAAGGAAAAAAAAACAGGGAGGCTTAGTCACGTTATTAACTTTTAGCGAGCATTTCATAGAGCACATGGCGCAATTATAAGACGCGTCTGTATATATTTATAAATGTAAATTGTTCTCGGAAGGAATAAATTTACGATACGCTTCTTCTGAATACGAAAGAATTTATATTATCATTGTGACGAGAGCAAGAAGGTAGTCACTTTAAATTCAAATCTTCTCGCAATTTCTTGCGCAGTTACCACCAAAATGTTTAATACAAGCGTAAATGTCTTTATATGATAGTAAATATAGATACTTTAAAAAAAAATTCAATATAGATATATACAATATAAATATTCACATGTATGGATGTAAATTTTTTCTTAATTACTTGATATATTCATTTATACTGCAAACTTCGCTCGGGTTTTTTCATCGATTAACGCAAATCTTCATTAAGGCTTTGTAATACTTCAGCGACTCTATCATCCTGGTTCCCGGTGTAAATCGCTCTCTATAGTATATCGTAAGACCGTGGGATTTAATATTAATTAAAACGAAAAGATCGGACGCGTTTAGAAACGACTTTCGCAGTTGAGAGAACTCCGGTCGCATCATCTCGGGGTCTGTTCATATTCTCTTATATCAACGAAACTTTATTGCATTATCTTTCGTATAAATTTCCTTTAAGCCTTTTTTTTTTTTTTCATTTTTCATTTTCCCCGTGAACTTTAATATACCAGGTTTGGCTCAAAAGCTCCGCACGAGCAAAGAATCTCAAGCATCATTCGAGATGAGATTTATCGTCTTTAAAGTCGATCGAGCCATGTCAGGCAGACAAATATGAGGAAGATGCGAACGGCAAAAATTCACTTTACACGGTTTGAAAGAAAACAAAGTGATAATGCCGAGTATGAAAATTTACAATTTCACGCGCTTGAGTACGTAAAGACATCACGACCGTGTTGACATGAAGTTTAATTAATTTTTTTTACCAAAATATGAGCATAAAACTTTATGCACTTTATTTCGTGCAATTTAAGTATCTTGACGACCCCTCAAGGATGCTTTTGCACATACACTAGGACCTCGATTTAATGGTCCTCGATTGAATAGACAGTCCCCACCATGTCGCACTTATCGATCGATTTTTCGCGTGGTGGGAGATGGTGGGGGACGCTTAAAGTCTCCCCGATCAGGCCCGTAGCACGGAGTGCCGATGCGCAGATACAGCATGGGCGGGCATACGCTACCTCGATTTAACAAGGTGCGATGCGGAGCCGGTCCCGCCACTGGCCGTTAAATCGAGGTCGTAGTGTATATGTTATTCCCATCTGAAAGACAAATTCGACGGATTGTGGTGGATCAGGATGAGTTAAAAATTGAAAAAAAAAAAATCAACGACATCGAGGACACCAAAGGTATTTAGTTTCGAAAAAAAATATTAAAGCTTTTTTTTTTTTGTATGCCGCGATAAGATTGTTGCATTTTCAAGAATTTTCAACAATTATTATAAATTTCGTTAAATAACCCCCGTTGCTTTATGAATTATGTAAAGGATACTCATTTGAGTTTTTCGAAACGACATTATCTATGAAAGAGAGCTGGGCAAAGTACCTGAAAGTACTTCAAGTACAAAGTACAAATTACTGTAAGTACTTAAAGTACTCGTGTACCTCAAGTACCAAGTACCGTAAATACTTGAAGTACCAAGTAATTCAAGTACTTAGTACTTAAAGTACTAAATATTTGAAGTACTTGAGGTATCGAGTACTTGAAATACGTCGAGTATCAAGTATCAAATACTTTTCAAGTATTCAGGTATACATCTAGTAAGTTCTAGTACTTATATTTGATTTCTTACGTACTCATTAAGCTCATTTGATCTTGATTCGAGTACTTTTTGTATCAAAACATATTTTCACATTGTGCATTTCACTCAGGTTAGGCAGATTGGAACAGAAATATTTAAACGAAGAATAAGAAACATTTTTAAAAGATAGCATTGACGATTGCAATTAAGATTTATTTGACTTCGGGTTTGAAAAAGAAAAAAAAAAGAATATGATACACAGGATCGTTAAAAACGAAGCCATGCATTGACAATGACACCGTAACTACCATAGCTTGAGCCTGTGAACGGTCATTCCTTGCAATCTTAACCAAAAGATGGCGCAGAACGTTCCTCAATTATATATTCGAAGGCGTAACACATGCAAACGTTAGCAAGACGTATTCAAAAGTACTTCATACTTGGTACTTGAAAAAGTACTTGAAGTACAGGAAAGTACTTGAAAATTCAAGTAAAAAAACTTGAAATACTTCTAAAGTTCTTTGTACTTCGAGTACTGTACTTTCAGTACATTGCGAGTACCGGGTACTTGAAGTACTGCCCAGCTCGGCTGTGAAACCATTCAGCCAATAGCCTTGAAATTTCGCAAGATTAATCTGTAGACTCTGGGTGAAAATACGTCCAAAATTCACGTAATTTCCTCTATTTATCAGCTTTGTGTGAAACATCCTTAATCGTTCACCGAAAATTTGGGGAAAGCAATCAGCAACGTAGATTCTTCTATGTCAAACAAAATTTTGACTTATTTTCATTATACGAAAATTTTGAGTTCTTTTCATCATACGAAATACAATGTTTCGTATGGTGAAAAGAAAAGAAAAAAAAAAAACGTACAAAAACGATTTTTGAAAAATCACGAATATTTGATCGCGAACCAAAGGGGCTTGAAAAAAGCGACGAGGATAACGTGCGTGTGCTCGGCGAGTACACATTATGTATAATACTGTTTGCGCAGATATAGTGAAATTAAAACGGAAATGGGATAAATCCACATTTTCGTCACGATCGCAATACATTTGGCGAATGGATTGAATCGATTACACGAATTCCGGATAATCGCGCGATAAACTCTGAATAAATATGACGAAATGGCCGGTGTTCGCTTCGTTTCGCGATTATCTCGAGCGTTCGACTGGTAAAACGCTCGACACACACTCTGGCCGGGGAAACTCACGGTTGATGGATCGAACTTTCGACAATTGCATTATTCATGAGTATATAGGGCCAATTTAGCTTTCGCGAATGCTTACCGTACGATCGTAACGCTTTTAATTATTGACAGATTTTTCGTAATTAAGAAATTTCGAATGCCCCCCATGAGTGCTCTCGATTGTGGGACCGAAAATTTCGTAAATTGGGAGTTTCTTTTTACATATTTTACAAAATCAGAAATCCAATGTGATTTAAAGTGAAACTTTAAAATAAGGAAACAGAGGTCACCGCTGTCAACGGGGAGAAAAAAATTCGGATTATGCTGGAATATTTTGAAAATTTGGAAGACCCAGCACGACCTTCAAATAAACAAATAAATGAATAAACAAAAAAAAATAAATAAATAAAGTATACATGTATATGTTGATGTGGCATATATTTTTTTTAATAAAAATTCGTGTAACATATCTTTTGGTCATAAATAATTCGTAAATATGATTTACGCGTATATACGTGTGCGATACGAAAAAATGAGGTCGATGCGTACATTGCGGGACTATACCTACTAAATTTTCGAGCATCGGTATGAACGACCAGAAAATCGTACATTCTCGATTCCACTGGCGTGTTAATCAGTTTTTTTTTTTTTTTTTTTTTTTTTTACTATCAGACGTGCAATCACTCCTGGCGTCATTAATAATCGAAGAAAATCGATCGTCGTCAGGACGAGAGATCGAAGACGTTGACTCAAATTTAAAATTCAACCAAAAGCCACACGTCTATTATATATACGAAAGTGCTAGGGATCGAATATAGTTAGGTATGCAAAACGTCGAGAGCCAGAAAACCCACGCGTACTAGCTCAATCAGAGAGAATTCTCGTCATTCCGCACCACGTTTATTTCATCGTCGTTTGTTCACCAACACCCCCCCCCCCCCCCTCCCCCCTCCCGCCGGGCCGTTTCATTCCAATCGACCGTTTGCGGGACTTTCATATGCGCATACGTAATTTTGTATATACTATATTAAATATGTATGTATCGCGATAAATATTTTATAAAGCATATGCAGCATTCCAGGACGAATCGATGGGTCATTGACCCTCAGCCTCGGGATATTTTAGTTTACACTTTTTTTAATACCCTCATTACAACCCCAGAGAGCTTGCAGTTTTTGTTGGAGATTTTTTTTTTTTCGATCAGTTATTATCGTGCAATAATTATTTTTTCAAAGATAAGAAAAAAAATTCAATTAGTTTTGCCCCTTCCAATATATCTATACTTCATTTGATTCCTTGAAACTCCACAGAGTCAGACTTTTTGTATCCACATTTGCACGAGGGCACGGGAAAAACTGCGTTAAACCTTTTGCCGATGCAGCCGGCTATATTTTAGGGAGCTTCGCAATTATGTTCTCAATCAGGAACTCGCAGAAAAACTGAGTTGTCGCGTTACGCAAGCCAGTGGACGGCTAAGCGGTCACCCATCCCGGTATTGATCGTGGTCTATATGTTGTTTAACATATTTAAGAATGCCGAAACGAGCGAGCAATTTGCCTTGGAATGTCTCGTATAAATTTATACTTATAGATACATGACGTGAAAACTTAAATATACCCGAAATATAACGCTAAACGAGTTTCGGCTTATATTTCGAACAATTTTGATGTAAGTTCGATCGCTCGAGGACTATGCAAATAGACAATCTAATCTTGCATATATGGTAATAGATGAGGTGGAAATGAAAATTTCATGACATTATATTATTATTATATGGTTTGATAAATGTACAGGAATATTAAAAAAAAAAAAAAATTAACCAAACATCAGTTATATGCATTTGTATCGGGTTATATCGTTCGTGTCCCGTATTATTTCATCCAGATTATTGCCAATTTGACGACGAGAGTCTTGGCAAAAAGTCAATTCAAACTGTGACTCCATTCATTGCTATCCGTCAATTTAACCGGTCGCGTACCAATTGTCCGATTAACTCACGAAACTCAATAAGTCGTATTTAAAAGCAGACATCTGGACGATCTCTTCTGGACCGATCATCAAGCGCTATTAAGGACGATTAGAGAGTGACTGAACGTCGTGTGTGCCAGCGACGAATCCAAAGAATAAAAAAGTTGATTTATGAACATTTTTATACTAAAAAAAAAAAACCATTAAAGCGATAATTCAATGCTACTATATAAATTTCGATTCATCAAATCTGAATGAATTTTTTTCAACTAATAAAAATTCTTATCGACACTTTGATACGTTTGAAAATTTTTATTTATCAACATTAGGATTTTTTTCAAAATTTTTTTTTTTTCATAAACTTTGGCAATTTGTATTTCTCGTTTATTGATTTTCTAAATTCATTAACAATTATTACGGTGAAATTATAATTTTTTTTTTCAATACTGACAATTTCGACTCGTTTTTTTCTAAGCTCTCCCTGTCGGACGATCATGGGACTTTCGATCAATTTAAATTAATGTTCTCAGCAACATATAAACCGAGAGCGGAAACGAGCACTTGGCGAGACAGACTGTGGTCTCACCCATTCGCAATTTACCTCCCTCAACTGAGCATATTAAATTTCATTGGTTTATTTCGTCCTTGTCGTCAGATAAAAAATCAGTAAAAATGAGTAAGCTTTAATTTACATATATTGCTTTTTTTATCATTTTTGCCGATTCGAAAATCATCTCCCTGTCCACACGAGCAAGTAAATTTTTCAATTTTCGTGTCCTCACAGAGTAACGCGTTCAAAGAGATTTTTTGTTTTTTTTTTAATTTAAAATTTCATTGAGTCCAAATTGCTTCATCGATTGCAATCAGATTTAATGACTAATATCCCCAGCGTATACACGTGAAATTTTTTTTACACTGCGTTGGCTCTCACGAGAGTCGAGGCGAAAATGAAAATTTTGGAAAAACAAGGAAATTGAAAATTTCATGAAATCCGATGAGCTCGACGAATTTTTGAACGTCATTCAACGATACACCATGTGGGTAAAAAAAAAATATCCCGATACCTGAAAATTTGTTCAAGTTGAAATTCGAAATGCTATTTTTTGGAAAATTTTTCCATAAAATCTCAATGGAACAAACGATTATAACGGAATTCATAGTCAACGATGTCACGTGACGCTGTTTGAGACTCGTGCAAACTTTTAGCCCGATAGCTTTAGCAAAATCTTCAAGTTGTATTCAGATTTTTATGAAAATAAAAACAAAAAACAAATATATGTGTGATCGTTTGGTGCGAGAATCTCGGAGAAAATCGTATTGCGCGAATTCCATAGCAGCGAGAAATGAGAATCTTTGCTATAAAATGCGTTATATCGTTCTCCCGGTATACTTTGATAACCGGATGAGGCAACATTCCGCGGGTACATCCGCCCCCTGTATAACACTGACGTTGCGTTATTGCGCTCGAGAGAATGCACCAGTTAAATCCAACGAGAGGGTTGAAAGTCCATTTTATTATGCAATCGTTTCGCACCCTTGTGGGATTCAGTTTTCACCGCTTTATTCTCTTTTTCCCTATATATAGGCACAAAGGCAACGGGATTCATTACACCGGAGAAAAAAATTAAATTTCTTCGATACCAATAACGATACGGATTCAATTATACATTTTTAAATTCTCATAATTTGATCTGACTCACAAAGCTCGCACCCCAAGAGCGAGAGATCTTTATAACTTTTCATTTTTCTTAATTATACATATATGTAGCGTTAAATTTCCGAAAGATTATTTTTCATGAAAAAAAAAAAAAAAAAAAAAAACGTTTCCTCCATGAGGAAGCAAAATAACGAGACAAACAAACGAAAACTTATTAGAAAATTTTTAACGATTTTTTTGCAATAAACATTGAACAATAAATTTTGTTTATTAAGAACAAATTTTTTAGTAAGTAATGAAAAATGGTCGAATAAATTTCAGAAGTATTTGAGATTTGATCGAAACCCAAATTGTGGCAAAATATGAAAAATTCTTTTGACAATGTGACACGCTATTTTTTTTTCAATAAAACTTACATCGATAATGCATCACATATGACAAATATATCATATACTGATAGATGCGGTGTAATTACTTTAGCGTATAAATCACTTTTCGCATTTTATAATTTCTTTTTCTTTCTACAAGGTGAACTAATAATACCAAATAACTAATTCTCTAATTACTATCAGACTGGCAACATTCGATTACGAGAAAAACAATTACTTGCTCACGAATTAATTAAGAGTAATAATAACAAGAGATTTATTATTTGTTTTCTCAAATAAACAGTAAAATTAAAAAAAAAATCATAATGATAATTATTTTCTCATCGCAGTCACAATATTGCAACAGTAGCGAAATTATGATGAAATTTTTATGTCCATGCGAATCGCTCAGGTGTATGAAAATATTCCAAATGGAACTCAACATAAGGATGAATGAGGTTTCAGGTATAGAATGAATAAAAGAAGATTTAAAATACCGCTACTTTCCGATGCGAATATTATTTTATTCATGCGATAAAAAAAAAAATTCACGACCGCGACTGAAGCGTCGCTTCTCATCTATATTTAGAAGCGCACGAGAGGTGTACTAAATTAACATTAAGCTCATGTGTATGCATACGAGTAATTGAAGAGGACGCTCCGCGGGATCTCCACGACGACGAGCGTGCGTCAAAGACTGCGAAGTCTTGAGCACTTTTTCTACTGAAAAATGAAACAAAATAAATTTTTATTAAAAAAGCAAAATTCTCGCGAGACATTTTCCTTTTCGGAGCGACGCACGTGGACCGTTGCCGAATCCTTTCGTGAAACACACTTTATACCGGATCGTGGACACTTTCAAAGATAAAACATATAGAGCTATAACAGAGGGTTCATCCAAAAAGAAAAGAAGAAGGAAAACAAAAAATAATTCACGTAACAAGTTGAATTGAGACTCAAGCTGTCAGACAATTTCTGTTAATTATTGTCGAAATTTTTATCGCTGAATATACTTTATTCGATATAACAAACCAGCTGACCGGAATTGGCCCATTTTTTCCCTGAAATTTTCAATATTTTCCGAGCTGTTTTTTTGAAAAAAGCGTGCAGATTTTTAAAAAAAATTAGCTCGATAGTTGCAAAATTACGAAAGGTAATAGCGTCCACAAACATTTGTCAAAAAATTCAAAATCCCCTATAAAATGAAAAATTCTGGAAAAATTTGCCCAAAAATTGCACTTAACAAACATAGGCACATGGTCTAATCTTGTACCAAGTTTCAGCTTGATTGGTCAAGTGTACTTTTCCAGATGGATGGATTTGAATTTTTCGAGGCCGGACTATACACACATATACACACGAACACACGTCTGGACATTTTTCTAAACATGATTTCTCAACGTTTGGGACATTTTTTAACATACTGGCATGAAAATCTTGAAATTGGTTTTTTTTTTTTTCATGAAAACAAAGCTTCCTCTATGAGGAACCAAAAAAGGTCATTACGATCCATTAAAATTCCACGATCCCGAGAGGGAGGCTCGATAAACGATTTATGTCGACGATAATAATGTTTCCCAAGTAAAGTTGACAAAAAGAAAGCTGGTATAATATATTCTCGGGTCTATCGGTGTTATTAACACCGCGATGTAATCGCGCAATACAAATATATGTATATATATACTGCAAGGGCCATCGCGAGTCGTCGATGCGCGCGAAGAGACGGTTCGTTAAACAAATATATATATATATATATATGTATGTGATCGTTGGATATCGTACGAGACATCTTGATCCTACAAGACACGCTTGTATCTCTTGAAAAACCATGTACATAATATGTATATATGCACGCATAGTGCGAGCGATTATCCCGATAATAGACGAAAAGTCGTTTCGTCCCACGAGTAACACGAAGAGCTCTCGTTTACCCAGCTGAGATCTGTATGCGCGAGAAATGCCCCGGGCGTGATTCTGAGAATTAAAATGTCGTCACGTTTCCTCAGAGGGTCTGGACAAAATTCGTCGTGACTACGATGAATGGATCATGCCGGAAATGTGCGTGTCAATGTACTAAAACTGTAGCAAACATGGGTTCGGACAAAATTAATCCGGGCACAAAAACCATCATACTTTTGCTTCGAAATGCACAATTCATTTATAGCACGGTGTCTTGAATGTGCGACCGTGAAAATAAGTCAAGCGATGTTGGAAACATCGAATCTTGCTGAAAACGACTACTGAGGACTTTTGTAACAATTGGTTTTTTTTTTTTTGTAGTGGCTGTTAGGATACCGGTATTATCTACTGCGAGCCAAAGACCACTTATTCGCGAATTACCGTGTACTGCCGGTATAGTAACCGCTTGTTCAGAGTCGCCGAGCACTCTTACAATCAGCCATGACTATGCTGAGACCTGAGTATAATTGCTATTGTGCTGCCGGTGATTACTGCTCGAATCCCAGTAGTAATTTTCGATGACGTGAAGTGTTGTTGTATGAAGTAAGAGCAGGCTGTTGATTTATAGCAAAATTCGAGGTTAGTTTTGAATGATTCCGGGTTTGAGATAAGACGTTTTTGATTCTCGTGTAGCTAACGCTCTTCATTGTTGCTTGAGCTTCAATCTTCCAGCATCCGAATGCTAAAATTCATAAAAATGGTACCTCATCAGCTTAGTGTAACTCAGCTCATCGGGTCGTCCTAACTCATCGAAACTTGACTCATCGAACTATTTTATTCTATTTTATCGTCCGAATTTACCGGAACTTGACTCATCGAACCATTCTATCTCATAATTCGTTAAAACTTGGTTAACGAATCGTCCTAACTTATGAGAAATAAGTTTACGGCTCATCCCATTCTATCGGAGCTGAGTTAGCGTCTCTATACCCAATTTATTTACATTTGCGAATACTCTGAAACTTTTGGAGTTCTTCTAACTTCCTGAAAGTTGAGTTAACCGGTCGTCTCAATTTATGCGAACTGAATTACAGGCTCGTATCAATAATTGAGACTAAGTTAGCTGTTCATCCAAACATATTGGACGTCAATTTCGTCCTAACTCATTGAAATTACATTGGTGGACGGTCCCAACTCATCAGGACTGAGTTAACGGCTCGTTCCAATCCCTCAAAACTGAGTTAGCGTTTCTACCCAACTTATTGGACATTTACGAGTCCTCGGAAACTTTTGAGATCCTCCCAACTTCCTGAAAATTAGTTAACGGACCATCCTAATCAATTCGCATTGAGTTAGCTGCTCATACCTACATATTGAATCTTAACTTCGTCCTAATCTATTGAAATTAAATTATCGGATCGTCCCAACTTATCGAAACTGAGTTAACGTACTGATGACATATTGAAAGTAACCTTACCAGGTTGTCAAATCTCGATGACGTCTTAAGACATCAGGTCGTTTTAATTAATTGAATATTAACTAATCGTGCGGACCTAACTCACCATAGGTCTTGGTTGACGGGTCATTGTAACTTATAGGTATGTGGATAACGGATCGTACCAACTTTTTCCAACTTAGTTGACGAGTCGTGCCAACTTATTGGCACTTGATTCACAGATCATAATAATTTATTGAAACTCGTCGATTCCTTATACTGTATTCTGTATGCACCAAGGGCTCGTCATCCTCGTGCTATCGCCAAACATATAGCCAATGATATGTATAGCCGTACCGTCTGGAATACCGCATGAGTGGGTAAATACGTATGATATATGCCTCTGACAAGCCGCAAAACTCGGGTTCGCTGCTGAGGGTAACGGAGAGATCTCTTCGCCTCGTGTTTGCGGAGGCCTTATGTAGCGTGCGTCGGTTTTGTGCGGACGTCTAGTCGCCGGAAGGGCAGGTTGGGGGAGGGAGGGGGATTAATGCATCAGCGAAGCCTTACGAAAATTCTCGAGATCGGCCGAGCCCGTAAGAGCCGGTAATCGACATGCGGCAATCGCGCACCGTGCTTCACCAAAGCCGGGCCATATAGCTCCGCGCGAGCTTCAACTGCCCATGTATAACTGGGCTAGTAATTTTCACCGTTCGTTTCATTTCGAGTTTTTTTTTTTTGGGCTAAACGTTTTTTGAACTGTCCTGTATATACATAGCCATAGAACCGGTATCTTTTGTCCGTCTACAGAGACCGGATATGTGATTAATTTCAATCTAGTGTAGAAACGATCACGACGACGAAAAGAAAGAAAAAGTGGGTTTGTCTGAAACACGAAATATGACCGGAAGTGTCACGATAAATCGGGAGTGAAAATTCTTATCGATCGTGTGAAAGAGATCGAGTGACAGTTTTTTTTTTTTGTGCGCGAGTGTCATCGAAGTGAGAACTTGAGAGATACAGAGAGAGAGAGAGAGAGAGAGAGAGAGAGAGAGAGAGAGAGAGAGAGAGAAAAAGAGTGAAAGATTCAAGTGAATGGTGCGGATAGATGGAAAAAAAATCGGAAAATGTGACAGATCGGTTGCGCGCGCGCATGCGCGCTTGACACGGTTCCGCTCGGACTGCCGCACGGAACCGCCACCGATAAATTGCATACACGCGCTACAACAAAGGCCAAATCGCAATCGAGGTTTATGATTGCCCTGTACTTTTGTCCAAACGTTTAATGACTACGGTCGAAATGAAATTAATCGAAATTCCAGCCGTTTTGGAATTGCTCGAATTGCGATTTTTTTTTTCTTCTTCTTCTTTGAAATTCATTTGCGACGAAATAATTTTGAATAATTAAAAAGAAAAAAAAAACAAGCAAACATAGCGGATGATAATAAAATTAGAAAAATTAGAAGAAAAATTAATAATTAAAATAATTGAAAGTGACACTATCGAATTATTGTAATAAATATGTGCAATAACTTTACTGGAAATTTTTTTTTAATTTTTCAACATAATTTTCATAGTCATTTCGTCACAATATATTTTTTAGATGGAATTCTTTTATTTAACAAAAAAAAAAACAAAACAAAAAAACTTGCGAATATTCATTGAAAATTATGCATTTTTATGCATTTCCGGATTATTCGTACATGATGCATGTATACGGGGCGTTTCATGCTCAATTTTTTTTTCCCCGAAACTCCACGACATTACTGACGGCATGAAATAATTTCAGGAAAAAATTGAAAATTTTATTGGAACGCGATCAGTTTGGCGTGAAATGCCTCATAATCGTGAATTCCCCCGTGATACCGGTTCGTCCAGTGGATATTCTTATATACCGATGCACTAAATATGTTGTCGTCGTCGGGCGTACTAAGCTCTGCGTTAGTATAATAACCGACGGACCGTAATTAAATCCCCGACGAGTCAAGACGACCAATTATCTCGCTAACTGACATATCTTGCCAATTAAGTTAAGGGCCATTGACGGATATATTACGGATATATTCGCTCTTTGCGCCATGAAAAAAAAAAAAAAAAAAAAAGAGAAAAAAAGAATCTTTCACGATTTTCGATCGAATGTTCATAAACCTCGAGCCACTTGAGAATTCCTCAAACGTTTAGCAAAAAAAAATGTTAATTAAAAAAAAATGACTCCATCCAATCAAGCTGCGATGATTTCGATCTATTTTCACACACTTTTAATTTTTTTGTTCTTCGGGGTTCTTTTTTTTTTAATTACTTTCAATTACATCTTCAATTATATACATTTTTTTTAATTAAAGAAAAAGAGAAACCTTATGGAAAAGAAGTATATTACAAGATATATACGAGATATATACGAGATATCGAACTTATTGCCGCAAAGTATATTTTTATAACTCCGTAATATATCTCTATTATATATCTGTTATATATCCTCCCGGATATATCGGGCAGATATATCAAAGATATATAAGAGATATATAACTTATTGCCGTTATATATAGAGATATATTTTTTATATATCTGAAGTATACTTTTTTTCCATGGGCGGGGAAATTTCGAATTTACGAATTAATAAATCGATTTTCACGCTTAACGATCTCGCTCGATCTCTGAATCGTGGGGATTCGAGGCCGATACTTCGAGCCTTCTTTCTCTCATTATTAGAAGCACAAACGAACTCTCGAACTTATTCGAACTAGAGAGTTACACGAATGAAGGCTGTTCCTCAGTCGTCGTCGTCGTCGTCATCGTTTCTATATGGATATTATAGCGAAGGACTTTCATAGCATCCGCTATATACGCGAACCACTCCGTTATGAATAAACACTGCTCGCACCCATAGAGACGCGGAGCGAAGAGATCCTCGGCGTATCTTGTGTCCCGGAACGAAATCTCGCGTGCTGCTTCTCCTCGTGGTGGTATTTTGCTTGCCGCTTTTGTGCGATATGCACGAGGAATTTCAGGCAAAATTGACAGGAAGTGCGATCGAATTTTCAAGCCCCCCTCCCTTATTCAAATTCAGCATACTCGGGTCAATTTTTTCTATGATCGCAAACAATTGATCGAATGAAAATGCAACGATATATGTATATTCATTTATTTCTTGTTGGTACCAAGTGATTTTTTTTTTTTATGATATAACGAAAATATCGCGTGACTTTGAGATTAAAATAATTCGCTTTTTTCCGTAGCACATATCGCATAAAACGATCTTCAAAATTTTGTTTTTCTACCAAAAACGTTTTTTGTTTATTAAAAAAAAAATCATTAATTCAATACTTTCGTTGATAATGACCGGTCGAAGTGTCGTTTAAGTCGAGAAATTCTTGCAATATATTTTTATATATTGCTCCGCAGGATAATTAAAAAAAAAAATTTCAACTAAAAACCCCTATTAGACCTATCGATCTGTCGTCGAATGACCCATGCATGTGTACAAAACCACTCGACGAGCTGCATGTACCGTGAAAAAGCTGACTGAATACATTATTCATATCGTCCAAAGTCTCATATACGTTTGCATACATACACGCGAGTGAAAGAAAGAAAAAAAAACGGGGGTAAGCCCGACCCCGGGGCAAAATGAAGCACTAAAATTGCAAATATCTCGGGAGATCATGAATTTTCGATGATCCCGATACAATGACAAACGTGTGCGGATTAAACGCTTCGAACAGAATGTTCTCGCAGAGAATTTGATGACGTGCGGAGTATATAAAGCGAGTACAAAGAAATAAATAAATAAAAATTGATGCATTTAAATGAATCATCAATTATAAAAATTATTTTCAATGATTCATTACTTGGGAAGTATCCATTGTTAAGATTCTCAATACTTTTGTTTATAATGAAAATTTTATTTTTCCGTACGAGGAGAAAATATTAATTTTTCGTATGTGCCTTAATTTTTATTTTTATTTTTTCCCCATGAAGACTGATTCACACCATCTTGAATTAAGTGGTATGCAGTATCGTTGATATATCCCGTGTATAATATTCTATCATCTCGCATGTAACTTCAACTTTGTCGATTAATCTATATGCTCGTGGCCATTGAGAAAAATGAAGAAAAGTGTGTCGAGAGGCTCAAAAAAACAAGAGAGAATGTGTTCTGTGAAAGATAGGCACTATAGCTGACTGTGCAGCATGTATCAGGACGTTGTCTTTCGCGCACTCGAACTCGTTTCATAGATGGTGAATGATGGCTCTTTTGTTTTTCTTTTTTTGTTCCTCCCTTTCGCGATTCAGTCGAGTCTATAAATGTTGAAACGGTTATTGTAATAAGATACACTCGTAGATTTCCGTGATCTCAATTCCTGTATACATCAAACCAATATGGGTCGTTGCAATTAAAGCCATACGCAAGTGGAACAATTGCTTATTCTCTAGAATTACCGCTGTTCGAACGTAAATCTGGAGCTGTGCAACCAGTTCTGTCAAGTAATTTTTTTTTTTTTTTTCCTTTTAATATTGAAAATTTGACCAAGCGCGATGCATTATTCGAGATCTGCGGCAGCATCGGCTTTACTCGGTCGAATTGATCAATCTGATAAAAAAAATAGTGATGAATTTTCAATATTCTCCATGCAGAGTGTCCGTAAATATGACACTCGTAAAATTTTCATGCTCCCGCAAAATGATTTATCTTCAATCGGGCTCGCGTTCAAATCAAAATTTGTTTCAAATCATTTAATGGATTTTTGTTTAAATTTTTCAAAAATTCAGACAATAAAGATTGTTTATAGGAAGAAAAAAAATTTGCAAGTATTGGAAAACGAGCAGTTATTCAGATTTAATTAAAACGAAATGTATTTTGGTAAAATTTTTTCTTTCAAGACATATTTAGCATTTTTATCGAGAATAATCCAATATTTTTTCGTATCTTTCGATATTTTTGATTTATATTTCACATACGAAATCATTAACAGCGAATTATTTGCAAATTAATTCACAGGAGTCGTACCATTTTTCAAAGAATTAAATTCTTGATTCACTTTTTGATCGAAGATTAATTTTTATTTTTAACAGCTCGTTTTGTTTTTTATTTTTCTTGGTCGATACTCGAACAATTATTAAAAAAACAAAAAAACAGCTTTTCATTTGCATCGTAAATGCTAGGAGTACGGCGTCGAAAAATATATTTGGACCAAAACTGTGTATCGATAATTCGTCAAGAGAAATATACGAAAAAGCATCATTTAAAAAATGATTAAAAATCAGTGTACCTAGTTTAATTCACCAATCATTTATCTTCAACGTAATAATAATAAAAATGTTGGTACAACAACAATAAAATCTCTATCAACAGAAAAAAATGTTCTAAAGAAGAAAAAAAAACAATGGCTTGCTTCAATGGCTTCGATGTAATCCTCGAAGATGATACCCTGAAAATTCAGCTCTATTCATCGGACTGTCATTGTTTATTTTTTCGCAATAGCTTTCGTTATTATACGCTGTTCAATATGGATTCTTTTTTTTTTTTCTGCTCACGTATATTTTCGAACGATTCATGTGTCAATGACAAAAACACCTCGGACCCATTATACAGTGAATGCTGAATGATGACGTACGTCAGATGGGAAAATAAAAAAAAAAAAAAAATGAAAAATCGTCGACGATGTTTCGAAAGTTATTCAATCGTCGTCAGCACATATCGTTCACTTTGGGACATACTCTCGTTACTCAATGTATATACTGCATATACATACACTATAATAATATGTTTGTGTGTGTGTGTGTGTGTGTGTATGTGTGTATGATCGATCGATTTCGTAATAGCACTTGGAGATCCATTACATGCCAAATTACGGGCTCTAAACTTTTTATACCATAGGACAGTTTTATTAATTTCTAACCGTAGAAATTTGTTGAAATTCAAGAATTATTATAATTTTTTTTTATCCTATATATAGTTCGTCGTACCACAGTCCTTTAGACTGATCGACAATTGAATTTTTACCTGTTTTTCATGACACATTTTTTCGTTACCGTTATAACATTTTTTTTTTTTATAATGTTAATCAGAGTCTGGTGTTTCGATTTCGCAGTAATTAAATCTGGAAATATAGATTTTTGGTCAATTCATGATACAATGAAAATATCAGAACCGAGAGACAATGCTCGATGGGTCAAGGGTCATAAACGATCGTTTATTTATTTTTTCTTTTTTAATGACGAGTATCGAAATTAGTTCGATTTGTCATCGAACCCTCCATACGAGACGCACACACACACACACACACGCACACACACACTGGTATACGTGTGCGCATAGATGTGAAAACCAGTGAGCCTCTTGCTAGGAAACCGTACAAAACGAAAATGCTGAAGTAGCAAAAGCTTCATGTGGCTTCGTGAGAATGAAAAAAAAAAGAAAGAAAAAAAAACCACCAAAGGAATATAGTTCGCCTGGGTGTTCGTGACCCCGGACACTCCATATAGTTCACTCGCAGCAATTCGCCTGAAAAACTCCCGCGGGGGACTTTTCTCGCTTGATTATTATTTCAGAACGGTCGTTCTATATACCTCGCGATCTCTCTCCCTCTCTGTACTACTTGCAAATTCGTAAACGAGCTCAAAAGTCCCGTGAACTTTGTACTAAAAGAGCCGGAGATCTCCCGCGGTCTCGTATAACACTCTGATCTTTATATATATATATATATCTATACAATGAGGAGTATAAAATTTTACCCCCTTTATAATCACTCTCAAAGAGTTGGGGGTTAGACATAATAAGCATGTACGAGGGTTTAACCCCTTTTTGACGAACGATTTATACATGCAAGCGGAATGAAAAATTTTTAATCTATAAATTCGAGCTGCTTCAAAATTTTCAGATTTAATGTATTTCCGTAAAATGACTATCGAATTTGAATATTATTTTAGAATTTTCGATGCATTAGTTTCGATAATTAATTGTCATTGTGGACAAACGAACATTTTGACGTATATCGTTGAAAATAACGATCGAAAAAAAAATATTGAAAAATATTTTTGGAATCCTTGAAGCAAAAGCTCTTTCAAACGATGACCTATTTTCCGGAATGGAAATTTTTTTTTCTTTTTTTTTTTGAGCTCACACATTTTGCCTCCTTGAAGTTTCGAGTTGATTAGCTAATGAGTGGCGAGCCTGTGATTCCAGTTCATGCGCGTAATCGACAGGCACGATATTGGTATACATTTTTCAAAAATTTATCAATTTCCTCGTTAACTATTTTTTCCGCGAAAGGACGCGCGCGATTTCAAGTCTCAATTTGAAACATACCGTTTCGAAATAACGAGAACGAAAATAATAATTCAGGACATTGCTTTGTTTATTTATTTATTTTTATTTCATAATTTTTCATATTTTTACAATCCTTGTTTTCCATTTTTACGATTAATTTCCTTACTTTTATATTATTTATATTTTTTGCTTCAAACTCAATGGATGCATTGGCAGAGGAAATATTTTTAAAAATTTTCGTTTCTTTGTTAGAGTGGAGAGATGAGCATGAGTGTTTCACTGTCTCTGCGGTTCTCTTGGCACGTAGAGAGCGGCAAATGACGAGGAAAGACAAAAATGTGATAATCGACGGAAAAAAAAAGCAAAGCATATAAAAAGAAATAGAAAGTGCGAGAGATGCTTATGGAGAAAGAGAGAGAGAGAGAGAGAGAGGAGAGCCCTTGCCGAGAAGACCAAACTTCGTGGCGGGTGTGAAAAAAAATTTGGAGTGGTGATGGTCGATTTTTTTTTTATTTTTACTTTTGCTTTTACCACACTCCGGCAGTTATTTCGGTCCGGACACCCCCGCATACGACCATAAATGAGTACATCACGATGCGTATGTACTAAATATATATATATAAACATATATATATATCTATGTTAAAAAAGGTTTGGTCATGGGGGGAGCTTTGCCAATCTTTCACAATAATGCCAAAAGCAATGTGTAAATTTGCTGTCCATTTTTTTAAAATCGTTATTACTTTATGAGTATTTCTAAATTCCATCAAAGAACTTTTTTTTTGCAAATTCAAATGTTTCTCATCCCTGTCTTCGCTGTTATTTGCTCAAAAAAACCTGAGCATATGTAACAAAATAAAAATCGTTCACCGAATTAAATACGATTTTTTTTTCTAACTCTCTTCAATATTCAAAAGTTTCAATTTGTCAATTTTAAAAAAATTACAGAAAGAAGTATATATAGTGCTCGTGAATAGAGAGGAGGAGCACTGTAGAAGTACAATACGAATGAGAAAAAGAGTAGGATGAAACAAACGAGAGAGAAAACGAAAAAAAAAAAAAAGGGAAAATGTGCGGAAGCGAGACAAAGAACTTTACTGTATAGATGGTAGAAAAAAAAATTATATATAGGATAACTTATATACACCCGCACATCGATAGAACCGACCAGATAGCGATAAAAAAAAAAGCCCAGATGAAAGATCCAACCACCCACTGTCTCTATGACCGCACACCGTCACACTCGCCGGAATCTTAATTACATTAAGGCATGAAAGGTTCGTGCGACGGCAGCTGACATGAGATGCACGCTGCGCTGTCGTCATATCTGATCTCTCAGTTGGTCTCCCATCTGGGCTACCGAGAACGCAAGCCCGAGATCTTGAAAAAAAAAAAAGCGAATAAAAAAATAATAATAATTTCATCAACACTGAGAACGCGGATCATTGTTGTTAATTAACAATTTCTCATAATAAATTAATAAGAGCGAGCAGTGGCCCAGTTGATCTGACTCTGGACTATACCGCGCAGGTGGCCATGGTTCGAATCCCGCGACCGGCACCAATGCATTTTTTCCAAATGCTTTATCTGCGAGCTCGCGGTTGTTCGAAACTCATACCTAAAATTGTAGGTTGTTCCAAATACACTGGGCCGCGTTTGCGAAGAGGTTGCGAAATCAACAGAAACTTAATAGTTCCGCAAAGGAACAGAAAAACTATGCGCCCAGTGTGTACGAAAGAACCTTAAGCCCGAGACAGGACAAGGCAGGTGCCCGTATCAGTAATTAATTAATAATAACATCAATCGTCGTTGCGACTCCTATAGTGCTGGGTATCATTATATCTTACTCGTATTCGGGTAGCCGTACACTCTTTACGACGTACAGGGAAAAAATCTATCATGAATGGAAGATATTAATGAAGAGGACACGAAGAAGTACAGTGGCATTGACAAGTGCTATACCCTTATAGCGATCTTCATTGAAATTGACATGAAATTCGCGAGCCTGAAAATTTTTTGATACCAAATTTTCATTGAAATAAGATCGTTCTCTCGATTTTCATTTAACTCCGTTCTCTCGATTTTCATTTAACTTCGATTCCGCCATTTTTAATTTTGAGACTTTGACATCCTTTATGAAATCGACTAGCTCGAAAATTTTCGGACATTCATTCTCATCGAAATTGATTGACTATATTGCTTCGTTTTCTGTTAAACCTTGCGGGGGAATTATAAATTTAAAATTTAATATTAAATTTAGATCCCTGAAGCATCGAGCACAGCTCATTTTATAAAAGTATTAACATGATTATTTGATAAATAATAATCCGCACTGTATTCATTCATAGGAAACAAAATATTCATAATAATAATCTTCAATATCGTTGTTGTTGTAAAAACTTTTTATCAGCCATTTTTTCTGTCTCCCTCACTCACTCTAGACAGAGAGAGCTCTATCTCTCATTTTCGTCTTATTTTTAAAAAGCAATATACTACTTATTTTATCCTGGTACAAAATCGATAAAAATGTCAAGTCTTTTTTGAAACGACGTAAACGAGACCGACGACGACGCGCGAGCATTAGCCCACCTTCCGGGCACAATGTGGCAACCGGTGTGCTCCTGAGATCCTGGTAAATCCAGGCTAACCATCCCTGTTTTGGGAGATCTCTCCGGGCAATTTGGCGAAAAGTCGATTTTTATCTATCGAACCTAAACCAGAGCTCTCTCTTCTCTCTCTCTTTCTCTCTCTCTCTCTCTCTCTCTCTCTTTTTCTTTCTCTCGTTCTGTCGAGCCCCAATATCCTCGTTCTCGACTACAATACACAGAGATTACAGCGAAAAGCTGCAATTGTACCCAGTGCACAGTCCTATACACTTGGGTCACTCTATTGTGCAATAAAAATGAGCACATTTTGCCTCTATTGCATTGTTATTTTAAACAAAAATTTATAAATTAAGCGATCAAGCATATCCTCCTGTAATGTTTCTTTCAAAATCTGAACGATTTATTGTCATATATTTATGCCCTAATAACCGACTGAAATAAAAAAAGAGTGACATGAATATTACGTCGATGCGAAGTATAGTTATAGTTTGACTTTTTTATGGCCTGATAACTTGACAAGCCTTTCTCAGATCGTAATTCAACCGGGAGGCAAGTTGTACAAAATTTTACACCGCTTAACACAAATTTTAAATATTTTTTTTCGCTTACAATGTAATTTCGATCAGGGGTAAACAATAACAGTGAATGAGAAACATGAAGATTTATGCCCGAGCGATTCGAATGGCGCGTAAATAGAATAAATGGTATAAACAAACGAAAAATTAGTAAATAGTTTATGATTAATTCATAAATAATGATGAATAAATTGTCAACGATTATTTTCATGGTAATGGATCATGAAGTATGAACTTGCAGAGTCTGAAAATAAATTTGAAAATATTATTTTTATTCATTATTCGTTATTACTGAGGTATAATTGTTTATAAGAAATTAACGTTTTGCTCTTTTTTTCTGAGAAAAAAAAACGGGAAATTCGAAAGAACGGCACGGGAGTTTGTGAAGGTATACCAACTAAAATAATTGCCAATCAACAAAATCCGTTCTTCGTCTGGCTTCTCTCGTCTGGCTTCATGTCAGGGCTTCCGTTAACTTACCCATTCACACACACACGCACACACACATACACACACATATATATATAGCTTTTCATTTTTCCTCTTTTCTTAATTCCTCCCAACTCTTCCCGGACGTTATCGCAAACCCATACGTGACTCAGTATATAGCTAGAAAAATCTCTTCGCTTTTTCTTAAATTTTTTTTCTCTCCGCTTAAGCCACGAGACGCTTGTGCCCCGGGAGGAGAGCTTATCTAACACATATAAAAGACGATCACATACATATATGGGGAACTCTATACCGACGCAATCAACATCACCATTTCTGAACGCACATCTCCGTTCTGATTGATTATTTTTCACGACCTTTTTCCACTCGCAACACGTTTGCTTATTTTTTTTTTAATCGAAAAAGTAGAACACACTCGTTTGAAGTGACTAATTTTTGTTTCAAACACCAAGCCAGGTATCTCACCGAGATAATAACTGTAATGTAAAGAACATTAGATCAAATTTTTAGCAACAATTTTTTTCAACAGACATTGTTCCGTAGCTCAGTTGTTTTTTTTAAAGATCTTGGCTAATTTCGAAAAAAAAAAATTTATGTCTCGCAGTGACGATACTAACGACCGATAGTTTGGGCGATATAATTTTTTGAAAATTAATTTCATTCACACATCTTCGTGGTATTACTATATTCTCATGAAAACTACTAATCTATTGCTTTGCTTTACTATTACTTTAAGATCATTTTTACCCAAATTTCATCGAAGATTTCCGATTTCGGGAAATACCAGAGCTGAGAAATATATTGTTAAGAAGCATTTAATTACAAAAAAAAAAATTTGTTTTCAATCAAAATTTATAATAAAACCACATTACGTGGAAGTATCAATCGGTGGTCTCACTGATTGTGAGCTATCGAAGTGAAAATTGGGCACTATAAAAATGCCAAAATTAAGATTTATTATTAATTACGAGGAAGCAATGTTCAAATCTTAATCAGTGCCATTTTTTTTTTTTCTTATTCATTCCTTATAAATATTTTTATCAAGGATTCTTCACTTGTATACATTCCCAGCCAAAAGTGAGATTTTGCGAGAATTCGAGCACTTCGCAATGGAATGAAAGTCAAAAAAATAAAACAACCACTTGGGAGATCCAGAAAACTTTGATTTCGAATAATGGTAATGCCAAAAAATGATTAAAAAATTGATTTAAAAAAAGTTGTTACACAAATCCACCATTTTTTCTTTTTCCTGGATCAAATGAATTCGTTGTTTTTTTTTAATACGCGTGAATTTTTTTTTAGAATCTTTGCTTTTTTAAAATTGCTTTTTTCGATTTTTTTTCAAGGGATATGCACGTTAATGTAATCATTCAATGACCAGGAAACTTTTCAGTCCAACATGTAACCTATCTACAAAAAAAAATATCCAAAATTTAAAACTTTTCGTCCACTTCTCAAAGATTCGTAAAAAAAAAAAAAAAAATTCGAAAAAGAGAGAAAATTCGAAAAAAATACATATTAAAGAAATAAAAAAATTCATTTTATATGACGAAAAAGAAATTTTTCAGATGATTCGTCAAATAATTTTTTTTTTAACGAATTTTTTAATAATTTTCAACAATCAATAATGATCAGTGACAATAAATGTTTCAAACGTGTTCATTATCGTTGTTTTTTTTTTTTTTTTTTCAAATTTTTGTCACATAGTGACGTAAGGGAAATTCCGATCGGATCAAACTTTTGATCAAGAATATATACCGTGTAGCATCCTTAAGGCTCCTTGACGTCGTTTGGGTCATCACGAAATGTCCCATACGTCTTGTACATACGCGTATTATTATTGTATTTACATATGTGCATAAAGTAGGTTGACACTCTAAGCTGCAATCTCGGAGTCGTAGAGCACGCATAACGACACACGCTAAAGTGCAACGAGTGCATCTTTGACGCTCTGGCGTATCCACCGTATAGCAGTCTCTTGCATGAGCCGCAAAAGCACCACGGATACGCTCAGTTCCTCCGAGCTTGTCAACGTGCGTGCACCCCGCTTTGTGGGATGCGTTACCTCTTTCTATATATATATATATATATATATATATACATATATACATATACATAAATATATATGAAGTAAATACACATTTGTACGATCGTATTGCGCGTTTATTCCTCGACAAATCGACGCTTTAATCCGATTGTCGTGCGAGTGAATCTGTTATAATATGGTGTGCAATCGTCCAAACGATGAGCAACGTGTATGATCGTAATTTAATTGTGATTCGTGTTGGACGAACGAGGCAGAAGAAATCGTTAGAAAAAAAAATTTCCGTACGACAAAAATGATTCTTCTATGATTTATGCATCCATTACTCGGATGGGTGACCGCTTGCGATAGCCGCTCGCTGGCGCATTGACTCGCTACGAGCGCGAGAGACCATATATATTATTCCGGAGACTGGTCAAGGAACTCTGTCGAGAAAACCACCTTGCAGATTTTTCGCAGTTTCCCCGTGCCCACGTGCTAATGTCATATAGCAAAAGGGACGGTAAAGCAGCTGCGAACGCTTTTCAGAGTTCGGGGCGACACGAAAAATCATCAGGGAAAACCTAAAGTGGTATGACGAATGAAAAAAAAAAAAATAACTTTCGTCGAACGAATCATTAACGCCCGGAACGAATAATTGTCGCACAGAACGAACGAATAGAGGAAGCTGGTTGGGCTATTTTGACGCTTGTGTGATACAGCAGGGTCCCTTTTCTTGAGATAAATGATAATTAACAATTCATTTTTTCTCTACTGACAATTGAATTCTATGAACGAAAAATTGAAAAAAAAAAATATCGTTCCAAGGCAAAAGAGAACCTCATAAGAACGTAAAAAGTATTTATACGAGACGTTTCAAAATTCTCATTACCATGAGAAAATTATGAAAAAATGAAAATAAAACGAAGACAGAGTAATGATAAAAACATCCGTAGAGAAGTCCCGACGAATGCAGGAATGAAAAATTTCATTTAACGTATAGCGCAAAAAGCGTCAGCAATTTTTCGAATAAAAGTTATTTTTAATCTTGCCGCATGCTCGACTATAGAGCCCTCTCGTAAGTTCAACGACGTTTTCGCGCGACTCCGTGAAAAACTTCTCGCGGATTGAGAGATATATCGCGATACATCGGTATATAGAAATCTCGCGATTCGCCTCGCGAATGCCAATATACAAATATATAAAAACGAGAACAATGAGGAAAAAAAATCTCGAACGTTATATGAGCGAGGACGGATCTGACAGAGTCGAAGCGGTAGCCGAGGGGGGAAGAGGAAGATTTGAAAAAAAACAGAAAAAAACTCCAAAGCGATGAGTATCGTTTATTCTTTTTTTTTTTTTTTTCGCTGAAAAGTATCAAAGTTGTGACGAAAGAGACGAGAATTATTCCGGAAAAAAATTAATTTATGCATGCAAACATTAAGTTTTATTGAATTAATTCGATAAAATTTGATATGAGTGCAGCATTTTGCTTTAATGGAAATCGATTGAAATAATTTTTTTTTTTTTTTTCAATAATCAAATTACTCGACATATTTATCTGAGCAAAGTAAAGCCACTTTTCTCATTATCGCCATACATATTTAATATAAGCCACCAAACTTTTGGAAATTTTTTTTCGAGAGTTATTCAAAGTGTCATAAACATCTACGAATTAATTTATATTTTTCAAGCGCATACTTTGATCATGAAAAAAAAAAAAACAAAACTGAAAATTTTAGTGAAATTTAGGTTTCCTCTATAATTTAGTTCTATATATCGAAAACGGTCCATGTTTAATTGTAAAAAATAAATAAATATATGCGTATCTATAGAAACTCAAAGTTCACTTTTATTTGGGTCTCTGTAGCGTTTCGAAATATTTTCAAAGTCCTGTAAAAAAAAAAAAAAAAACTTTGTAACTTTTTTTTTCGGTATCTCGAACTGAATATGCAAAAGTACGTTTCACTAGAAATTTTCATTTTTTTTTTCGTGACCGAAGCGCTTGAAAAATCTGAATTGAATCACGGAACGTTCATGTCACTTTGACCAAGCCGCAAAAAAACAAAATATTCGAAAAATCGGACGACTGAATTGCAATGAAATGACCCATGTATCGTGATACACCGCGTGACTATATAAATTATCGATATCAGTGTTGCATCGCTATTGTGAAGGTCTGCTGGGCGCCAAAAAGTGATATAGAAAGAAAAAAAAAACGAATGATAGGACTGCGGTATAATGTGCAGTGTAACATTGTAATGCGAGCCTCGGGTGAGGACGGGGAAGCTGCGAGCGCGAGTGAAAGTCAACCAAAAGTGAACCGGCTGTGATAAACTAAATGGATAATAAGGTTTTACTGCACATAAACTGCATAATATATGTGATAAACGTAGACTCGATATAATAAATTATTAATTTTTATGTGATGAGGGAGTAATTGAAAAGACTATATATTTATATCAATACATATAGTATATATAATTATATATATACATGCATATATTGTATATGAGAATATACCTCGAAAAAGAAACCTAAGAATAAAAAAAAATCTACCAATTGGTACTCTAATAATAATATATTCAGTGAGATTATAATGAAGAGTGAATAAACTGTGTTTTATATATATATAAATATACTTGTTCAATTTGTGTATTCGGATACACGCAATAACTCTGATAAAGCTAAAAAGCTCTTCGGTCAATTCTCATTTATTCGTTGACCATAAAGTGTTTCGTTCATCGAATCTCGAGAGATCCGCGTGTGTCAATGTGCGTTCTACGTTTTTTGTAAAAAAAAAAAATTTTTTTTTACAAAACAACAACATGGAGATGGTGAAAAGTGCACCGATCGAGATGCTATCACGTAGGAGTATAGTCATCAAGGATTATAGTATCGATAATGAGGATAACGAGGATGACATCGATCGTGCATCGCTCAAGATGGATCTGTCAATGGGTGAACAATTTTACTACGAGATCATCTCGTCGTTTGAGCAGGAGGAGGTATTTAAAGCATTCACAAGAGAAATTACGTTAATTTACATGCGTGTAATGTTATGTATGTTGATTTAATTTACCTGATACACGGAGATTTTTAATGATCCCTATAAACGAGAGAAAAATTTATTTGCTTGCTAAAAGTGTCGTTGCAATAGTATACGAATTTAATTTTTTTTTTTAAGTTAAAATATTGATACTAAAGCTCGACTTTTTCAGGCCAAGATAAAAATTCACATTTATGTCAAAATGACACCCTCAGATCAACGTCCTGATGATGCATCTTAGGCACAGTTGAATCATTACATAACTAATCGCGCTGTTCGTTAGTAAAACAAATTTAGTGTCCACCGAGGCTAAAGAGTAATCTTAGCTGCAAATTAAAAAAATAACATTTTCTTTTTAAATTTTTTACTGTAAATTTAGTCGCCTGATTTGACGTAAACTTTACCTGACGAGAACTGTTAAAATTAAACACAATATTTTTCAAAATTATAACAGTTTTGGACAATTTTTACATTGTGGAGGAACGTCTTTCGTCGGTAAATTAGCAATCGTATTCATCGACAAATTATTTTTTTTTTTTCTTAAAAAATTCCACATTTTTCGCGTTACTCTCAATAAAATCGTGTTGTAATTTTCTCCCTGCCTTAGCTCTGCATTAAACGACAAAATTTTGTTTCACTCCTTTCGGCAATCTTTGCCAATGAATGAGCGTTAAAGTTTCGAGGTTATGTCGATCTCTTGCCACGAGGACGCCATTTCGTGTCATCGGAATAACAGCTCGAGTTCCCGATATGTCTAAAATTATGATGCACCCGACAAGGTGGATTGGATTTCGATCCGAAGAATGCACGTACGCGTTGACTGTTTTCTTTTTTTGTTTTCTTTTATTTTTTCAGCGACATCCCGTATGAGCCATATATATTTGCATACAACTAAAGTGGGACGTGACGGTACGCCTGGAATTTAACCGACGTTGCAAACTCGTGCTCTATCGAGCTCGGCATTCGTTTGTAATATCCACCAGCAGGTTGTCCTCTCTGCCTCGGGCGCTTTGCGATTTTATATTTTCACAAAATGAGAAATACGCGAAATTTTCTCGACTTTTTTTTTTCTATTCTATTGTAAAGCACAAGAAAAATCCTTGCTCACTGTTCCGTCCACTTTTTTTGAAACCTCAAAATAATTCAAATGCCTGTAAAAATTTATCCACATCTGATCGATTCGGACTTGAATGGAGAGGATTTAGCGCTCTCCATTCGCTTAGAAATTTATATAGAAAAAAAATGAATTTCCGTTCTTTTATTTACTTACTCCAATCATTTTTTGGCATCTTTTTTTTCTGTTCCTTTAACCGGATAACATAGATTTGCTATTACTCGGACAAAATTTATCCTCAAGGACAATTAATTTCGATTTTAATATGCTATGCGCAATTTGGTCAAGCACTAATTATTTTTCTGATTTTCTTTTTATTTTGTAATTCGGATAAGCTTTGCTTGAAATAAATTAGATTTTTTTTTAACTATTCTGAGGAAGCCGGTGTATGATTTTCGCGTGTGGTGTTAACGTACGAGTGTACAGACCTTTAGCAGGCCTCATGACATGATGAATGTATAGTCTCGCCCGGGAGGACAATGCGTGTCACGGTGCGGTGACGTGCCCTGAACCGCGGGAATAGCCCGCAGTCTGTTCCCTTTTACCTTCCCCATATATATATATATGTGTGTGTGTGTGTGTGTACCTTGTGCTTGGCAGAGAGAAAGGCGAGTTAAGTATATAATGAAGTAACCCACGTCTATGAAGTAACCGGGAGAACTGCATAACAAGACTATATACCACAACCCGCAGACTGCACTACAATTTTTATTTTTATTTTTTACTTTTTTTTCTGTCTCTATTATATGCTCTTTGACATGAAACTTTATAGGTGGGAAATTATTTTTTAAAAAAATCGCAATTATTTTTCATGCAATTTATAACCGAGCATAAATAAATAAAAATTATTTTAATATTAGATGTTTGACACAGAGTTAAAAAATGGAGAGAAAGATGTAAATTTTTTTTTTATATATTTTCACGTCTGCAGATTACCATTGCAAAATTGTATGCTCATCAACTGCTCGTCGAATAAAGAAAATCTTTCTAAAAATAATCTCATATAATCTCTTTGACCCTTCGGCTGCACATGGGGTCGTTTTGACCCCACTTTCTTTTCGACTCATTGTAATCCCACTTAATTGATCTCCCACTTTGAACGAATGTTCGGGCACTTAATTTTTGTTTCTCTTAAAAAATAAATTTTTGGCCGTGAAATAAGGATCATTTACTACAAAAAACGTCTCTACAAAAAAAAAAAACAAAAAAATGCGTATTTACCCAAATAAAACGATCTGAAAAACGTCTGGGGTCGAATCGACCCCATATGCAAGTCGGTGGTTTGTAGCACAAGTGGGCAGTCAAAGGGCTAAAATAATCTCATTGCAGCATAGAAAACATTGAAACCGTTCTTATTTTGTCACGGAGAAATATAATTTTTTCAATTATTTACTTGCAAACAATTGCGAGGCAAATTTTGTGAGAAAAATTGTGTGTAATAAAAAAAAAAACGATCAGATATTACGATTCGCGAAAAAGAATAATAATTTTTCCTGAATATTTAGCTGACAATATTTATTTTTTATTCTTTATTTATAACTTTTCATCATGATTGTTGATGAAACTCAATATCCTTAGCGCCTCAGGAGTCGTTGATTTTTGCTTCCTCACGGAGAAAGCTTTTGTTTTCATGAAATAAAGAAATTTCGAGTTTTTTATGCCAATGTATACTTAGAATGTGTCAAAACATCGAGAAAAAACATTTAGAAAAAATTTCGTGCCAGCCTTGCAAAATTCACTTTCATTTTTCAAAAAAAGTAGACTGGAGGACAATGATATTTGGTATTGAATTTCGTGGTGATCCATGAACGGGTTCAGATTTTATGAAATTTTGAATTTTTGAAAAAATGTTTTTGGTCGTTCTAGCTCTCGTAAATATTCAGCTATATCAGATCGAAACTTGGTATACAAATAGGCTAGAAGACAATGATTTTTCGTATCGAATTTTGCGACGATCGATAAAGAAGTTCAGATTTTGTAAAATTTCGATATTCCAAAAAACCTCTTTTCTTCAACTTATTTTTTTAAATGGCATTTTAATTTAAAGACATTTTTTTTTATTATAAAAAAGTGTGCAAATTCGAAATTTACACATTGTTTCCTCTATGTGGAAGTCAAAATTGAAAAACCCACTTTTGCTAATAGAGAGAGAGAGCTTTGCGAGCGAGACAAAAAATGAGGAAGCAATGTGTGAATTTCTAATTTGCACCTTTTTTTATAATTCTTTTTTTTTTTTTTTTTTAACTCATCCGGATCATCCAATTCATAATGACTCTTACTCTTGGATGGGAATGTAAGAGCAGAAAATGTACAATATTGTGTTAAAAGTAATATTTATAAGAATATCGACACTTGATCATATTAAATTAATGTTATACTATGAATATTATTGTTTATTGCAGTTTTGTACTGAATTGAATTTTTATAAAATTTTTTCCAAATTTCACATGAATATCTCGAATAATTTTTCAATCGTCACATTTACCAAACTGAAGGGCATAGTTCCTAAAAATAATCACGTTTAAATTCCGAGAGTAGTTTTTTTTTTTTTTCTTTATTTAAGCGTGATTTTGACTGCCTAATCAGGGTCTGGGGTCAAATAAATTTCGTCGTCATGGCTTCTCGGGGTCGCTGATCCCGAAACGAAAAACTAAAAAACAAAAAAAAACTTTGAAGCTAACGAATAAGAATAGCCCCTCAGTGTAGCATTATTATTTTTCCTGCATAGCTTGTAGATGACTCTTTCTCTCTGTATATACACGATTGCCGCGTCTCTTGATTACACACTGCGGGATCATCGTTATTTCTTATCGATGGTGATAATGAGAGAATCCGAGAGATAGAGGTCCAGTTAGGGTAACGAATAACCCGTTCACGAGGTTCTTCCCACTCGTGTCGTTCGCTATAGTATAATTCGACACTCCGTTGCATGGCCACAGCAGCCGAATAAGATGATGAAAAATATAAATTATACGAAACAAGGCAATCTTCTACTTTTTTGAGAATTTGGGATTTTAGTGACTCATATTAATTTTTTATATTAAAATAATTAAAAATAAAGTTACGAAAGACTATTATTATAAACAATTTTCTTTTCGATTAATATAGATAATAATTTTAAGCTTTCATTGATTTATAAAGAATGATCATAATTAAACTCAATAATTGTTAATAACTCCCGACTAGCAGGATAACGAAAAATGGAGAATCCAGGCTTTAACTACGATCGGCTGATCAGGGTGTTTTTCCATTTCGTGAGCTTTCTCGTAAACGACATAAAATTACTTAACGAAACTTGGCACACCATTTCCCTGCATCATAAACTATATTTGCGGCAATCAATAATTATGAACAGATGAAAACTCGTAGACATAGGAAGATTTTTTACGAAATAGAGAAAAAAAAAAGATTTGTCCGTTTGTAATTATCGAAATACCGCAGCTGATCGATTGGATACTATTTCACGCGGTGATCCGCAACTCACTTCACACTTCGACCCCAGCCACGCAGAAATTTTGCAGGATTAAATTTTTTTTTTCGATGTAAAATTATGCTCTCCATCGTTCGGACGATAAAAAGAAGAAACAATTTATTTAAAAACTTCTGACTGCGAAATATATTTGAAAAAGATGAAATAATTTATCATATAGTGATAAAACTTCTAGAATATTTACTATAACAATTTATGAATAATTTTTACTACTGTGTCACAGATATAATAGAAAATCATTTATGAACTTTAGTAATGAATATTATATAAGCATTATAATTATATTATGAATCATTTCACCATTTTCAAATTAATTTTGCAGATGTAATTTTTTTAAAACTTTTTAATTTTTGATTTATTGACAACCGAAGTACTCGTTCCGTTAAAAAGTTGATTTTTTTTTAAATAATTATGTTTCGAATAATGGCCATCTTTGCCCATTGCATATTGTATACAGCCATCGTCTGATTCAAAGTGTTAAATTCACGAGGGTCAGTCATCGGAAGCTTCGCACCATTAACAATATTTTGTATTCATGGCATCATCCAACTCGTACATTGCAAACCATACATACACACAACTAAGTTAGACCTCCCATATAACTATACACGAGTGAGCCCGCGATAACTATGCCTGTATTTCTCTGCGTACATAGAAGCATAAACATACTCGTAGGATGGCAATGCATATACATATATGAGGCATTCGGGGCAAAATATACATGGCTGTTAGTCACGCTATTATTTATTCAAATTAATTTTTAGCACATTGTGGTGGATGAAAGAAAAAAAACAACACTCTACCCCAATTTTCAATTATTTTAAAAAATTATTTCAACGAAACAATTGAACTGACACTCTCAATATTATCAATGAACTAAATATTCATGGTTTTTTTTAATTGTTTTAATTACTTTTCTATATTGAAATAATAACTAATATTTACATCATTAATGCATCTTTCGTCATGAAATTATTTTTTAACCTGACATAATGAGAGTATCGAAAAAATAATTCCGAAAAAAAATGTATAACTGAAAAACTGCAGGGAAAATGTAGCGTTAATTCAACACTTTTGCTGGTACGACGATGATATAAATTTTTTGAAAACAAAACCAAACATTTCGCGCGAAGTATCTTTTTTTTCTCTTGACACTCTTAAGATATTAATGAGATGAAAATAAATGCAAATGACGAAGGTCACTGCTTCGTCGATTTGGACTGGAATATCCCGTATACAGCCTGTCTCGGCACCAGTACAGACAGACAACAGATTCCCAACAGCATTCCCAACGGTCCCCTCCGCCTCGACTCCTCGTTCTCTCACTCTCTCCACTCGTGGAATGTAATTTACCGTCACAATTGTTCCTGGATAATTGTTATAATTAGGGTCCGTCGTGTGAAAGATCCTCCCTGAGCGTTTGGACTGTTATAAACAACCACGCACACACACACACACGTGTCAGCGACGAGCTAAACTTTGCAACTAACCAATTCCTCATCCGGGTAGGAGGTCCATAACACATTGTCTCAATTTTTCGTAGCTGTTGAATTTTTCATGTGCCTTGACGAAATAGTCAATTTTTGTTTCGTTTCTTTATTTTATTTGAATTTTTTTAAAAATATTACATGGAGAACCTTCTCGTTTCGCGAAGCAAAAAAAACATATTTTCTCCGGATAAACAATCACAAAATATGAATAAAAATAAAAAACCAGACTTGGTTTAAGCCAACACAATGAATAAAGTGATTTTCTTTGGTATAAAGTAGTAAGGCCCCGATTCGTCAGGTATTATTTCAATCTCATAATACTTTATATCTACATAGATTAAATTTAGATCTGCATAGTTATGTTTTAGATCTTAATTAGATCTACCTAAATCTCCTGTAGATCTGTTCGGATCTAAATGAATCTACTGAGATTTAAGTAGCCAACGCGGAAAGATCTAATAAGCAAAAGTGTTCAAATATAATATTAGGTCGACTCGAATGTATCTAAATCTACCGTTATATACACGGAGATCTAAGTAGATCTATGATATTTCAAAATTTAGAATCACATAGATCTAATTTGATCAAAAAAATGACTACACGTAAATTTAAATGATTTTTTCCCGGGGAGTAGTTCACGAAGCGCACCGCTAGATGGCGAACGAGCAGATGAGTCGCTCCCGCATGAGAGTCGTTGCGCTCCGTCATATATACAAGCGAGCGAACCGCTACGAATTCATGAAAGGAAAAAGGAAACTTTGGCGTTATCTTGCAAGTTTAAAAAAATATGTAAATGCACTCCGTCACAATGTTGAAGCCTCGAGCTGCAATTTCTCATCAAATCGAGTCAACCCAAAAAATTAGTAATTTGCAATTTCTTTCCATCTCTTTTTACTTTTATTAAAATTTTATTTCGCAGTTAATCTTGACATTTATCATCGTAAGATCGTTCATTTGAACATTTTTTTATTTTTCGTTTCCCACAACAAATTTTCAAATTATAAATGTATGATACGTAGCGTTGGATCACAAAAGGAATATAATATTTCACAGGTTGTTGACAAATGGTCTATAAGTTTATATTATCGTCTGCTGGTGCACGTGTCGTCTCGTCGCATATTCACGAGATTCGTCATCTCGTGCTGAGCGTAGACGAGAGCTAGAAGGTATATTCTAGCTGAGCTTTTAGTAAAGTGAGTAATACGAAGAACGAACAACTGGAGGGGTATTTTAGGGTTGATGCAAATTCAACGACGCATAATGCGATTCGTCTGCCTGCTCTCTCTCTCTCTCTTTCTTTCTTTCTCTTGTTTCTGGACCATTTCCCAGAAATTCGTTGACGATGATAAATCTGCACTATCTGCAAATGGGAGAGTATTTACGAGATGCCAGAAAAGTAACCCGATAGGTCGAAGAATCGTCTCCGAGATAGAACGTGAGATATATATATATATATATATATATATATAGAGGCACCTCTTACGGTGTCAGTTATAACGAAAAACGAGTCTAACCAAGGAAATTTAAAATGGCCGAGTATAGATAAGTACGTTTCATCAGAGGACGACAGACAGTTTGCAAAAATATATGGGCACATCTTTCGTCTCTAAATGTGCTCACTCGCGTTGAACTGTTATATGAGCGACCTGAGCATCATAATTTCATTTTAATCACTGCATGTTACGTCTTTTATTAATAACTTCATGAGGTCTAATCTCTTTTACTGCAAGCACTACTCATTTTCACGGTTAATAGAATCACGTATCCAATAATTCGTAAAAATCCCTTTACGACAAATTTTATATATATACGTTGGCAACAATTTCAACGTTGTAACCTTTATCCAAATCATCCAAATCGTTTATTACAAGCTTATTAGTCATCATTGCTAATCGCTCTGGATATCCCTTCGGTCATGACTATTCCGGTAAAATAGCCGAAACGTGATCGCGAATCTCAAGAAACATTCACCCGAGATAAGAACCCACGCGGTCACACACATGCACCAGCTTTGTCCCACGCAATTTTCCAGACGAGAGATATAAAGGATGAAATAACGAAGCAGAGATCGATAAACCTGTCGGATTTCATTTTTATTTTTTTATTTTTTTTTCACTTCTTATTTTTATAATCAACCAGCCCAGGATGATGAGAATTTCATGATTCTTCAGCATATCCATGTTCACATGAAAACGTTACAGCTCTCCGGTAATCAAAAAAAAAAAGCTTACATATATTTGGAGAATTTCCAAACGTCCCGTTGGTGCATTAAGCCCGAGGGCATCGAAGCGCCAGCTCACTCAACTATGTGGATTATGCGTTGGGACGGTCTTAATAGAGCCTCTAGTATACTCCACTTGTCAATAGAGATGGTCACCTTTTCGTCCGTCCAACAAAACTTGTTTCTATTCGACATTAATTATTTCACAAAATACGGAATGGCCGTGCTTGGGATTCATTGTGTTTATACCTTTTTACTTGAGAAATAAATTGGCATTACTGGACCGAGGTCAATGTCATTTTACCAATGAGCTTCTGTGTTAAAACACTTGACTTTGCACATCAATGGATAATTCGTATGATTGGCCGATGAGCTCGATATAGAAGCCCTGTATTTGCAACGATATAGAATAAATCAATAGAGGATTAAATTTATTTCAATGTAACCAGAAGTGGCCATCTTTGCTTGTCATTCACTGACGCTACGTATTAGTAGCCAGCCCAGACAAGTCTCTTCCTCCCGATGGGATAATTGTACCGGAAATCTCGTTCGGAAAAAGAGAGAAAGCACCATCGTCGAGCTGCGTAGCTCCACTGTAAGAAGTCTCTTTTGCTCTCTGACTATTCCCCTCTTTCTCTCTCTCTCTCTCTCTCTCTCTCTCTCTATCACTGTCTTTCACGAAACGGAGGTTAAAGGCCCATTAAGTGCGCAGCCAATCTCGGCATTGGATGTGCTCGCGTCTTTCCCCGCTCTATAGCAGCAAGTGCTACCCGGAGTCCGAGTGTGCGAGCCCGAGAGTATGACACCTATGTGTTATAAATGAAACTCTTCTCACGTATATATACGTGCAATCTCGGCGCATACATCGCTCAAATCATTCTGTACACCCATAACTGGAGAGCAGAGTTTCGCCGAGATGGAAAACTGGCGAATGCATGCGCTTGGAATATATACATATAGTTATACATCAGGGATATATGGTGCATGATCGTGGTATGGAGAGAATGATGGAAGGATCCAGACGAGTAATTGCCGTAGAGACAGACAAACAGACGCAAAGTACACACCCGTTTCAGTCGCTCGACTGGTATATACGTAAAGCATATGAAGTAACGCCGCTACGGCAGTCACGAGAGGGAGAGAAGAAGCGATTACTTTTCTCTTATTTCGAGCCCGACGCTCAATGCATACGAGCTTAAAGTATATGTATCTGCTTGGCTGGGCATCCTCCCAGCGTATAGATTTACACGCTATGACGTATTTTCAAAGAAGCTCGAATCAGTCTGGATACGTGAATGCCTTTCGCCAATGGTATGCTTGTAGAAAAGTACCCAAGAAAAATGGAAAAAAAAATTAATTAAAATTCCACAATTAGGAACTATCAAGATGTCCTTTGACATTTTCCTTCACTGGCAGATGGAGTTTTCTTGCTCCGGATAAAGATTCGCTCTGCAAATGATGTCCGTTCCATTATTTGAACCTAATTTTCATTTCAAATATAGCTGAATAGTCAATCAATCCCAGCTTGAGATACCTCACGTTCGATCAAATAAACAAATAAATAAGTTCGCTTCCTACCGCGTCATAGTAAGGAATTGTGCAAATTGAAACTATGGCATATTTTTTCATCCCAATATTTGCCCATACACGAAATTTCTCTCCGAAGGCAAATAATTCCCACTGGAACGAACTATTCCTCGATGCACTCTAGCGCATAATATAACGTGTTTATATAAATAAATGCAGCACGCATATATGTACAGTATGCACAAAGTAAACCAAGATCAGTCGGGGGCTTTGAAACTCTCGGTCATTGCTGGAGAAGTCCAGCGAGGCGTGTATCCTCTCTCATATACACCCGGTGAGCCGCGTCGTTTGTCGAGTTTAAATGGGTATCAACAAGCCCCGGTCGATTCATATTTGTCTGGGATATATTTCGGGCTTTGATAATGCGCGTAGGCGTTATAGGACCGGGAGATTCGAGATTTGGCTTTTCATACAGGCAAATGCGACCGATTATATATGGATAAGAGCGTTCAATATATATATACCTTCCGCCGAAACAAATCGATTTCATCGGACCGCATCACTGTAACATCGAGATCCTCCAAGTACGATGATGCTTCCCATCCATCCGGAATATCTTCTGGGGAATCCTCCTGTCCCAGAAAGTCTATAATTCACCAGAGATCAGATTCATCGTGTATCAGTGATCCGGAGAGTGTAACTATATAACTCGAAGTTAATCGTTCTTTTAGGTAATCCTCAGTTCGTACGGTCTGCCAGAAAGTCTCAAGTTTTCAAAATCTTTCCCTTTCCAAATCCAACATGTCTGAGTTTTCTTGGTACTCATAGTTCCTCGGAGTTATCGGACAATCAACTTGACAGTAGTAGAGTACTTTTGACTCGACTGTATCCAACGCTGCCACGTCGTCATGCATGCATTCATCGTTCTATCCTGCAGCGGAAATCACAACAGTGGATTAACGCCTTTGTAATAATGATCGTATACGACCACGTTAGAGAAGTCCCGTTCCATCGACATTGTCCACGAATTTCCACCGCACGCATATCCCGTTACATGTATATCGATAATCCAACGGAGATATCTCTGTATTGTCCCCGATGCATGAATCCAGTGACGATTGAACCCACCATTAAGCCGAGATACTCGTTTGATCCGATCAGGCAGTTGTGCTTCTGCTTGGACTACTCTATTTCCTTCAGGGCATAATATAAACGGGTGCAGGCACGCGCAGCTATAACAATATTAGTCTGTCCTCTCGTCTCAATAGTAATCGCAGGACTGTGATCCTCCACCGTGCATTTGGGCCTAAGCTCGTTTCGCTCGACAATATCGCGCCGGAAATTGACCTCTCCACTAGAACGTTTCTACATCTCCTAATCTAATTTCCAGCGATCCGAGATGCGTGATAGTTTGCCGCCTCTGGTGTGCAACAGCGGTACTCCACATACTGTATCACGGATTCTGCTGCTGCTAGCAATCGGAGCTGATCGTGAGGTTGAAGACACAATTACTGGCTATGATCCTGTTAGTTCACCAAAACCATATTTCTCGTATATGCAGTATCGTCAATTTTATGCTCCACCGAGGATTTTAATGCCGGGGAAAAATAGTTGCATGCTTTGGTTAAATTGCAAGGTGTATTGAACGTAGATAATCGTCCAAAGACAGCGTTTCGTTAGAGCGGTCACTTATCGGATCTAACCCGGTTACCAACCGGGTCCTTCGGCTTGTTCCGGAAGAGACGATAGTGGCGCCTTTGGTACAAATCAGCGACGCTCTCATATCAGTATACCACTATAATCTTTCCCTGTAACTCTTTTGCCATGAGTTGTACGACAGCTCTGCCATCAATGTCGAAACGAGAGTTTTGCTAAGATATGCAGACCTCTCTCTGCGCGTCGTTGTTGATATGTAAAATAGTACTTTGCGTTTCTGTGATGCATCGAGAACGTCTGTGTCTATCTGCTCATTTCACTGTGAATCCTACGCCTCTTTATCGAATCACGTAGGCACAATGGATAAAATATAACCTGGCAATGGTGCTGGCGTATGTGGGTGTGTTTGTTATCCGACCGGTTGCGCTCGTAACAGTTTCATCCATTTTTTTTCTGTCACACATTGATTAAACTCTAATGCATTGCCAATGTTGTTTCTCGATCGAAACTGTTATACGTCCAGCAGAGAAACGTACGGAGCCGGTCTCGATTGAATTTGCGCTTGGAGAAACTTTCGAGTGCAAAAAAAAAATTATTCGATCCCAATCAATAAATATATTCGAAGCAATATAGACCAAGATATATTTGCATGGATGAGCAAAAATTTTACTCTCCCAACTAAATAATTGGATTACCCATGCATGCGACTGAAGATCCGGCCAATTCAGCTAAACTTTTTTCTCCGTACAGATCGTAAAAAGGGCATCCAATATTATTAGAAGAAAATATGAACTCACCGAATATAGGAATAAAGTTCATATGACGATGTGATAAAAATTTATTTTTACATCTCGCCGAATGATTTCTCGTAAATTTTTTTCGCGTCAAACGTTTCGAGGATTGAATGAAATCGATTTTGGTCGGTGTCACTTTTCACCGCAATCGTAGAGTGCGTTCAACTTGATGAAACCCTCTGGTATACAGTGCGAATTTTTTTTCTAGGGTTCCCATTTGGACCATTTAACGTTACAAAAAATGTGATAAAAAAAACCCTTTTTTTCGTTTTTTTTTAAGGACTCTCGTATTTCTATCAAAGACTCGTTTGCTCATTCTCTCTCTCTCTCTCTCTCTCTCTCGTTTTAGCTCCATCCTCGTATATACTCGCACATTTCCGTTTGGGCAATAAAAATTCGCAGTACGACGTTTCGCCCCATAGCTCGTTCACGAGCGAAAATCCAAGTTGCGTGTGTGCGCAATTTTTTTTTTTTTTTTTGCGCCAGTCGTCACCCGGAAGCGTGTAAAAGTCGCTCGATCTCTTTGTTCACTTAAACAAAATAACGGGGCGTCCGCCCATGAACATCCCGCCGAAACGGCCAATGTCCTTTCATCACCGTGGCCTTTTTTTTCCGCGCTCTTGCCGCTCCAACAACGATACATTTCAATAGACGCAACCATCAGCACATTCCACGGCACGCTATACACACACGCGAATCATTTATGGGATTTCTTTTTTCATTTTTTTTTTTTCGCACACACGTCTTCGATTTACGAACGCGTTTCGAGCAACTATATTTTAAATTAACAAATTAAAATTCCGCGAAAATTAAAATTCCGTTCCATTTTTTTCCCCCACAATTTATTATAATTATACGCTTGAATTGGAGCATCAGACGATGCCTCAGAATGAATAGGCAAATTTGATAAAATTTGCAACAATAAAAACGCAACAATTCTTGCAAGAAAAATGAAATTTGTCGATTCAAATATACGACGGAAAAATAATTTATTATCGCTGAGCATTCTCCATGGAAGAACAAAAAAAACACACACACACACACACACATACACACAAGAATTCATCTTACGGGGTGAAAAAATTTTCCGACGTATTTTCCATCCCTAGACGAGTACATAAAGATTTTGAAAAAAAAAAAAAAAAAAAAGTAAATACCTCTCGAGGGCTGCTCGCAAAGGTGGTAGTGAGAAACAAGTTATACCTTTTTTGCTTCCCTCGTCAACCCCGTATCTTGTCGCGTGTTATATATACCAGAGGTAAACCCTGCCCATCTAAAAGGTTTTGTTTCCTCTCATCTCGGGTAACCACACCGAGACGAAGTGCACCGAGATGGAGCTGTCTTTTATCGTGAGACGTCTCAACCTCATCCTCTCGTTGGTTTTCGCGCAGTTTTACAAAACAAAAATGAAAAAAAAAAAAAGAACACACGAGAGTTCGTTCGTTCCTTGCAGCATTTTTTGTCATCTCACACTTGAACTAGGTAATATTTTGCTAAAATATATTGCTTTTTCGAAAATTTACTGAGTCGATCGTCAATTATATTATTCATTTCTCGTAACAGAGCGATCTTTTTAACTCAGTTTTTAAAATTTTTACATTATTTTCCGGTGAGTATATGAAAGCGTATAAAAATTTAACGAAAAATTATATTCCGGGATGGAATAATTCGTACGAAATTTTAGGCTTATAAATTGGCATGAAAAAAAAAAATGACAATTTTCGTAGTGCTATCGTGATTCAAGTTATGCTGATATGGTTTTACTTGAATAAAAATCGAAATGTTTATTCTTCCATTACGAATTTGCCGAAGATTTTATTATTTTTTTTTTTTTCAACGGCAAGCTCGTCACATTTGCAAATTCGATGACGAAGAATATTTTTGCCAAATATTTTGTTTTTTTTTTTTTTATAGAAAATACCACGTGTGATTTAATAAAATACCATTGATGCAGCTCTGCGAGCATGCACTGCGAATTTTTCACGATCTTCGGTTCAATCAACATCTCGTTGAACGAGAAGGGTGCGTAAAAAGTTTAAGCGTCGCCACCGTTATTGCCCTGTGACGAAATCCATATAATGAATCTTTGAGAATAAAGTGCACCCGCGTTTTCGTGTCGACGACAGCTAAATCCTCACGACGGTGATAGCTGTCACTTTGTCTTTTTTATATTCGGTGAACGATAAAATATGGAACATTCCGTGTCAACTTTGAAACGGAATTTTCAAATTGTTTTTTTTTTTTTTTAATTATACAAGGTCACAATAATATCGATACAGAATTAGTTGAGTTTTGTGATTTCGTATTAAAAAAATTTCGCGATTAAAAAAACATTTTGTTGTCGCATGAAATGAATTTAATGATATCTCTGAATGATAGTAAACTATTGAAATAATTTTCACGCTTTTTTCAACTTTTTATTTTCCTGTACTTTTAAACTTTTCAGCGAATTTACATAAACGAAAACTTCGAGAAAGAGAGAAAAAGTTGCAAATTGAAGCTTATGCGCATTGCTTCCTCGTAAAATTTTCGAAATTTTATTTAGCTTTTTTTGTCTCGCTCATAAAGCTCCCTCTATAATTAGGGGATTATTAATTATAATTTCATCAAATCCGAACTCGTCCATCGATTTTCGCCAAATTCAATACTAACCATCCATTAATGATAATCCATTTATACAAAAGAAGTAGAACGATACCAAAAAATTTGTGGAAATTAGAGCGAGTATCTAGCGTTTTTCCAAAAATTGAAAATGACATAAAATCCGAATCACTGTGTGAATTTTTATAAAAATTACAGTAAATAAAGGGGTGCTTCACTTGACTACGAAATTGCAACGCTGTAGCTCAACTAGTTATCGAGTCACGGAATATTCAATTTTTCATAGTGGTTACACACTTACACACTAGGGTGTGTCGAAAATAGACTTTTTTTTCTTCGCTCCTACCACTCAAAACTTTATGTTTTGCCATTAAAGAGGTCCTCGTTCAAGGAGGGCACTGTGGCTTGAAGTTTAGAGGTCACTCAACGAGGATTTAGGTTTCCCATCTATAACTAACATGTGAAAAACATTTTTTTTCGTTCAAAATGATGTCAGGCAACCAAAAAATTGGCGATGTCTGTGTTTCTTAGTTTATTTGAAAGCATGATTCATCCCCTAAACGATGATAGGTCGTTTTTCGACTTACCTTGTTCCAATTTTTTTTTACGCCACTTTTCGACCGCAATATAGTCACTTTTTCAAGTTTACAAAGTCCCCAAGGTATCAATGAGTCCAAAATGAATTGCTACAAGTATTGATTGTTGATTCGAATATAAATAATCAATTCCAAAAATTGGTAAAACATACAAAATTTTTCAAAAAACCATGTTCATTTCGTGAAATTTTGTATATTTTACCAATTTTTGGAATTGGTTATTTATATTCGAATCAACAATCAATACTTGTAGCAATTTATTTTGGACTCATTGCGATACCTTGGAGACTTTGTAAAATTGAAAAAGTGACTATTGTGGTCGAAAAGTGGCATAAAAAAAAATTGGAACAAGGTAAGTCGATAAACGACCTATCATCGTTTAGGGGATGAGTCAGGCTTTCAAATAAGCCAAGAAACATAGACATCCCAAATTTTTTGGTTGCCTCACATCATTTCGAACGAAAAACAATATTTTTACGTGTAAACTTCAAGCTACAGTGCCCTCCTTGAACGAGGGCCTCTTTAATGTTAAAACCTAAAGTTTTGAGTGGCAGGAGCGAAGAAAAATAAAAGTCCATTTTCGACACACCCTATTACACGCTCATACGTCCAAACATTTTTTCGAAACGTGATTTCCCGACATTTTACTACATTTTGAATACTTTGGTATTGACAATTAAAAGAAAAACAAAAAATCTACCAAAAGACATGTTGCTCTGTAAGGAAGAAAAATGATTGAAAATTCATATTTATTGGGGAAAATCAACAAATTTATTTCATGTGATGAAAAATAATTTACGGGTAATTTATTGAACAATTTTTGATTAAATTATTGAATTTTTTTTCTTCATGAAATACCGATGAATTCTTGACAATTTCAAATTTAAGAAAATTGCGGAAATTTGTTGATTGACTTGACAGAAAATGCCCCGTATATATAGATTCCGTAGAAAGAGAAAAACACGAGATTCTCGCCCGAGCACTTGCCTTTCGATCAGAGGGTGGGGATAATACGCTTTTCCTCTACGACGACGACGACGACGACTATGACGAGGCCTCGTCAACTCAACGTAATCCTTTTTATTCTCATGATCCCGTCAAAACTGCACCCCCCCCCCCCCCCCCCATCTTAATGGATCACAAAATTTTTATCGATTCAATCCAACGATTTGACGATGTTAAATTTTATCACGAGATGATAAAGGAAACGACGAACGCGAAAAAAAAAACCCCCCGACGAAGATGATAATGTGCCACTATAGTCTCTTTTTACAATCAACGGTGTAATTGGACGAAGAATTAAAAACGCTAAATAAATTATGCTAACGGCAATTTTTTATGAGAAAAATCATCAGCAATCACTGAGAGTGATAGAAATAAAATGTCGAAAAGATAAAAAATAATTGTTTTTTTCTTTCGCAAATCTCCATTCAATTATCATTACAATTTTAACAAATGAAAAATCCACTTGTAGGCCAAGCAATGCCGTAGCAACAAAGTTGAAGTATCAAAAAGATCATTGCTGCATGACAAGATCTCGAACAAAAGAAAAAGTTTCTCCGGGATCTTTCGGCGCGTTTTCACGGGGAATCCCCTTGAGAGGCAGGCCCCAGCGTCACGAAATGTCTGAATCATCTCCTAATCGTGATTACCGCTTGTTCGTTCGAAATTTGCATAAAACGGAAGAAAGAGCCTCAGAGCTTAAATTGCTAGTACAAATTCGTGAATTATATTATCTTTCGCAAATTATTATAATACAAAGATAGGCATGCATAATGCATATTATATACAGTTTTCCATGACTTTATTATAGGGAAAACTATTATTTTTTTTTTTATCATTATTTTTCGCCTTTCGAGTTTTTCGTGTTTACATGCTAAGCACATCGAAATTATTAGCAAATTTTTGCACATAAATTGATTAGCAAATTTTTGTTTTTAATAAAAAAATAAATAAATAAATTGCGAGTTTTCGTGAATATACGTCTCGAGGTATTTCATTGGGAAATTTCGATTGAGCAAAATAAATTTTCTCAATCATGCGCCACGTCTTATCGAGCTCCATCTGGCTCAATTGAATCTGACACTTTGGAGTAAATCCCTCAGAGAAATGAATTATTTTTAAAATAACGAGACTGAGCCCGCATCAAGACGACCTTTTGTCATTCAGCAGCGCGAACATGCGGGTACCGTTATAAATCAATTTTATCATCCTTCCGCGCTGTTTCGCCATTTTGTATCATTGCACTTCAGGAATATATCGATTTAAAACCTCGGAAATAATAGCACAAAAGGGATGTCCATGGCTAGGGCGCGGCCAAGAGCCATAGAGAGATAGCGAGAGAGAGAGAGAGAGAGAGAGCAAGAAGACAAGTAGTCCCTGTCGCTGGTCCACAAAAGCACCTAAAGGTTAAGGTCTAGGGTACTTACGGGTTACGAACTCGAGACTTATAATAGATGCGAGTGGCATTCTGCCAGAAAACGTTTTCACGAGGCGCCATAATATTGCCCCGCTCTCGGTCTATCCCTGGACCCGTCGCTTCTTCCCGTGGCTATCTCTTTGTCCGAACTGTGGGCGAGCCCACCGCATAATTTAAATACAGAGAAGTTGGTGGAAATTTGAATCACTGCTTTCGCACAAGTTAATTCTCGCACAGTGTTAAACCACATGCAGATTAATCTTTGATCCATTTGACTCAGATTGTTGCTTTCGGAGCTCAGATTTTTCAAACGCTTACACGCCGCGTGTGTCACCTCTATTTTTCGATGAGAAATCTGCGTTTGCAATAGAAGAGGCAAGGCTGTAAATTTGGGCCAGAGTAAAAAAAAATTGCTGAACAAAGTCCTGCGTGACCGGGGATGTAGACCAATGCAAGTTTCTCATTCGTTTGAACCATGCAGTGATCAGCCGATTAGCCAAGAAAGCTTGCCCTGAATGATGTGTGCTTTTTTTTGTTTTCAATTGATTATGAAGTCACTCAGAGTTCAACGAAAGGTACAGGTGCTATTCGTGCTAACAGTGGTGATCAATAAAAAAATACCAGATTCGATTGAATCCACTGTGGAATGTCAAATTTCCATATTCCATGAAGGTCCAAAGTTTTAAGGTCTAAATCATTAGACGCGTCACACAGTCACCCTCTGCCATCGGCTAGGAGATGGGTTCATTGGGTGGATACATCAACAGCTTAATTCCAAATATTCCTATGTTTTATCCGACTGGATCTGAAAAAGTGGGTACCAACTGGGAACGAAAGCCGGGCTACCCAAAATGATCCAATTCTACCAGCCGGTGCAAATTTGCCCCAGAAGGTAAATTCGCAGCTGCATGTGCTTACTTTGCGATTTATTATTCAAAAATTACCACCAATTAACGAATTGGTCACAATTACTCAAAGCACCAATTGCAATGACTATTGCAATTATTATTAAACACCCGATGCGAATGTCAATCTTCCTTTGTTTGCTGGCAGACGATGCATGGAGGAAATATTCAACGGCGTCTCCTCTCCTCCGTTTTTACTTCTCACGCTTCGTTCATTATTTTCTCTCTTTCTCTTCCTCAATTTCTCGCGTCTCCGAACCGCGCTATGCATGTATCTCGACGAACGTATTTTGGGAGGACGAGGAGAAAGCCCACCAGGCGTATAACGTCGTATACCGGACACGACCTGTCCTCGAGCAGTCTGACAGGAACGTGCTATTTTTAGTCGAACCCGCAGAGTGTGGTGAGAGACCCAAAATTCTTTGGTGGATTGTCCCGGTCTCGGTGTCTCATCTCCCCCCTATTCTTCCTTTCCTTTTGGCGAGGCACTGGGACCAGCAGGTCTTTGAGGACGATGTCCTTGCGGCAGGAGGATTAAAGAACGACCAATCTTTCCGTTAGCTCGTTCTTCCATGTCGAATTTACGGAACATTCTTCAATTCTCGCTCGGGGCAGTCCGGATTAATCGGCAATTTGACGAAAAAAAAAAAAAAAAAAACTGTTGTCAGTAAGCAAGAGCTCTGGATTATCGACGAACGCTTTTAAAACCAAATCCCTCATTGTTTCGTGAATCTGGACTCTAAAATCCGGTGCCAGTGGCCTGAGTTCACTTTAAACATACTTTGTTAAATTGCACTTATATAGTCATCTACACGAAAGCTTGACTGAAGATTTTCGTTTTTCTTTGACTTCTCGTCAGTCTATAGTGCTGTAACCAGCAGGTCTTTGAGAACGATCTTATTATAACGAAAGTACGAATTCTCTTTGCCTCATTCTTCTTCGCATTTGCATCACTGTAATTTTACATTCTTGCTCAGAGTTATCCGAAATACCGACACGTTTTTTTTTTTTTTTTTTTTCTATCACTCGTTTTGTTTGTCTTATTCTGATCTAAGAAACTTCTGATCTATAAGAACGAATTTCGTGCAGCCATTTCGATGAATGCATGACGAATCATCGCGAAGATCTTTGATATTTTAGATTACCCTCATCAGCGCTCTCTGAGAATAATTCAAGATATCGGAACGATCAATTATATAGTGTTAAACTCTCCGTTCGCTTTTGTCTCGAGGAATTGCACTTCCAAGTTCAAAGTCTGCATAATTACCGAATGAACCGAGTATGCAGAACCTCTCGCCAATTGTACGTCGGTCAGTCGAGGGGAAAAGAGCGAGAGAGAGGAGAGTATCGTTTGGCGCCAGACAATTAACTTATCGTTAGTAAATTCCACGAAGGATAGTGTGTCTCATAGCTCGTGGGATGTGCCAAGGAGAGGGGCTCAAGTTAACTTTAATTGCCAACTTGACCACATTATAAATGACGCTGCAGACATTTAAAACTGAGAAGTAAAAGTAAAATTCTTTCTTCTCCATCCTCTCTCTCTCTCTCTCGCTTGATCTCTCTGTGTATCCTGCGCATTTTCATAATTAATCACCCTGGCACTTTATTCGAATTTCCTGATAGGACATGGTCTGCTCGCAAATTTGCATAAAAACGGTTTTGACTAAAATGCAACTTTCATTGGTTCATTTTAATTTACTGACAGAGAAAGCATTATTTTTGGAGATAAAATCTTACGACGAATTCTTAAAAAATACGAAATTTTAAATTTTTTGAAAAATTTCCTCGATGACTCGTTCAATTTTCGTAGCATCGGGCTAAAATTTTTCACACAAATAGTCTATCACCGAATGAATGTTTGCTATTGAATTTAGGTAGAATCCATCGAAGTCATTATAAATTTATAGAATTTTGAATTTTTCGAAAAATCGATCTAGGTGCCTGTCGAGACTCGGGCGCGTACAATTTTTGGCAATGTGCACCTTGTAAATTTATGAAATTTTGAGTTTTTTTTTTCACAAATAAATGTGTCTATCGAAGTTGGAAATGGACTGTGAACTAATTTTGAATTTTTTGAAAAATCCCACAAAATTACTCCATCAAATTTTGAATACTCGAGCTACATTTTTCATAGAGCAGTAAAATTTTCTTCCTAATTAATAAACTTTAATTATTTTATCGGTGAAATATATTATGTATATTTTTAAGAATTTATCCTGTCCAACTTGAGAAAAAAAAACAAGAAATTTATAAAATTTTTAAAACCAAAAAAAAAAAACAATTATAAACTACAGGCGAGCTTACGAGCGATCTATGAGCATCGAGATAATTGAGAACAATTAATTAACACGACGAAAGTGCCGGAGGTCGCGCGAGAGGGCGAGAAGAGCGCGATTTGAGTATATGCTTCAAAGCGAATACTGCACGCAGACACGGATTAAGATCGTTGACCGAGATCATGACCTCGGATCTCAGTGATAAGACACATTTGAATCAATGCCGAAAGCTTTGGATAACCTGCAATTTTATTAAGAGTGCGTGCGATCGTTTTTATCGAGTCTGCACCCAGAATCAACCTCGTGAAGTTGAAATTAAAAAAAAATATATACATTGCTGTACTCGTGGGAATTTTTTTACGTAATAATCCTTGTCCTTCACAGCCACACATCAGCATCTTATCGAAAATCTCACCATACGTGCCACAGTTCATTTTTTTTCTTTCTTTATTTCTTATTTATTGTGGTTAAATTATGAGTTGTCATTTTTTTTTTTTTTTTTTCGTTCTGTTCGAGCGAGAATTTTACGATGAATTTTCGACGTTTCTGTCGCAGAAAATGTGCGTTTTTCAAAAAGCACTGGAGGATCTGTCGTCGCGTATGGCAGGCGCCGAGGCGATTCAGAGCGGTTGGCAAAATCCCGCTGATGCACCGGAAGCCACCGAAATGCTGGATCAATTGCAAAAGTTTGGCGACCGACTCGGTCCAATTCAGCGAAATATCGAGGAGGCCAATGATCAGGCAAGCCTTTTTGCCAACAGTAGCGTCATAGTTTCACACGCCCTGCTCGCCAAACTCGAGGATCTCAATACGAGGTAAGATAAACGAGTTTAAATAAGTGCAAACAAATTGAAAATTGATTGAGAAAAAAATATTGAATTGAACATAAAATTGTTTCTCCGATCTTTTTGGATGAGCGAGCTAAAGTCAATTGTACTTTGTTCGCGGTCTGAAAAAATAAATCTCAATCAACGTGGATAAAAATAGTTATCGATTAACACACCGCGGTATAGCCTAATTTATTGTAATGACCCTGAAAATTCGTAATATTGATTCGATTTCAATGATTCGTAGATCATGTAATTTGGAATAAAAATTTTCATGATTTATTATCCGTCCTGTGTCATCAATGAATCGAAAATTTCGAGACAACAAATTGATCGCGATAATGGAAATAATTATGCAAAAGTGCCTAATTATATCAGCCTGTATAAAGGATTATGTGACGAATGACAAAAGACTCGTTGTCAATGGTCCCCATTCCACTTATTCCAGATGGAAGATACTGCAAGTGGCAGTTGACGAGCGTTACAAGCTTCTAAGTGGTTTCGGCAAGGATGGCAGTACACCGGGTAGTCAGGCTTTTCTCGCTGGTAGTGTCGAGCCACCATGGGAGAGGGCTCTCACACCGGCCAAAGTGCCTTACTACATCAAGTAATGCCAAAAGAATAATTGACTATTAACTCCCCTCACCCGCGCTCTCCTCTCTCTCTCTCTCTCTCTCTCTCTCTCTCTCTCTCTCTCTCTCTCTCTCTCTCTCTCTCTCTCTCTCCTTCCAAATCGTTCCACGAACTCTCGATTAATTTCGAGCTCTTGATTCAATCCAATAACATTACTTCACATCAATTTATTAATTCGTTCGTTCGTTTTAATGCGTCAGTCATCAATTGGAAACGACGCATTGGGATCATCCGAAGATGATCGATCTTATGTCCTCGTTGGCCGATCTCAACGAGGTCCGTTTTTCCGCCTACAGAACAGCCATGAAACTTCGAACCGTGCAGAAACGATTATGCCGTAAAGTATCAATGATGTTTTTTTTTTCATTAAATGTCACGGGGGAAACAGATTGAAAATTTGATAGGGCTAATTTTTCTTTTTTTCCCCGAATATTTGCCAATGTCTGATTCTTCGATCATCCCTAAACGATCAACTTCTCGCGTCATTGCTAATCTGTTTGTCCAATAGGTCATTATAATATTTTCTGAAAAAAAAAAAGTAATTGTAACTATACGAATTCCTTTTGTGTTGTTCCTTTCGGGGGGGGGAAAAAAAAAAAAAATCATCAGTGGATCTACTGAGCCTGTCATCAGCCCTGGAGCAATTTGATTCGCACGGTCTTAGAGCGCAGAATGACAAACTCATCGATATACCCGATATGGTTACGGTACTTACGTCACTTTACGAGGTTATAGCTGCCGACAATCCGACACAGGTTACCGTGCCGCTCTGCATAGATCTAGCTATCAACTGGCTACTCAATGTATATGATAGGTACGCTAGGTGAATATAATTTACGATATACCTATGTCGATGTGCTTGACGTATATTCGAATCGCTTTTTTGCGAGTCTTCGCTCCAATCTCTCGATCATTATCAATTATTTTTCACTGATCGATCAGTGAAAAATAATTCATTGAGCTTATGCACGCGAAGCATGCCAATGTTGTGTATGAGGAATTCCAGCGCATCTTTTTTTTTTTTATGCTCTGAAGCATGAATACCGGAGTTCAAAATAATTTTTTTTTTTTTTTTTTCCCCCGCCTCAAGAGCATATTATGGAAGCTCTGTTTTACTTACTCTGACGCTAAAACAGAGTGCATGATAATTTTTCAATCAGTGCTATTCCTAAAATATGTATAGAATCCAATGAACTGAACAATGAATCGAACAGGTAATTCCGGAGACCTCTATCCAGAGTCTAATGGCCAAAAAATGTCAAAATTCAACATAGAAATGTACATTTTTTGCTAAAATCCGAGATATCTGAGAGAGAAATTAATTTAATGATTATTGAACAGCTTAATTCCAAAAAATCAGACAATCAGGCTTTAGACAAATACAAACTCTATCCAGTGGGCATTTTTTTTTGTTCCTGTACGTGAAAAATTCGAGAAATGACATTTGTTGGAAAATTCACATGTTATCCTGGATGCTGCGCGGACAGTTCGTAAATATTCTACTTGGCGCCCACTTTCAGGCCTAAACGCGTGACTTTTCTTGACCAGTTTTTAGTTCTCAGAAGATTTTCATGAGTTTTCGAGATGCTGACTGTTAAATTAGAAGCCAAATACAAAAAAAAAACAGCGTGAAGAAAATCGTTTTCGAATCAGGTGTAATTCACGAGCTTGGCTCACTTGCCCCGAATGTTCTAAAATATTTCCTATTATAACGACACCTCCGTATAGTTCCTCATCGCGTTTCACATTATTCTAACGAAAGAATATGGGTCTTCTCGTTTTCAATAAATTTTTCGATAATTCATCACAGTTATCGCTAAATACACTAGGACCTCGATTTAATGGTCCTCGATTGAATAGACAGTCCCCACCATGTCGCACTTATCGATCGATTTTTCGCGTGGTGGGAGATGGTGGGGGACGCTTAAAGTCTCCCCGATCAGGCCCGTAGCACGGAGTGCCGATGCGCAGATACAGCATGGGCGGGCATACGCTACCTCGATTTAACAAGGTGCGATGCGGAGCCGGTCCCGCCACTGGCCGTTAAATCGAGGTCGTAGTGTACTATTTAAAAAAAAATCAACTGGAATACCTCATATCGTGCACAGATAGTTTTAGTAAAATTGCTGAAGAATAAGCTTGGCGTAAGCAGTTATCTCAAATCTCACAATTTCTCGTCCTTTTAATCCTGCATCATTCGATGCTCATTTCTTTTAGTCAACGAACCGGACAAATACGCGTATTGTCCTTCAAAGTTGGCCTGGTCCTACTATGCAAGGGCCATCTGGAGGAAAAGTACAGATGTAAGTTTTATCGTATGATCAATGACTTTGCATGCCTTTCGTCGGGAGACCAAAGGCAACGAGCGATTTTTTACAGCAGCATCTTGTATCTTGCAGATCTGTTCAGACTGATCGCCGATCCCAACAGACTTGTCGATCAACGAAAGCTCGGCCTGCTGTTGCACGATTGTATTCAAGTGCCACGACAGCTCGGCGAAGTTGCGGCATTCGGTGGCTCGAATATAGAGCCAAGTGTGCGCAGTTGCTTCGAGAAAGCCGGCAAAGACAAGAACGAGATTGAGGCCGTACATTTTCTCAGCTGGCTACAGCAGGAACCCCAGAGCATGGTCTGGCTGCCGGTATTGCACAGATTATCGGCGGCCGAGGGTGCAAAGCATCAGGCCAAGTGTAACATATGCAAGGAATATCCAATTGTCGGTTTCAGGTAAATTTCACTTTGAATACATTACTATTGTTTGTTGCAATGTAGTCAGTATTGGCCGATGAGTATAGAGACCACCTACTGGAATCAACAGTGCTGCTTTGTTTAGCTTTTAACAAGACATAATCCCAGTAGACACGAGACGAAAGTCCTTGGTGATACCTAAAATGGCTAGGGTGACTGAACCAGTGAATGAACGCATAAGCCTTTTTTCTATTTCGATAAAGCCGTATAATTTAACTTATTACGAATTTCTTTATGAGCTAATTAGATCTTATAGAACAATGTTCACAGAATATAAAAAAAAATATTCGAAGTGCCCTGTTCGCAAGGATTTTGTAAAAAAAAATTATAATGAACGAAATTACGAATTTCCCAGTGAATGAACAAAAATTCCAATGAATGAACTCTTATCTTTCCAGTGAATGAACGTACAATGGAACCAGAGATGCGTACGCATACTCGTGCGTTTTGAGGTTATGAAAAGCCTTTTCAACGCTCGTTCAATCACTGGAAATAGGTTAAAAAGCTGGACCAGTGAATAAACGGCCATATATCGCAAACAATATTGGGTTTTTGACAAAAAATTCATTAATATAATTGAAGCTTGGCAATGTATAACGTTGAAAAAATTATTGCATATCTTTTAAAGAGATTTATCGAGGTGATATGGAATATTCTGGTATTCGATGCACAGTCAGATGGTTATAACAACATGGCTGTCTCTTATGAATATGCGCCCCAAGTACGAAAAAAAAATCCATAGCATCGCAAATCTTTCACAGCGTCAAATAATATCACTGCTAGATGTTTTCTCAGAATTTTCACTTCATTATGAATACAAAATTTTTCATAATAATAGAATCATATCTCTGCCGTTTAATTAAAATACTAAGCCTGTTCATTCACTGGTAGGTGTTCATTCACTGGTTCAGTCACCCTATATTGGCAGTGTTGGGTACGATAAACTCTTCCTAAGTCGTACGATTTCCTCAGCCATATTTGCCCTGCTATCTGGGATCTCGTAAATCTCTGATCTTTGATTCGAAATTGGAGACCTCAAGAACTACCGCAGATATGCTAAATTTCCTCGAAACGACTACCTGTTCGCGAGTCAACTTCCTCTTCCACATTTCACCCTAACCCCTTATTTTCATCACCATCACTGTTTTGAATAACGTCCCACCACCATTTTCCCTCTGCCGACAATCGCGTCACGAGCTTAACAAAAGCTTCACAAAGAGAATTGATCATACTCGATCATTTAACTCAAATAGAACAGCACATTTTTTTAAACATCAAAAATAATAGCCCTATGGAAAATTTTTGCTCATGCATGTACATTTTGATTCGATAAGAATTTCAGTAAGTTCGCGGTACGATAAAAAATTTGGAAAAATTCAACGGTATTGAGGATGCCGAAAAGATTGTTTTTAATAATAATGATGCCAAAAATTTTATTTATAAATCGTTGTATGAAAAATTTGTTCAACGTATCTCCGGTAAAACTTTATTGTTGCACAAAATGAATTTGTTGATTTTTTGTGAATTCACATGAATTTACGGGGAAAAAATAGATTAAATCTGCGTAGATGAAATCTAGATCGACGTAGATCTGTGTAGTTATTTTTTGGATCTACCTAGATTTACGTAGTTATTTTTTAGATCTAACGTAGATCTAAATTTTGAAAAATCGTAGATCCACCTAGATCTCAATTAGATCTACTGAGCAAAAGTGTTGGAAGATAATACTGCGTCAACTCGAATCTACCTTCATGTACGAAGTTCCAGGCAGATCTATGCGATTTTCCAATATTTAGATCTACGTAGATCATATTCGATGTAAAAAATGACTACGTAGATCTGCGTTCGATCTACGCAGATCTGAGTAATTTTTTCCGGAGTTTTTTTCGGAAATTTTTTCTCTTTTAATTATTATTATTATTAATATTATAAATAGGTATTGCTTGATACGAATTTTCGAAAACAAGAATTTCGAAAAATAGAGAATTTGCTTGAAAAATTCATATCCATTCAAAAACATCGACGAATTCATTTAATATCACGAGTTTTTTTTTTTAATTATTTTCAACAATTTATTAATAACTTACCAATATTGTTATTGTTGAAAAACAATGTTACTCTCATCATCGATTCAGTTGATTTTTTCCAGATTTGTATTTCGTCGCGAAGTTTTCAAAATTCGTGGCAAAACTCACTTTTGGTGGCGAATGTAATGTATGCAGTACATCCTCAAAATTGAATCAAATGGTATTGATAAAATAATGAATTGAATCCTTAAACGAAAAAATTAAGTTACCTGGCAGGTGAGTTTTTTCGTTCGTTCCATACGCAATAATAAAGTAATGATACATTTTTTTTTGGTTATGGTGATTAGTACATTTATGATATGAAAGAATTTTTGGGATCGAGGAAGCTTTAAAGATTCAACGGTCCGAACTAAACTTCTTTTTTTTTTCTCGAATCAGTCGAAAAAAAAAAAATATTAAATAAAAATATATAAATAACAAAACAATATAAATCATGTCGGATATTATACGTGGAAGACTTTTGGATTATTCGTCGATTATTTTTCTTCGTTATTATTCAATCAAAGAACCACGATAAAAATGTTCTTCGATCTCCGAAGAATTTAGTCATGAACTTTGTGTTGTCGCGTGTGTTGTTCAATTGGGCAAATAATATTCACGAGGAGTGTAATCGGGTTTTTGGGCTACTTGGCTCAATGCCGAGCATAATTCACCCATGAATGCGATTTATGTGATCGCTAGAAAAAAAAAACTTCACAAAGAGAATTGCGTAAACGTCAAAGTGTCACGTGTTCACAGATACCGCTGTCTAAAGTGTTTTAACTTTGACATGTGTCAGAGCTGCTTCTTCTCCGGGCGCAAAGCAAAGAATCACAAGCTCACGCATCCGATGCAGGAATATTGCACGGCAACGACATCGGGCGAGGACGTTCGTGACTTCACACGTGCCCTGAGAAACAAATTCAAATCGAAGCGTTATTTCAAGAAACATCCTCGAGTCGGTTATCTTCCGGTACAGACGGTACTGGAGGGTGATGCACTTGAGAGTCCGGCACCGTCGCCCCAGCACAGCAATCTCAGTCAGGATATGCACTCGCGACTTGAGATGTACGCATCGAGACTGGCCGAGGTTGAATTGTCGCGTACCCGAAGCAATTCAACGCCCGACAGCGACGACGAGCATCAACTGATAGCGCATTACTGTCAGAGCTTGAACGGCGGTGATAACATCAATGTGCCGAGAAGCCCGGTACAGGTTATGGCGGCTATCGATGCCGAGCAGAGAGAAGAACTCGAGGCGATGATACGCGAGCTTGAGGAAGAAAATGCCACGCTACAGGCGGAATACGAGAGGCTTCGCTCGAAACAAACACCGGGATCAACACCGGAGGATGGTCATGGAGCAAGGCAGCCGGATTGCGATATGATCGCCGAGGCTAAACTCTTGAGGCAGCACAAGGGACGACTGGAGGCGCGAATGCAGATTCTCGAGGATCACAATCGTCAGTTGGAGGCGCAGTTGCAGAGACTCAGACAGCTGCTGGATGAGGTGAGATTTCATTTTTTATTTATCTTCGCTGTTTATTTACCAGTTGCGAAATAAGTAAGGATAGGACCCCATTCAGGAATCGTACCTGGTCCGGATAGAACTCGAAGGGTTGCTATTTCGAAGGGAATATCTGGGAAAGAAGTCCATTTATACCCGGGGGGAGAAAGCTGTGAACGCGACTAAAGTTGTCTCCTGTGGGGACTAGCCCTCTGGTGTTGACGAACTGAGCCCTAACTTTATCGTCATTTGCCTTCAATCAATACTTTAAGACGATTTGAAACTCGCTGCTGGCTGGGCCTAGCATCAAATGATTTTTCAATCGTATTGTTTCAATGCTGCGTTAAGAGTCCTTCCGAATATGGTCATCATCGATATGTAAATGCACCCTTGAAAAATGTTATCCGTCGTTTTCTCTTTTACTGGTCAAACTTTTCTCCATGACACTTCAATCAGAACCCTTCGAATGCTGCACTAGTCTTGTGCTTCTTCTCAATTTGGTCGTGGCGACTTAACTCTGATCAGCTGCAGGGAATAACCTACGCTGGCCAATGGTGGATTGCAAATTTTTTGAGAATCATTGTCGAGAGAAATGTAGTTTTTAAAATGGAATCTAAACGAATCAGGAGTCCTGTTCTTTAGGCAATCACAATGTAAAAGTGTAACAGTGGCCTGGTAACGAGAGCCAGCAGCTCGCTGGTTGGGGTTAATGATAAATCACCGGTGGCTCCTGTTCACTTAACCCAGCCACTGCTCAGGAGCCATTTAACCATCAGCCCTATCGAGCAAACTGCCGATTCGTTATCACAGCTAACGCTCTTACGACGTCTACTGAATCGGTGCCCCTGGCAATCACAGAATAAACAACACCTAGGAAAATCCACCCACTAAGCCACTGCTCATCCTATGTCGTCCTAGTCCACGCAAAGTCCTTATTCGTCTAATTACTTCCGATCGTTCACCCCCGAGCCGGAGCAAGCCAAACAAACACGACAAGGATAACGACAAACAAAATTTTTCAAATCCTCGCAACAGAATACGCGGGACAGTTTTGCATCCGATCAAACATCCCGGTTTGATGCTAGAGCCATTTAATTCATTTCGAAGGCAGGAAAAACAGAATCAGCACAAAAATTAAGATTAGCTTGACGCCCTGAAAGTGCCGAATCTGACAATCGTTTGGGTTGGACGCAGCAAAAGTATTTGGATGGATTTCAATTTATTTTCTACCACCATCGGCTGTTCAATATATCTCATAAAGAAAGTTCCAAACTTCTTTCTGTTCCCTTTTTATTCGTACCAGTCCAAATTCCAACCAACGCTCGATTGATGCTGTCTCTCTGCCACTCGAAGTTTCACATCCTCTCAAAGTTGATAATGATGAATTTCACGAGAAATGTTATTCATAGTGCACCAGAGTGCGATCATTGACACAATCTTTATCTCTTACTCCGTTTCTCATGTGCAATCTTGAATGAGAAACGGCTTCTGATTGTTCGAACTAACGGACTTGCTTGTTTGTTCGTTCGTTTGAAAAAATTTAGCCGAACGCTTCCTCGCCATCGAAGACCGGAACTCTGCAGACAAGGAGCGTGACAGCCTCGCAATTGGCAACCGACTCGCCAGCCAAAATGAACGGTCATTATCACGATGCACCAGGTATGTGTGAAACGGAATTATGTAACTTTATAGATGGGGGAATCAATGATATGACACTATACACATGCACAAGCTAAAAACAATTCGATCGATTATTATCATAGTCAGTGTGGTGCATCGTCTGTAGGGTATCGAATCTTCCAGTTCTTTTTTTTTTCTTTTTGGTGATCCTTTTCGTTGGGTTCTAGTAAATAATTCGCAGAAATTTTTTCAAAAATTTTGCATCGCATGAACGCAAGGTCCATTTTAGACCAGGAGGCTTCAGCTTGTGACAGCTCAATTAAGGAGGTACGACTAGTTCTTTGGAGTCAAAAAAAAGTCTAAATTTATTTTACCCACAGTTGTTCTGATTTATGTTTATTTGCGTTGATTATTCATATTATCGATTATAATGTGAAAAATTTTGTGGTAAATGATTAATTTATTGCGCATGAACTAATAAAAACTGAAAAATTAGATTGTCAACGACTCGATAGTAGTCTCCATCATAATAATAATGACATGTCTACCACAAAAACGGACTAAAAAACATTTTTTTAAATCAGCCGAAAACCTATTAAAATAGACTTGAATTACCTCAGTGGAATTAATACGATCGGTAGAATGATAATTATACATATAATTGATACGTGATAAATAATAAAACTCCATAAATAACATGATGGAATTTGAAGTAAACACTTGGCAACGTCGCATTGGCGATGCTATAAGTTGGTATACGTGACCAACGAAGATGACTCTATCTTCGTTGCTAATATCAAAACAAAGCTAGGTTATGTTCGCCGAAACCCATCAGCTGTTACTCGCGACGTTGCTAAGTCTGTGGGTGCTATTTGATCGTTCTGACCATTTACAACCGGAAATTGAAACTTTTTTATGATGTAGTGCCAGAACTACACGGTGAAGAGTAATTTTTCAATTTTTTACAATATCCATTATATCTAATCTATCAAGTTTCAGTTTTTCAACGGGTGTAGTTGGATACGTGAGCAGCAAAACCGTGATCACAGCACTTCCGGTTAACCGTCTCCATAAGACGACGTGCTTTAGTAACTCAAACTGCTCGACTTTGCAATTTTATTACGAATAAACTAAACGGTTAATATAGCTCAAATTTTGGCAATAGGCGCATAAAGTATTCGGCAAAAACATATAAAAAATTCAAGTCCGTCAGTTGGATTCTTCATACTAGTCGTACCTCCTTAAGTCCGAAGTTTCTAAAAATTATTTTCACACGTTTCTAAAAATAAACTGGTCACGAAGATAATAGTGGACTCGAAGTGTGTCTTGTTAAGGTAATCCTTGCAGCAGACTAGTCAAGTGATTGACTATTTTAGCAATAAAATTGTTGGAGAAAGCCATAAAATCTGATAATTCGTAAAAGTGGTTGTCAGAATTTATAATAACTGTGAAGATGTCTTTCAGCGCTTGAATTAGTTCTTTTTTTTTCAAGTAATTTTGATTTTACGTCGTCCATTTTGGCTAATCCGTTGTATAATTTCACATCGGCTAACCTCAAGACTGTCGGGAGTTTTGTAATAAATTTATCGTACGGTTACATAACTCTTAATTGTTTTTGATAAACTTCATCGCGTTCGGAAAAAATAGGAGCGGATAGTTTGACAGTGACCGAGTTGTGCTGATCATTAAATTCGCAATTTCTTTACCAAGTATCCCACGATCCTACTTTTTTTTTTTATATAATCTATCAAAAGATCGCGAACAAATTGATTATTTAATGAACACTTTTAGTCGAAGCTTTTTCAATTGAATTTGTAGCGAGCTGAATATTTCGCATATCCTGTGCTTAAAGCAGCGACGTTAAAATTGAAATTTCTTGCGGAAAAACGTCGACAGCGTAATCCGAAACTTTGCAGTCATACGAAAAAAAAAAAAAAAAGTGTTCCAGAATTTAAATATTTCCAATTCACAAAATTCTCCAATAGCGGTGCCAAAGCGCAAGGACTGCCTTAATTAAAAAAAGAAGATAAACAAAATAGCATAGCAATGCTTAACCTGCCCAAAAATGAGCCATCGCTGATGGTAATTATTTGCAAAGATTTCTTTTCATGCAGAATTATTTTTCGGGACACCAACGCAGTTGTACAATTTTTTCCATACATCACGTAGAAGTCCTTTAAGTCATGATAATTTATATCCGGACCACATTCTATTTGCAAATGTGTTGAATCGATCATCGATAAGTATCTTATTGATCTTACTATACCGTTGAAGCTTCCTTACATCTCGCATACATCAAGTGCTCCAGATGGCGCGTGAGTCGCCCATAGCCAATGAGAGAACCTTTGCATGAGCCCCGATTGGTCCGAACTTCGGACAATCGTATTCTCATTGGCCGATTCGATCGACGCGCCACTCTCATTTTCGAATCTGCTTTCAACCGTCAATCCCTCGGACCTACTTTGCCCCTCGGTTTTTCAATCGTTAAATCTCGCAATGAGTCGATATCCTAAAGTTCGAGTATCACATTTCTCGGCCTAAGGCTTTTCTAAGGTTTACAGAGGTTAAGGATATTTAACGTATACGGACAAAATCAAAAATTCCATTTCGCGAGAATCGGATATCTGAACTATTATTAATTTAAAAAAAAAAATTGCAAGACTGTTTGACAAATTATTAGAAAACGTTCCTTCTATGAAATTTAGTCGCTGATTACGTTGAATACGCGCCATTTTTTAATAGAATTTTAACTCAGATAAAGCCGACTGACTTCTCAGTCAAAGTTCAGCAAAATAAATTTAATTTAATTTTCCAACGAACCAACTTTTTGATCTGTCTGCATACGCCAAGTATCCGTGTGGGGTACACGATAACATCAAAGGTATCATACTGAACATATTGAAACACGAAACATCACCTCTGTCGTTTCATGAAGAGCAACACGACAATACAACCCGCAATAATAATTTCGCACAAACGCTCATTGCAAAAGCTGCTTGAAAAAAAAAAAAAAAAAAAATGGCATTCCAATGGACGAAAAAAAGCAATATATACATTATACATAAATGCTATTGGGTATGTGTGTGGACATATAGGTGGAGGAGGCTCGGGTGAGGGCAGAGTTGGAAGTCTAGAAAGACCGCCACCCCCGCCGCATTCTCACAGCGTAACCCATAACGTGGGTAATCTTTTACATATGGCAGGTTCGTTCATACCCACGTTAATTTAATTGTGAAAAAGGTCGGGCATACGTTTTACATGCTCTGTATATGTTGAATTTCATCCGATATTAACTTTCTCGTCTTCTATGCGAATTTCTCATGTTATCCGCGAGCTTGTATGCATATAGATGACGATAAAAATCGGCTAAATTTTTCCTTCTCCAATAAGTTTGCCGAATGCACGAATGTAAAATTTCATTCAATGTCTAACTTGTACTTTGCTTGTCTGCTTGTGCATACGAAAGGATGGATGTAAAGAGGTGAGTCATCAATTTCGCGTCATATCTTGCTTCTCGTGACATATCGTGACACACTTTTGGGCCTAAATTTTACAGCTTCGATTCTTCAATTAAGCTCTAATATATATTACGTGCGACGATCCCATCCATGCGTTGCCTATACTTGAATTTCCGTCTCCATATCTCCCTGGCAGAACTGAAACAACTGAAAATTACTTTTTTCAAAAAATTTGATCCAAATCCAATCGAAGTTCCATTTTTGCCAACTCATTGACGCTTTTGACAGACGCTTCCCAAAAAAAAAAAAAAAAAAAAATCGTTCGTATCTACGTAGTTATTTTTCAGATCAAATTTGATCCACGTAGATCCAAATTTTTGGAAAATCGTATATCTCCCTATATAACGGCTATCTCCGTAAATAATAACAGATTTATGTACATTCGAGTTAACCCGATGTTTATGTTCGAATATTTTTGCTCATTAGATCTCCTTTGATTACTCAAATCACGGTTGATGTGCCCAGATCTGAGTAGGCCTAACGAAGATATAGGTATATCTACCTAGATTTAATTGAGATCTGCCTAGTTCTAATTTGGATCTCGATAAATATGTACAGATCTAATTGAGATCCCGGTAGATCTAACAGATCGAGTTAGATTTAATTGAGATGTGGTTAGATCTAAATGAGATCTAGGTAGATCGAATTGAAAACTAGGTGAATCTAATTGAGATCTAGGTAGATCTAATTTAGATCCAGGTAAAAATACGATTTTCCAAAATTTAAATTTACGTGAATCGAAAAAAATAAATTACGTAAATCCAAATTTGATCTGCATATAGATCTAAACTTTTTTTTTCCCCGCATTTATTCGACGGAAATCAATCGAGTTCCTAACACCAAAGCCCGACGATATTATGCCGCTTTAAGGTGGCTCATCGGTGAATTAAAAAACCGGCGATACGAATGAAACTTCGGGAGAGTGTTATCTAAGATGCAATGAACGCTCTCTCAAAATTTCAGGGTATGTTGCCAGGCAAATTATTGCGAACGAGTAATTTAAAATTACCTATTTTAGCATATGGGTCTTATGGCAGTTGATTCCATTTTCACCGGAAGTGACATGGATACCTTTTGACAAAGACGAGAGTTCTCATTCAAATTTTGAGTATTGAAAGATGAAATCGTGAACTTTTCAATGGTATTTAAAAAATTGTGTCTTGCCAGGGATTTTCCCGAGAAATTTAATCGCGAAAGTCATCGTGTGTGCAAATCTCGGATACAATATTATATGTCTGTCATTCTTCACGCGAGGAAACATATGAATATCAGCTATCGTTTTTTACTTAATCGCTCTGACAGCGTTAAATACTTTTGTCAGTTGAGACTTTATTTATAATATTTATAATAAATTATGAATTAAATATCACGGGAGGATACGTCATCGAAATTCATAAATTTTATTTAGACAGAGTATTTAGAAAATATTATGATAGGTTTTATGATTTTTTTTCACGTCACGATTTTTGACTAGTTTTGTCACTGATGGGCCGCCTTAAGAAAGAAACATTTAAAAAAAAAACACACACACACGCACAATCTGTTCATAAATGATCCTATGAAAAACGCTCGTCTTTCATAGATGACTTGGGAAAAGCGGTCGGTGAACTGGTGACAGTCATGACCGAAGATGCAACCAAGACAAATGGTCAAAGAGCGCCACCACCAGCTTTCAACTGACAGGCATATCATCGTACGTATAACTCAAAATTCTTAGGAGCGTCAAGGGTATTCGAGTGCCATGCTCCTTGACCAAAAAAAAGAAAAAAAAAAAAAAAAAAAACGAACGAAAAAAACATAGGGACTATTACCAAGAGAAAGAGACATCATCATTCATAATTACAGCGTAAACATAATCGTAATCGACGACCAAGAACGAGTCTGGCTCTAACGCATATCAGCGACAAGTATATGATACATACATATATATATAATACATATATATGTATTTACCGTGCGAATGCGCGGTCAGGGAATCCACCACGGTGGTTTTGGGGTATTTTATAAGATTTGATATTCGCCATTGTATAGCTGAACGAAGGGTGAAAAAGAAACCAAGACGAAGAGAAAAAGAAGAAGAGAATTATAAAGAAGTCAACAAAAAAAAAAAAAAAAAAAATCACTGAGAACAATGTGCATAAACGAAAAATATCGAATAAGGCAAATTATGATTTTGCTTAGGCGTTTCCTTGAGTAATATAAACACTTTACTATACAATATAATGTCATATCACGAAGAAGAGGAAGAAAAAAAAAACGTAAACGAGAATTGGATTGTTATGCTTTGCTAGCTATACCATACGGAAAGATACGTCGAATTAAACAATATATATATATATATATATATATATGATGATGATCAAAGAGGAGGTGAAGAAACGAAAAAAAAAAAGAGACGAAAAAATTGAACAAAAAAAACGATAATATTTAAACGAAACTGCATGCGCAGCAATGTATCAAATTGCATAATCCATAGAAGCGCGTAGACTATAAACTGCGTTTTACATAAACCCAACTTTCTATATGTTCACTGCCACTGGCGCTCTTCCTTTGAACATACACGACCCCGATACAAGACATGTTCACTAAAGAGCGGAAGGACAACGCGTGACGCACACAAAAACAAACACACACACACACACACACACACACATACACATGAACATATCGAAGGTTTGATTTTCGGATTCTTGCAAAAGCGTCAACCCGGAAGTGATTCATATCAACAGACTCGAATTCCCAAATATTTATCCGTCAGCTTTGTTATTTCGCGATAAATGCGAAAATCGGGTCGAAGCCCCGAGCATTTTTTTAATATATTATTCGGGTAATGAGATGATGAAGAAAAAGACAAGAGAAAAAAAAAAAATTAACCATTCGTCGCGAATTCGTAGCGACTCTCTATCTCTCTCTCTCTCTCTCTCTCGTGATTCAACGTTTTTTTTTTCCTCCCCAAAAATCCGCACAAACGTTTCGTATTTTTTTATAAACGTAACGTAGATTGATAATTTTGTTTTTTTTTTCTTTTTAATTTTTTTTTTTTTCATGTCCAAGGACTCGATGTACAGTGCGAGGAATGTTATTTCTTTTTTATTTCTTTGTATTTTGTCGTTGTTTTTCATTCTGTTTCGTGTAAAGTGGGGGAAAAAGGAAGAAAAAAAAAGAAAAAAAAAAAGAAAACAAACGAAAGAAGCGATCGACGAGGAAGAAAGATCAAAATATTTCCACTGTGCCCCGGGCCCTTGAGCCTACAATCAGCCCCAATGTTATGTATATTTAAAGATATATATCGATGAACCTTGAACCTCATCCTGTCCCCATACGATCCTCCGATTTACAAACTGTAGGCTGTATTCTCATATCATGTAATAAAGTTGTCTAGAAAATAATATCACGATGATAAATCTGAAAGTGTTATTTATTTTTATTTATCCTTTTCCAAATTAACGATTTCCCGTGATGCGCGGAGGAACCGCGCGAGAGAAAATCAGGTAAGGAATGAAATCATTAATTCTTTATGGTAGTCCTTGTGGATTGGTCATCATGTGTTATGAACTATTTTAGAAAGAACATTGTTGAAGAATGCTATAAAATCTGATTGCACGTGAGAGCAGCTGTCTAAATTTATAATAACTGTGGATATGTTTTATAGCACTTAAGATGGCTCATCAGTGAATTAAAAAACCGGCGATACGAATGAAACTTCGAGAGAGTGTTATCTAATATGCAATGAACACTCTCTCAAAATTTCAGGGTATTTTGCCAGGCAAATTATTGCGAACGAGTAATTTAAAATTATCTATTTTAGCATGGGTCTTATGGTATAGTTGATTCCATTTTCACCGGAAGTGACATGATACCTTTTGATAAAGACGAGAGTTCTTATTCAAATTTTGAGTATTGAAAGATGAAATCGTGAACTTTCCAATGGTATTTAAAAAATTGTGTCTTGCCAGGGATTTTCCCGAGAAATTTAATCGCGAAAGTCATCGTGTGTGCAAATCTCGGCATTCTTCACGCGAGGAAACATATATGAATATCACCCGTGCAGAAATTTTTTAGGGATACCCTAAGTCCGACCATATCCCGATCGGGATTGTCCATGGACTCCCCAAAACCGGTATCCCCATAGGAATCTATATGGTATCCGTCTCGTAATCGGATTGGTGGATGTGGCAAAATTTGTAAGTTATGGCGCCACTTTCTTTCAGGGTGTACCGATTGAATCCCAATCTCACGTTTGTTTTGAATCAGGATTTGTTGAGAGCTCCTCAAGACGAGTATCCTCCGATGATTTAATGGGTCGATCGAAGAATTTTAATTTGCGAAATGCCCAGTCATATTCCGAATAAAGCTTGTTTTTGTAAACATTATTCGAGTGTGTTCGTGTGTTCGTGTGTTCGTGTGTTCGTGTGGTCGTGTGGTCGTGTGGTCGTGTGGTCGTGTGGTCGTGTAGCCGTGTGGCCGTGTGGCCGTGTGGCCGTGTGGTCGTGTGGTCGTGTGGTCGTGTGGTCGTGTGGTCGTGTGGTGGTGGTGGTGGTGGTAAATGCCATTATTATTACTATATATTAATTGTCATTACGTGTCATTTCATGATCGAGAACCTCCACCACCTTAACCACTTAGGAGTGTGGCGAAAATTACATTTTTGAGCCACTTTTGTGCATTTTTCATAAAAAAAAACAAATTTTGATTTTTCATGCTCCCATCCCCTTAAACTGAAGTTTTGATAAAAAAAAAGACATCATCGCGAAAAGGGTGCTTTGTAGCTTAAGTGAAAGCTGCCGCTCATTGGACTTTTTTAATTATAACAGCCACTTAACGTCTGTGGCGAACTTTTTGGAAGGAAAAATTTGAGACCATGGGGATTGTACTTCAAATAAAAAGAACCTTCGATGATTCAAAAGTTGTAAAGGATATTGCTGAACGGAAAGTAGTTTTGTGCGCGGAATTTAATTCATTATTAATTGTAAGGATAGTTTCAAGCGCAATATATACTTTTAGTCACGATCGATAGACAATACCCCTGAATTTTTTCAGGTTTCGACCGTCATGCGTGTGATTTTAATTATCAGCCGTTATTGTTAATTAACAAACAAATAAACAACGGAGTTCGTCCACTCAAAAGTTGAAACGCCATCGTATTTCAGGATCGAATGACAATACTCCTTAATTTTTTCAGATTTTTCTTGTCATGCGTGCGATTTTAATTATCAGCAGTAATTGTTAATTAACAAACAAATAAACAAGGGAGTCCATCCACTCAAAAGTTGAAACGCCATCGTGTTTCAGGATCGATAGACAATACTCTTGAATTTTTCCAGATTTTTTCCGTCATGTGTGCGATTTTAATTATCAGCAGCCATTGTTAATTAACAAACAAATCAACGAAGGAGTCAGTCCACTCAAAAGTTGAAACGCGATCGTGTTCCAGGATCGATAGACAATACTCCTTAATTTTTTCAGATTTTTCCCGTCATGCGTATTCTTTTCTGAATTTTGGCTTCTCGCTACCCCGCTGCTAGCTTCAGCCTCATGTATAGTGTATAGAAGATATTTATAAAGTAAATGTACAAGCATTCGACAGCGTCGTGGTTAGAGCGTTAGTTCATTAGGTAGGCAGATAGGTAGGTAGGTTGTCCTTAAATCATTTTCCGGGTTAGCAAATAAATTTTCAACGACCGGAATCATCCTCGGAACAACAATATAATTTTTTTTGTCATTCATTTCGGGTCCAATACGCAAACGAAGGCTAGTGAGATGTCGTAGGTTCAAACCCCGGTGTCGACGTTTTTTTTTTGTTTAAATTTTTTCTATGGCTCAGATAATAATAAACAATTGCCTATAACCTGAATTGCGGTAGATAAATATTTATTCGGGATTTTATATATATGCTGATCGGTTACTGATCGCTAATTCAAAATTTCTTTGCCAAAAATCCCGCGACCCTACATTTTTTTTATGCAATCCATCAAAAGCTCACAGTTTCGTGAACAAATTGATTATTAAATAAATTACTTCTTTAATATTTGAGTAGATTCATTTTTCAATTAAGCTCGTGGAGAGCTGACTTTTTCGTATATATTCTGTGTGAAGATGGCGATTTTTAAATCGAAATTCATTGCGGAAAATGTCGGTCAATGTGATCTAAAACTTCGCAGTCTTGAAGAAAAAAAAAAGGGTTTCAGGATTGAAATATTTCCAATTGACAAAATTATCCAATTAGGCCAAGCTGTACGGAATGTACCTTAAATCGCAGGAAAATTTAATTGATTAATAATTTAGGACATTGGTACATTAATCTTGACTTACAATCTTTCGTTTCTTCGTCGAAGAAGCTTTGTGATGATGATGATGGGGGAAAAAAATCCGAGGCGTATGTGCTGAAAAGTACTGAAAATTTTTAAAATTTTTCCAAAACGATATTTAGAGAAAAAAGTAATGATTGCGGATGTGGATGCGTGTGAGCGAAGTCTCTGATTTTGTTGATTATGAGTGCAATAAAATAAGGAGCCTTCATGGAAAACCGCGTCGGTAAAATGTAAGCACAAAACGTATTTAAAATATACAAGATTTTGGCGTGTAAAATTTTCCATAATTCGTACCTGTTTTTTACATAAATTTTACCAACATAAATATCGATAAGGGGGGGGGGGGGGGTGAATCATTGAATTGTGAATATCGTAAGCTGTCAATTTGTAAAGCTAAAAGTATTTTTAAAAAAAATTTTTTTTCAATACTTTCTCTTCGAGCTAGCGTCAGATATGCAAATATTGATAAATATTTCTAAGCCGAAACAAAAAAAAATTCTCAATGTCCTAATAAGATGGTTGATGCTCATAAAAAAAAAAAATAATCCGTGAAGAATTAAATCGCGTCACGACGTTTCAAAGAAGGCTGCTGGATAAAAGGTGAAGAGACCAGCGAGAGGCAAGAATTGCGAAATCGCATTTTAAATTCGCCACCCAATTTGCTTCATCATAGCAGCGACGGTAAGTCAGGCATCAATGGAATTTTTTTCGTGAGTCGATAAATGCCAACTGTCGGTATAGCAAAAGGAGTTATACACACTCAGCCTTACCCACCGCTAAATATTTCCGGCTCTCCGTGAAACCGGCCGAGCAATATCTATGTGAAGGAAGCCGGAATAACCCCTTGGACGAAAATTCTTCAAATTTCAATCAACTTTTTGGGGGACTAAAACTTGATGTATCAGGATAAAACCAACGCCATTCTCTAAGTCTACGCAAGGGCTTTTCAAAACACCCCTCATGGGCCCCGTCGCATGATTTTCGGCAGAGTTATGGCCATTCGAAATTTCGTGATATTTAGATTTTCAAAAATGTGGGTAAAAATATTGAAAAACATATTTCTTCTGTTTACACCATATTTTTAGCCTTCAGGTGATCGGAATTTTTCTCCTGATTACGAATTACTGTGAATTTTACCCTGAAATCCAAAAATTCGATACGAAATAGTGAAAAAACGAAAAATTTCACTTTTTCTTATCGATAACTTTTTGGGGGTTCACTGAAATCGCTGTCATTTTTTTTCCGCTGTGATTGGGACTCGATTCAGTGCTCGTTCTTTTCCCAATCGTTTAAGCTTTAAAATGAATCTTGGTTCATCGGGATACGAGTTTTTTTTTCGATTTTTTACAGATTTTTAAAGTCGGATCATCGATTTTTGCCAATTTTTACATACATACCCCTTGGACGAAAATTCTTCAAATTTCAATCAACTTTTTGGGGGACTAAAACTTGATGTATCAGGATAAAACCAACGCCATTCTCTAAGTCTACGCAAGGGCTTTTCAAAACACCCCTCATGAGTCCCATCGCATGATTTTCGGCAGAGTTATGGCCATTCGAAATTTCGTGATATTTAGATTTTCAAAAATGTGGGTAAAAATATTGAAAAACATATTTCTTCTGTTTACACCATATTTTTAGCCTTCAGGTGATCGGAATTTTTCTCCTGATTACGAATTACTGTGAATTTTACCCTGAAATCCAAAAATTCGATACGAAATAGTGAAAAAACGAAAAATTTCACTTTTTCTTATCGATAATTTTTTGGGGGTTCACTGAAATCGCTGTCATTTTTTTTCCGCTGTGATTGGGACTCGATTCAGTGCTCGTTCTTTTCCCAATCGTTTAAGCTTTAAAATGAAGCTTGGTTCATCGGGATACGAGTTTTTTTTTCGATTTTTTACAGATTTTTAAAGTCGGATCATCGATTTTTGCCAATTTTTACATACATACCCCTTGGACGAAAATTCTTCAAATTTCAATCAACTTTTTGGGGGACTAAAACTTGATGTATCAGGATAAAACCAACGCCATTCTCTAAGTCTACTCAAGGGCTTTTCAAAACACCCCTGATGAGTCCCATCGCATGATTTTCGGCAGAGTTATGGCCATTCGAAATTTCGTGATATTTAGATTTTCAAAAATGTGGGTAAAAATATTGAAAAACATATTTCTTCTGTTTACACCATATTTTTAGCCTTCAGGTGATCGGAATTTTTCTCCTGATTACGAATTACTGTGAATTTTACCCTGAAATCCAAAAATTCGATACGAAATAGTGAAAAAACGAAAAATTTCACTTTTTCTTATCGATAATTTTTTGGGGGTTCACTGAAATCGCTGTCATTTTTTTTCCGCTATGATTGGGACTCGATTCAGTGCTCGTTCTTTTCCCAATCGTTTAAGCTTTAAAATGAAGCTTGGTTCATCGGGATACGAGTTTTTTTTTCGATTTTTTACAGATTTTTAAAGTCGGATCATCGATTTTTGCCAATTTTTACATACATACCCCTTGGACGAAAATTCTTCAAATTTCAATCAACTTTTTGGGGGACTAAAACTTGATGTATCAGGATAAAACCAACGCCATTCTCTAAGTCTACGCAAGGGCTTTTCAAAACACCCCTCATGAGCCCCATCGCATGATTTTCGGCAGAGTTATGGCCATTCGAAATTTCGTGATATTTAGATTTTCAAAAATGTGGGTAAAAATATTGAAAAACATATTTCTTCTACAACTCCCATTAATTCGCCCAGTGCACCTTAGTTAATTTATCTCAGAAACCATGAATAGCAGAATAATTAAAAAATCTTTATGCAGGCTTGGCTATGGATGACTCGTGAGACGCTAATGAGAAGCCAGGGTAACTGATATTCAAAAAAAATTCAATCTCCAACTATGGCTAACCGGTAGGAGTCCCTTTACTTCTAGGACAAAAATTTTCAATTTTCTTTCCTGTCCATTATAGCATGCTGTAAATACGTGGATTCTGTTAATTGATGGATAGCGTACAGTTCTATGCCAATGAGAAACCAAGGAAAAGAATATGAAAAAACAAATTATCTCTGACTGTGTAGAGTCCCAGTAGAGTTTCCTTCACTTCTAGGACCAAAATTTTTCATTTGTTTTTTTCCTTTCCATTATTTTATGTTGTAAACACATGGATTCTATTTACTGATTGATAGCATACCGTTCGATGCTAATTATAAGCTAGAACAAAAAATCGACGCCTGACTGGCGGAAGTCTTTCAGAACAATTTTATTTGCAATTCCAAAATATTATGCTCATTAAGAAATGTATACTTATTACTTATGACAATTTTCATCAAGACCACTTACCTGAATGTTTTCTCGAATATGCCTCGGTAATCTTTCTTCGAAGACTTTCGGATTGTACGACTAAAGGGAAATCTTGGATTTATATTTTGAGTAAAAAGAAAAGTTATTTGGATTTATTTGCATCGTGATTTATTCAAGTGGCTTTTTTTTCGTCAGATATCGTCAAATCATATCCAAACGAAATGTTTGTTTTTTTTTTTTTAGAAAATTAATAACGCAATTTTCGATCCCTTCTTACGACATCGCAATAATTTCTATGCAGCTAGATCTTTTTCGAGGATTCGTTTCCCTAGAGTGGAATATATTTTTTGGTGCGAGTGTATATTTTAACGTCGCGAGAAAAATAATTTTAAATTATTGCACACTTTTGGTAGAGCGGAAATGGAAGACTAGAATATCACGTATGTTTTTCTTTCTTTTTTTTTTTGGTATTACAGCATTGAGTCAATATACACATCGATTATTGTGGATTATGCACGTACATTCACGAAGATAATATATTCAATATGTATGTGTGTGTGTGTTTTAAACGATATTTTCTCGTTATTCAATTGTTCATAAATTAAATTATTGTAAATTCCAATAATTCTGACTTTTAAACAATATTATAGTGAGAGAAATTTTATCATTAAATTAGATCGCCACCAATATAATTGTCGATTGTTTTATGGTTCAATTATTGTCGGTTGTTTTTTTCACCTTGCTCTCTCGCTCTCTCTCTCTCTCTTTTGCGAACAATCGAACAAACAATATGAATATCACGTAAATTATCATTTATATTTTTGTGACATCGACACCACCATCCCCTGGTATTATAATAAATTTCCATATTCACTACTCGATCATTTAACTCAAATAGAATAGCAAATTTTTTTAACATAAAAAATAATAGCCCTATGGAAAATTTTTGCTCGTGCATGTCCATTTTGATTCGATAAGAATTTCAGTAGTTCGCGGTACGATAAAAAATTTGGAAAAATTCAACGGTATTGAGGATGCCGAAAAGATTATTTTTAATAATAATGATATCCAAAATTTTACGTATAAATCGTTAAATGAAAAATTTGTTCAACGTATCTCCGCTAAAACTTTATTGTTGCACAAAATGAATTTGTTAATTTTTCTGAATTCACATGAATTTACGTGGAAAAAATAGATCAAATCTGCGTAGATGAAATCTAGATCGACGTAGATCTGTGTAGTTTTTTTTTTGATCTACCTAGATTTACGTAGTTACTTTTTAGATCTACGTAGATCGAAATTTTGAAAAATCGTAGATCCACCTAGATCTCAATTAGATCTAATGAGCAAAAGTGTTGGAAGATAATACTGCGTCGACTCGAATTTACGAGAAACTACCTTCATATACGAAGCTCCAGGCAGATCTATGCGATTTTCCGATATTTAGGTCTACGTAGATCATATTCGATGTAAAAAATGACTACGTAGATCTGCGTTCGATCTACGCAGATCTGAGTAATTTTTTTCGGAGTTTTTTTCGGGAATTTTTTCTCTGTTCATTATTATTATTATTATTAATATTATAAATAGGTACTGCTTGTACGAATTTTCGAAAACAAGAATTTCGAAAAATAGAGAATTTGCTTGAAAAATTCATATCCAATCAAAAACATCGACGAATTCATTTAATATCACGAGTTTTTTTTTTTATTATTTTCAACAATTTATTAATAACTTACCAATATTGTTATTGTTGAAAAACAATGTTACTCTCATCATCGATTCAGTTGATTTTTTCCAGATTTGTATTTCGTCGCGAAGTTTTCAAAATTCGTGGCAAAACTCACTTTTGGTGGCGAATGTAGTATATGCAGTACATCCTCAAAATTGAATCGAATGGTTATTGATAAAATAATGAATTGAATCCTTAAACGAAAAAATTAAGTTACCTGGCGAGTGAGTTTTTTCGTTTGTTCCATACGCAATAATAAAGTAATGATACATTTTTTTGGTTATGGTGATTAGTACATTTATGATATGAAAGAATTTTTGGCATCGAGGAAGCTTTAAAGATTTAACAGTCCGAACTAAACTTCATTTTTTTTCTCGAATTGGTCGAAAAAAAAAAATATTAAATAAAAATATATAAATAACAAAACAATATAAATCTTATCGGATATTATACGTGGAAGACTTTGGATTATTCGTCGATTATTTTTCTTCGTTATTATTCAATCAAAGAACCACGATAAAAATGTTCTTTGGTCTCCGAAGAATTTTTTCATGAACTTTGTGTTGTCGCGTGTGTTGTTCAATTGGGCAAATAATATTCACGAGGAATGTAATCGGGTTTTGGGCTACTTGGCTCAATGCCGAGCAATTCACCCATGAATGCGATGTATGTGATCGCTAGACGAAGAGTCTCGATCCTCGATAGTCGTTTTTCATAAGCAAATGTTGGCACCTGTAAGGAGAAAAACAAACGTAATACCGTGAACAAGGAGATAATTATTCGTAAAGCAGACCTGTTAAAAATATTTAGAGCTGTATACGTTTTTGATCATAATTATAATTTTTATTTACGATGACGAATTCATATTGTGTAAAAAAACAAATGTTCAATTTGTAAAAAAAAAAAATTGAAACACTGAAGACTTTTAATGTCGAAGAAGACCAGTCTCGGGGAAAACAGTTTATATCTCCGTAGACAAAATTTATAGATAAGTAGTTATTTTTTAGGTCTATATAAATATAAATTTGAGAAAATCGTAGGTTTACCCAGATCTGAATTAGATCTACCTATATCACAATTAGATCTACCTAGATCCCAATTAGATCTACATAGATGTTAACTAAATCTACCTATATCTCAAATACATGTACCTAGATCTCAACTACATCTGCCTATATCTCAATAACATCGACCAAGATCTCAATTAGGGCTCGGGTTCTCTAACTTCTATAAAGCGAGCGCGGAGAACAGGGTTGAGCTACCAACCGAGCACGTCTCTAGGTGGAGAATAGGCAGTCACCGTAGTCAACCATCGACAAAGATCGAGCAGAGATGCTCGGGAACTGGAAGGACGGGGGCGAAAAGACTGGCCAACGGCGGCTATAGGGCAGACCAACCGGGAAACCGGGCAGAAAATCTAAGGCCCCGTCGCGGACCAGCTCCCCAAGCCAAGGTGTTAACAACCGTGCCGAAGGCTACATATGACACAGAGGATGCTGTGTCAAAAATGATGCTCTTGGATACCAGGCAACCTCCTAGTGCATGCAGCTGAGCCACGGGCATACATGGCTCTGCCTGGGTGAGACCGCATCACCGTGATACTAGTGGGACTCTCATGGAACCGAACCAAACAAACAAAAACAAAACCTCCCTAGGACGTCATCGAATCAGGGAGAGAAACAATAAACCGACTCGAGGCCGGAAAAGGCCAGAGTCGGAGCGCAAGGCGACGCTTTAAAAAGGAGCAGGAAGCTCTCAGGGCTGAAAAGGCCCAAGAGATTCCCACAAGGCGAGGGAGTTAAGGCGAAGGGCAATAGCAACAAACACCTTGTACCGAAGCATGACACAACCCCAACTCCTAAAAATACAAGGCCAGGTAAAAGGACAAAAACCGATTGCGGTACCTTCCGCCCAGGCAGCATCAAAAATGATCAGGTGGACTCTCGTTCCTGAGAACTACCCGGAGCAAAAACTAAACCAATAGGAGGTTAAGGGTCTGAACGGACTGCTAAAATCCTAGATCCTCTCCCTAGCGGAGGGACTCTCTGGATTATCCAGTATCCCGGATACACTTCACTTTAAACATACCTTTTTACGAAGTTTGTCGAAAGCCTCGTTCAGATTGAACATCCTTCGTCGTTCTCGTATATTGGCTGCTCGTCGTTGGGAAACCGACGCAACTCTTCGCCTCGGTTTTTTCGACGTGGACGTTGTTTGACTTGGCGATCGACCGTTTGGTGTATATCGACTGTGAAAAATATTTTTTTTTTACGTCCTTATGATTTATACGAAGCAGTCGAAATATCATACGAGTTCCATTGAAATTGTTTGAGGGTACCAAAATTTAAGGGTCTGGTTAAAAAATCGAGAGTTAACATCGTTGGAAGGAGAAACCAGTGAAAATTCTTATGTAACTGAAAGTTACCGATATAATAGTTATGGAAAAAAAAACAATCTAACCTTTTTTCGAAAAGTTAAGCTTGATTAATTAGTTATAATGGGGGCGGTGTTCATTCACGAAAAAAAAAACAAAATTTCAAGACAGCAATGAAATTGATTTAAATAATTATTTTTCCGAACTTATACAAAATAGTAAAGGGTTTCTAAAAAATTACGAAATCTTTTACGGGTATTCGGTTTTTTTTATAACTCATATTTTGCCTCGAGAATAATCTCACCTCTGGTGAAGCAAAGCGCAGGGCTGTCTGTACAGTCCATGATCGTTGACATGGGGATGATTGGGCGGTGGTGCTTGATACAATACCGAAGTGTCCCACATCGGATATGTTCCGAATTCGCTTCCCACGTACTGTGACATTTCTGACGTTATTACCTATTTTCAACATAATTGTATCAATATTTACGTGGAAAAATTCAATTCGTGACTGAATGTGGGGTAAAATGGCCTATCTGTGGGATAATGAATATTTTACAGATCCGTCGATCTGGGAAAATTCCTCGGGAGTCGTCGAAGCTGCTTGTCTCAGTTTCACTGTACTGACGTGTAACTTCACTGATAGAGCCATCATTTTTTTTGTCCAACATACTCTTTGTTCAATTAACAAAAATTGAAAAAAACGAATGGTTATTTACTCTCGGCTGCGGATTAAGAATTTCGATACCTGACGGTCGTTTTTTGTGAATTATTTTCATCATTTTTTTTCACAGAAGAGGCTTCCTTAATAAACGAAAAATCAATATTCAATAACGTAGCACCGAGGGTTCGTGTACTATTTCCCGAAGTAAACGTTAAAACCATTCATCACCGAGTACGAGGTACTTTCATGAAATCTTATAAATCACAAAAAATCAATGACGTTTTTTTCTTACGCACTATAGTCGATGATGTATATGAATTTCGCGTACCAGCAAGACGCACTTCATTAGCCCTTGAAATTTTGCCTAACTTTTCGAATCATTAAGAAAATCTTTGAGAAAAATCATTCCCGAATAGGGTTTGGTGAAAATAATTTAAAAAAAGAAAAGAAAACACTGAATGCCCCATTCGATGCTTGCGGCTATAGGAGAAGCCATTTTGCCCGACGCCTTGCGAAGGTGATGCAAACTGGGCCACCATTTTTTTTTTTTTATTGATTTAAACAACGTAGCGAATAAATATCAATCACGAACGTACTCTTGAATGCTTTTATTTATCTTTATTTTCGAAAATTTAACGTTTTTACGATAAATCGCATTGCTCATGGATTGATTTTAACCGCTGAAGGATCAAGAACTCTCATTTTTTAGGCAAAATTGTTATGTGCTTTTATAGTACAAAGACTTTACAGTAATTGAATGAGGTTTCAAAAACTTCTCTTCACTCCCGAAATATAAGTGAAGAGACTTCAATTGCCAAAATTTTTCATTTTTCTCCTGAATTCCGATTCGCGGGGTCCATTTTGCCCCACCTGTGCTCAAGTTCAAAGTATTCCGAATAGCGAAGAAACTTTTGCACGATTAGCTTAGAAAAAAAATTAAAGAATTGACTGTGCGACAGAGTCTCGAGTTAAAAAAAAAAAATTACATCAAACGAGTCCTGAACGAGTTCGGCCTAAGTTCCATCGCATAAAAATCCCAAATAAATATTAAATTCTGACGCAGCCCGGAACTTAATTAATTTTGCTTCCTCATAGAGGAAGCCTTGCTTTCGTGAAAACAAAATTTCGAGTTTTTTATGCCAAAGTGTTCAGAATGTGTCAAAACATCGAGAAAACACGTGCGTGTATGTTCCGGCCTTGCGAAATTCGCCAAAAAAAAAGCATCTTATCTCGATTTTTTTTCACATTATATATAAATTATTTTATTCATAATGTTAATTACATCAAAGAGTAACATTTCAACAATATTTTTAAAAAATTTCATCCAAAAATGTTAGAAATTCAGCCGATGGGACCTGCTTTCCCCAGACCCCTCAAAAAAAAAGTGTCCTCGCGATGGTCACGATAACTCGTGATAGCTTTATCTGAAATTAAAAAACCAAATATTTTCTGTTAGTAGATAAGTATAGCTCGTGATTGAACAATGGATTTTCTTTTTTTATTACAACTAATTTTACAAGGCTATACGTAGTGTAAATTGTATCAAAAAATGTATTATTTTGCATACAACTCTGCCGAAAATTCAAATTTCAATTTTTTTTTTTTAATCCTTCGTTCAATCACGAGCTGTACTTGTCTACTAACGGAAAATATTTGGTTTTTCAATTTCAGATAAAGCTATCACGAATTATCATGACCACTGCGAGGACCCTTTTTTTAGGGGTCTCTGGAAATCAGCTCCAACCGGCTGAATTTCCAACATTTTTGGATGAAAATTTTTTTTAATACCGTTGAAATTTTACTCTTTGATGTACTTAACATTTTGAATGAAACAATTTATATATAATGTGAAAAAAAAATCGAGAAAACATGCTTTTTTTGGTTTCTAAACCCATGTAACCCCTTAAATCTCGCGAACACCCCGAGTGATCGGATCCAAATGCTGCACAGAAGTAGAGCAGCAAACCCCCATTGCTTCATTTCATTTTTATCAAAATCACACGATAATTTCTGATTTTATGGAATTTTAAATTTTTCAAAAATGTCTGAAACGATCGAGCTAATATTTTTTTTTTTTTTTCACAAATAGGTTCAGTCGAAAGTATGATTGGTATTGAATTTGGCAAGAATTGTTCGAGGAGTTTAGATTTCAAAAATTGTTGAATTTTTCAAAAATATCTCCAACAGCTCATTCCGCAAATTTTTTACTATATCGACCCAAAAAAACCCCCACTTGCTCATAGAGGGATCTTTGTTGCACGCTTGTTGCAAGCTTTTTAACATTTATAAATTCTTACTAACTGGTGCTTGGTTTCCATTAATTTCCCACAAGGATTCGGGGTAGCTCATTCCCGTTTTTCCAGCCGTGAGTAAACGATGAATCGACGCACTTGGCTGGGTATTTTGCCGTTTTTTTTTATTTTTTTTATCGTCGTAATAAAATAAAATAAAATTACCAAAAAAAAAAGAAAGAACGTTAAAATTTTGATAAACGTAAACGCTTGTTTATCGAAGTGCGTTCCAGAGATATTTTTTTTTTAAATATTTTTAATCACATCACTGCACAAAAATCATAGTTCAATATCGTTCACTCGACCCTGTCGAAATATCGATATGCAAGGGTTGCAAGATTATTTGCTACTTGTATAAATGTAGACACATTCGTGATATAGAGATGTACATGTGTATATATTTTTTTTTTTCACGGCGACATGCTATCCGTCGGTGATCTCGTTATCGAATGAATCTCGGTGGTAAAATTTCCGAATTTCGTATACCACCGAATTATACTTGGATTTATATCAAAGCCACGCCTTTCTCCGTCGCAGAATCCTCGGAAAATTTAACATTGCCGATCGGTGGTTGCCTCGAAGCTCGTCGTGTCGGTGGTTTAATCCGAAATTTCTCATTGGTCGAATTTCGCGAGGTACAAATTCGCTTTTGCCATTGGCTAGACTCAACCCTGGTAGGAACAACCCTTATCGATTGAATTCCCAGCAGAAACGCCCCTGTGTCGTTTCAGCAATTTTTTTTTTTTTTTATCAACAAATTTACCATGAAATTTCATGGAAAAAGCTACATCCTAGATTTACGATACAACTTTTTCTCATAGGACAGACTTTGGAAGAAAAAGAACAATAGACAATAAAATGAAATGCATAATGCTATAATTGTGCATATATTTCGATCGAAAAATGACTAAATTTTCGAGTCAATTAATTTTTTTATTCAGTGTGGTCAAAACTCTCCCCTAAACTCATTATCACATAATTACATAATTGAATAATTACATCTGCATAATTACAGTTATAATTTAAATTATTTTAAATTTCATCACTCTTATATAACGACTCTTACGAGTCGCTTAATAAAGCTGGAAAATAGTCCAGCTCTCAATTTTATTTTCCATATTCCACTGTCGAGGTTATCCGGTGTACAAAAAATGGCAAAATCTCCATGAATCTATTTGGCCTATTTTAGATTCGATTATGAGCATGCTTAACCCTTCGTGGTTATACACCTCCAAATTCAATCACGGTGGTCAGACTGGTATATTGTGACCAAACTATGCGTCCGAAGTGGTTCAATAAATTACGGAACATGCTTTGAAAATTCTAGATGATGTACGAATAATTTATTTATAAGAAATAAAATGACGTGTTAAGAAAAAAAATTGAATTCATAAAGTGGTCGACGGGTCGATTCTACCCTGTGTGACCACACGAAGGGTTAAAACTGAAATTGTTATACTCATTGCAAAGTTATCCAGTTCGATAAAAGGAACATCCGTTTGAATAGATGACGAGACGAACAAATGTAATTTTGAAAATCAGCAACGCTGTTTTATTAAATTTTTCTTGCGATATCAATTTTCATCCCGAAGAGCTTTTTAGAAAGATATGGCGTCCAAAATAATGAGAAGAAGCGTCAAAATAGTGTGGAATCCTGTAAATTAACTGTTTCAACTGCTTTGACATTCGATAGTTGGCTAATCCAACGATAATTGGATGAATTTTCGATTCGCTGAACCTTTTTTTCATCGGTCGCGTGCCACGACGAGAAGCTACGCATTTATAAGCCATCGACGTGTGTGCTGGAACGTATTCGAGCACGCGACGCATTTTTTAACTCTGCTTTCAATTCCCCTTGATCTCTCTTCGGCTAGAAGTCTCAATGAATTGAACATCTCGCAAAATTATTTGCAGTTCAAAATACGATAAACATAATTTGAATGCGCGATTATGCGATATTCTGTATAAAGTTAAGCGGACTATGCTCGGCATAATGCTGGATTAAAATCTACCATCAAAAATATATTTAAATTTACGTTACTATTAATATTTTTCCTTAGCAATTGATTCAATTTTTCATTACGAGCTAATTTTTTTTTTGTTTTTTTTTAACGCGGAAAATTTTCGATCGAAATACCGCTGAATGAAAATATTTAAAGTAATTTAATAGTTTATTTAAATTTTAGCCCATTCCCAAAGATCTGAAGGCTTTGTGGAACAGAAAAAATTGAAAAACACTAATTTTCATGTAAATTAATTAGTTAAAAACTCACACTATATTTATATATATATATGAACATGATGGTTTACGTATATGGGACAGATTTTTTTTTTTTACCATCTCTTCGTACAACCCCAAAAGTGTGACGGATGCACTGATATGCCTCTCACTGAATTGATTAAGCTCATATTAGCTAACTCACTCGTGCCCCTTCTCATTCCTCAATATTGTCCCTGTCTGTCTTGTCTGTGCCCCTTTCTCAATACGATAGATCCAATAGAATATATACAGCGGTGAGCACAAGTGACGGGTCAAAAAACAAAACAAAAAAAAAAAAAAAGAGGGAATCCCGCAGATCACCACGGTCTCGCAATTTTGTCGTGTCAAATCGCCACGCTTCTGTATTTGCCCCCATATGGCAAGTGTCAGCTCGAGGGTGCATAAAATTATTGATATTCGCATGATACGCCCTAGCGTTTGATTTTTCGTTTTTCCATTGTTTCAATCAAATCGATCTGTTTTCCCGTCTGTATATGTTTAAAATGACGTGATACATCATCCGAAAATTTAATTGTTAGAAAAAATCTCGTTTTCTTTCAATTAAATTTGTTAATTCCTCCCTCATCGAGGCTGCATACGTTGTCGTGTAAATTTTCATCGAATAATCGAATGAGAATATTTATTCGAGTCGAGCTAATTTAATTTTTTTTTTTTTTTTTTTTTTTTATCAATATTTTCATTCTTTAAATTTCGAGTTTTTTGGTGATGAAGATTTTTTTGAGAGTGAAAAAATAATGAGGAATAAATTTTTCATAGTTTAAGATTCTACGTTTTTTGTTTTTCTTGAATGTAACTTTTTTAAACTGACGAAATTTTAACTCAGATTATTTTATACGAAAAGACGGAGCATTATAACGAGCCGGGCTTCCGGCCACATTTTGGTCCAATCTGTACATATACATACATATATTCATATACATAGAGAGGTTTGATACGTATATGTATATAAAAAGTATAGACGGTATAGACGTAACGGCAAGCTGACGCTTGGATCAATGCTCGGAGCGTCGGCGCTTCGGCAAAAGTTCCCAGCTCTCGTATAGATTCACCCAGAAAATTCAACGAGCTCGTAGAATTTTAGCATGTTTTTCCTTTGTAACGTATATATAAAAGTGCCGGATCAATCGTAGCCCGTTTATTTGAGCATTGTTTTCATATTTGACGATATGCTCGAGCGACGAAATTTGCACGAAAGATTTTGAAAATTAATATCTCAACGCATGCATTCGAGGAGCTAGGGGCATGAAGTAAAATCGAAGATTACGATCCAAATTTTGGACATGCTGTAAGGCATGACTGAATTTTGGTGAGTGCAAAATTTTAGATAGATTCACCGCTCAGTTTCGTAGATATTCACAATTGAAGTTGAGTCATTTAACACTAATTGTGATGAGAATCCTTTGTGTTTCAGCTCATAAAGCGCATTTATGAGAATCCTATACGAAACACGCGACGAAAAAATCTTATCCGTGGGAAAATAACACATTTTCGGATAGAAAGTGCTGAAGTTTGAGAACGATTCACCGTGTAGTTTTTGAGAAACCTTAAAAAGAATTATTTTATACTCCAATAGCCACAATTGAAACGGAGCGTTATTATTCGTTTTTTTTTTTCAAATATCAATAATTCATGAGCTTGAGATAAGAATCACCTGAGAATAATTCATTCTTGAACCAAGTTTATAAGTCTTTTGACTCAGTTGCTGATTATTCTCTCGCACTTCTGCGGAAGAAATGAATATTCAGTGTTTTTTTTTTTAATCATATCTTTAACTCGGTCTCTTAGTCGTGGTTTTTGAAATCCCAAGGCTCAGCCTCAAGGCTCAGCTTACCTTAAATCAGCTATAATTTTTTTCCAAAATTAGCGTTATTCGTTTTGAAATTAAAAAAAAAAAATCCTCCACCCGCCCACCAGGCAACGAAATACTGCATTGACTGCGAAAAAGTTTTCGCAATTTCCTTCCCAATTTATTCGTTTTGGATACAAATTTCTAAAATATTTAAACAAAAAAAAAAACATTTAAGCTACTTAATTTTAAAAATTCGATTAATGATACCGCGATGACGAATACAAATTATGACGTTCGTACAAACGCATACGTATTATGCCATTGAGAATTATACAGTCCGGCAAATTTGTTGAAAAAAAAAACAAAATCAACCCTAGAATGGAATATAAACCCATTGCCGATCGATATCACGCTTTGCTCTTCGGTTCTTTGTCCCGCTGGTGCTTTCAACGAAATTAATTTCCACATTCACTCGGAAATTCGAAAAGAACAATGAGGGTTCTCAGGACGAGTGACTTGACGCGACGATAAAACGACGAGTATAAGTGACAAGACATCAATATTTCCATCTAAATGTGCATGACACATTCACCGGGACCTCTCTGTTTACTCGCCGAAAATTTCTAAAGCCTCGAGTAAACATCAATTTCCTGTATTTTTCGTTTGAAAGAAAGGAGGTCGAAGCTCGCTGGAAATATTTTGATAAGGTTGAGAGTGACTTTGGTCAAATGAATTTACGTTTCACAAACGAACTGGCAAATCTGTCATTCAGTCGAGAGAACAGTCTACCAAACGGCAAGAGGTGACATCATGAAAGTCCTCCGGGCACTCTGCGTCTTTCTGTCTTACGGCCTTTTTCAAAATGCCGTTTACTCTACCGATTGGCTGGATAGCCTGACGAGATATGTTATCGAGGAATCGGGATATCGTCAAGTGACATTTTTAACGAAACGTGCAGCGAGCGAAGAATTCACAAGTCGAATAACCGAAGAGATGTGCGCGAGGATGATGCAAAATTTGCCAACCTTAAGGCTAAACATTGCCGAAGATATCGGCGAGACGAATTATTCACAACCGTACGATTTCATCGAGACATTCATCACGCTCGATACGACAACAAATTTCTTCATTCTCATTAACGAATCTCCCGATAAATCGGCGATCTTACGGTCAAACGAATTGATCGACATAGCAGCGAAAATATCAATTTTCAAATATCAACCGAAATATCTCCTCCTAATTGTCAATCATTCGCCCAGCGACAGCAGTCTCAAAGGCTCCCTGCTTCATGCGTGGTCGAAAAAAATGTTTGATCTCACGATCCTCGAGTTGATCGAACCGAAAATTTCGAAGAACCCGATGATCGACGTTTCATCGCCTTTGACACCGATCGTTCATCAGTTAAATGACTTCAAGGGAGAATACAAGAGACTCAGCTGGACCTCAAATATCTCGTGGTTTCCCAACAAAATTGCCAATATGGCGGGTCATTCATTGAGAATCGCGTCCGTCGATGCACCGCCATTTTCCATCGCTCGTTTCAATGAATTTGGCAAGCCCTTGTGCATCGACGGTTTGACCAATAAACTGATCGACATAATTGCTCAACGACTGAACGCTTCGCTGAAATATTTTCCCCTAGAATTGAAATATCACGAAAATCCGAATCCTGCTCATATTCTACACACCGGCATGCAATCGCGAATGATCGATTTGCAGTCTTATCTGTCGCCGCATTATACGACGGGATCGATAAGAGATCGTACATTGCGTACAACGACAATTATGTCGGATTATTGGTGTCCGGTTGTGCCAATAGTGCCCAACAATCGTGTGCCATTTCCGACCGATTTTCTCAGGACTTATCTTCTCAGTTCGGCGATCGTTATCGTAATTGGACTACTCAGGTACGTGTTTCGCTTTAAAAAATCACCAATGTGGGAACCGTTCAACATAGCACGTGTGATATTTGCAATTCCCGTGACGTATAATCCGAATGTCAATGCCGAACGAATTATATTCTGTTGCATGCTCGTGATTTCATTATTTTATTCCAACGCAATGTATGCGTCTATAACGCACGTCAGTCTGATGACCGAGGGTGAAATGGAATTTCGTACATTCGAGGATCTCGATAATTCGAATCTCGTGCCTGTCGTAACTAAATTAACATTCGACAAGACATTCAAGAGTCCCAATCGTATTATGCTGAGTTTACGAAACAAAAGTATCCAACCAACGTACAAGATGTGCATTTGCCCGAAACTCGCTGCCGTACACAAGAATATAACGTGTGTGATGAGCAGATACGAGGCAAAGATAGCATCGACGAGAATTGCCAAATTTTATGGGCGTAAAAAAATAAAAATTGCCGATTTTTGCTTCTGGATGGACAGCAGGGCGTTTCTCGTTGGGCCGAGATCGCCGTACCTTCGCGCGATCGACGATGTCATCATGCGAATTCACGATTCGGGTCTGATGAACAAACTGTTTGACTATCGTTATAACGATTCGGGGGTATCAGATGACGGGATTATCGTAGAGCCGACTCCCAGGCACGAACAAAAGACGGTGATTTTGCTCGGACAATTACTGGCCATTATGACTATTGGTTATACGACTTCACTTTTGGCACTTGTAACGGAGATCGGGCTCGATCGTTTGTCAAAATGTAGGAAAAAAAAAAAAAAAAATTCGGGACATCGAGACCCACGCAAGTTCAGGACTCGGGGGAAGAAATTTAAAGATCCAGCAACCGAGCAAATATTAACTCTGCACTAAGTATTTCATTTTTTTTTAATTTCTTTCCAATCCTATCTGGCATCTTTCACCTTTCGTTGAAACCCTACCCCGTCACCTTTCGATATTCCATTTCGTTCCTTGAGTAACACGCAAATGGATTTCCAAATTAAATTTTTATCTGATCAGAATTTTAAAATTTCACTGTCAAAAATCACGGAAAAAAATGTGACAAAAATCTGAAAGAAATGGATGATATTAAAAATATTTAAAATGTTGACTTTTTAATGATTATAATGCCAAAAATTTATTAACATATTTTGATAAAAAAAAAAAAAAATTGCCCAACAAATCATCGGTAAAGTTTCTTTTTTGTTGTATAAAATTTATTTTTTTTTTTTTATATATGAACGTGAATTTTATATTTTTCATTTCGAGAACTTGATGGAAAGTCTTTAATTTTGGATATTTTTTCTTAAAAAGATTACATATTGCACGGAAAAAGTCTCTGGATCGTTCAATGCACGGTTTCATTCGCACAGCCTTGAAAAAACTCGGAAACCGAAAATTCCAAAAAAAAAAAAAAAAGAGAAAAATTTAACAAAAATACACGGATATTAAAAAAAAAACATCAACAAATTCATCTGTTCCATAAAGAAAAAAAGAAATGTCTGATGATTTGTTGAAAAATTTTTCTTAACCAATTTTTTAATAATTTTTCGGTGCTGTTAATTATTTCGAATAAAGGTTTTTATTATCTCCCAGATGATTTTTAATTCTTCAAATTTTGATTCCATTGCAGATGCGTAAAACAGATATTCAATTGTATAAAGAAATCAACAAATAATGAAGAATGTAATGTAAATGTTTGGGAAAAAAAAACTTGAAATAGAACGAAACATTCCTAGCGATGTTTCAATTTTTTTTTTTTTACTCTTTTTGCAATTTTTAAAGCACATTGTAAAATAATTACTCCTGGCAATATTCGAAAGACGTATCCATCGATGATACATGTATCTTTAATAAATTTAAAAAAAATTCCTCAGACTTTTATTCCGAAAGTTTACCTATTGATTGACGCGTAAGCCTGAAATTTCATTGAACTGTTTGTGCTATAGTTTTACGACCTTCAGGCTTATATTTGTTTTAAAAACATCGATAATTCTTAATAATAATAATAATAATTCGGTAATTATATTTTATAATTATTAATATTATTATTATTATTATTATTATTATCATTGTTTGAAGATTAAGTTGTCGAAAATGAACAACGTGTCCAAATGTCACCTTACGCACGTAAATCCTGATCTCGTCGAGAGAAACGTCAACAGGATTCCTGAAATGTCGAAAAATAGAGAGAAAAAAAGGGAGCAAGCCTCAGTCGAATTTTCTATACAGACACAGCTCCCTCGATGACATATCTTCACTGAAGCACCCCCATACAACAATTAACAAGGCGTGACCCCGTTGTGGTGATCGACTTTTCGAGGGGTCGAAATCCCTTACCACGTATATTGTTATACTTTACTAACGATTACACCGGGGCGTCAAAGGAAAGAATATGCTTGCCTCAATAACTGCGAACACGTGCAAAACTCTCTCGCAGTTCTCCCTAGATTTTCTATATTTGCGATCGTTTACATCATCGTTGCTACCATTGCCACGAATTTTCGTGAAAAATTTCCCAAAGTGCATCGAAAAAAGTCCCTGTTGTCCTTTTTTTTTTCCTCTCATTGTGTTTTTTTCCCCATCATATTGACCGTATGTATACTTTTTATGAATTGCAAATGAACATGAAAGATTTACGTATAAGCTGTCGTGAACATTTGCCACATTCTTTTGCTTACGCAATTTTTAATGCTCGCCATTATTATTTTCAAAACTCAATATTTTTACCGTTATTTTATTATATTCATTATTATTATGATATTATTACTATATTAAATTATTATTATTATTATTATTTGTATTAGAGTTAATTTTTTACATCTTTTTAAAAATATTAAATCGTACGTGATGCGAATAATGAAATATTAATTAGTGTCAATGATCCGGAAATAAAATTTTCTGTTTCTATATCGACATACTCAACAGACCTATCTCTCGATGGTATGAGAAATGTGATAAAAAAAAAGGAGTGGGGAGGGGGGGATGCACATATGCACGTGCAGGGTCTTGTAATGTTATACGTTGATATGCGAGACAGCAAAGTGAGTGGAATCAAAACGATTACGAATTCTGTGATGCACAACAGATCAGATTATCCTCTCCCTCCTTGTAGTTCGATTCCCCCCCGAGATATTTTAACGCCCCCTTTACACGGTCTGTATAAATTTAGCACGACAGTCCTTGTTGCACTCTTGGAACGATGAGATATATATATATATGAAGGGATGCGCAATTTTACTCTTGCCATCATATCCGTGTCTAATTAAACGACTACTGTGACCACAGTACAGTCCCTTGGAGGAGAGGAGTTCTAATGGAAAAACAGTCGCGAACGTATTAGCTATTTTCAGCTGTATCACGAAAAAAAAAATCTCGTATTATCGCTTCAAATAGAAAGCTGATATCGATCGGTGCAAATTCGGTTTCTCTATTTTCTCGTAAACGGGGTAAACGGTTTACGTTTCGGGCAATAATGGATTAATATCATTTTTGTCGTATTTGCAAAATTATGGCATCAGTTATATCAGAATGGACTGGCAAATGTTCAATGCCTCGGACGAAAAGAAAAATAGAGGATAGTTCACCCTCTCAAACATGCCAAATAATTTTGCAACATGATGAACCGTCAACTACGAATTTTCAGGTATATTTTGAATTAGCAGACACATTTTCAACAGACGGGAGACAGCTACGATAAGGTGATTCATATAAGGGGTAGTTTACCCCCTTTATGGAAGTTTTTTTTTATATGGAAGAATAGGCATACAAAACATTCGTATTTTCAATATAATGGCACCAGTTATACCAGAATGGACTGACAAATGTTCAATGCCTCGGACGAAAAGAAAAATAGAGGGTGGTTCACCCTCTCAAACATGCCAAATAATTTTGGAACATGATGAACCGTCAACTACGAGTTTACAGGTATACTTTGAATCAGCAGACACATTTTTAACAGACGGGAGACAGCTACGATAAGGTGATTCATATAAGGGGTAGTTTACCCCCTTTATGGAATTTTTTTTTAAATATGAAACAGCACACATACACAACATTCGTATTTGCAATATAATGGTACGAGTTATATCAGAATGGACTGGCAAATGTTCACTGCCTCGGACGAAAAGAAAAATAAAGGGTGGTTCACCCTCTCAAACATGCCAAATAGTTTTGCAACATGATGAACCGTCAACTACGAATTTTCAGGTATACTTTGAATCAGCAGACATATTTTTAACAGACGGGTGACAGCTACGGTAAGGTAATTCATGTAAGGGGTAGTTTACCCCCTTTATGGAAGTTTTTTTTTATATGCAAGAATACGCATACAAAACATTCGTATTTTCAATATAATGGCACTAGTTATACCAGAGTGGACTGGAAAATGTTCAATGCCATGAGCAAAAAGAAAAATAGAGGGTGGTTCACCCTCTCAAACATGCCAAATAATTTTGCAACACGATGAACCGTCAACTACGAGTTTACAGGTATACTTTGAATCAGCAGACACATTTTTAACAGACGGGAGATAGCTACGATAAAGTAATTCATGTAAGGGGTAGTTTACCCCCTTTATGGAAGTTTTTTTTTATATGCAAGAATACGCATACAAAACATTCGTATTTTCAATATAATGGCACTAGTTATACCAGAGTGGACTGGAAAATGTTCAATGTCATGAGCAAAAAGAAAAATAGAGGGTGGTTCACCCTCTCAAACATGCCAAATAATTTTGCAACACGATGAACCGTCAACTACGAGTTTACAGGTATACTTTGAATCAGCAGACACATTTTTAGCAGACGGGAGATAGCTACGATAAAGTAATTCATGTAAGGGGTAGTTTACCCCCTTTATGGAAGTTTTTTTTAAATATGCAAGAATACGCATACAAAACATTCGTATTTTCAATATAATGGCACTAGTTATACCAGAGTGGACTGGAAAATGTTCAATGTCATGAGCAAAAAGAAAAATAGAGGGTGGTTCACCCTCTCAAACATGCCAAATAATTTTGCAATATGATGAACCGTCAACTACGAGTTTACAGGTATACTTTGAATCAGCAGACACATTTTTAACAGACGGGTGACAGCTACGACAAGGTAATTCATGCTAGGGGTAGCTTACCCCCGTGAACTTGCGTTTTTTTTTTTTGTAAAAATGCAAAAACTCTAAAACTTCAATTTAGTTTCCCCGTCAGAACTGGTTTAAGTAAATTCTATCCACAACTTGTAAATAAGAGGTGCACAGAAAAAATAAGTTGACGGGTGGTTCACCCCTAAATTTTTGTTTTTTTTTAAATAAGTATATCGGTCGTTTCACCGATCTACATGGGTAACACTTTCGTTTTCGATTCCTTGAAATCGGTCGGCTGCTCATAGGTAAAACTGCCAAATCACCCCCGGTTGATATGCCTTATTTTGGGGGCGGGGGGTGGTTTTACCCCTTTCAACCGTTTTTTCACCGATTAAAAAAAAAACGTGTCTCTCAGTTTTCAATATTCCGCAACATACATGAGTTTCAACAAAATCGAAAGAGGACACCGAAGTGATGGCGTTCTTGTCAGTTTCCTCCTGAATTTTGATTTATAATTTTTGCACTTTCAATGTTATTCGTGACTGAAGCGATACGCTACTGCGGGTTGAGGGTAAAAATAAAACACTCGTTGTTGATTTTTTTTTTTCCCCTAACAAATATATACGACGTGTCTCCCTATCGTTTATTTTTTTTAAGCTTTTTTTTTCATTTATTTCCATTAACGAATAATAATTTACCTAAACTATAACAAAATTTATTAGAATTATATCGCGTTACGGTACACAGCGCGCGGACTTGCATCACAGTAGTGATTATTCAACCCAGGAACATTGGATATTCTTCGATCTCGATTTTATTCCTTCCAAAAAAATACAGCTTTCATATCCGATCGAAGTTTTGTTTTTTTTTTTTCATTTTTTTTCATCGAGGAATGCAAACGAAAATCTTAATCGTCATGTCCACGCATTATTTCATTTATTCACATGATTATTGTTTTGCGAAAAAAAATTTTAATTTAATTTAATTTTTTTTTCCCACATTTTTACAACTCCGGATCATCGTCCAAGAGTCATCGTTTCCGGATTTCTTGATTCAAAATACGTTTTTTTTTTTTCTTTTATTTTCATTAAAATGATGTAAAAAAGGAAAAAAAAAAGGAAAAATACAACATCGATGGTAAATTTCGAGATACCGGGATCTCGCAGGATTAATTACACGATTTACTCAGTTAAAATTTCATTAATTACTTATTACAGTTTAATTCATTTTCAATTAGTCGATATTCAATGAAAATAAAAAAATAAAATAAAAAATAAATACCTACGTATGGCAAAATCTATGTATAATAATATTTATATTTATACAAAAAGCCGCGAGTGCGAGCTCGATCAACTGGAAAATTATAATTGCGTCGAATCTCGCGAAAAAAAAACGAGCAAAGCAAAAATTGATTTTTTTTTTTTTTCCCCCTCGACTCGAAGCTCGAACATTATCGTTCAACGCGAAATTAAGTAACGCCACCATGACTCGATCCCAAACATCGAATACTAAAGCCTTCGACCTAATCTTCAAACCTGCAGATGTGAACGTATCAATATTTTCAAAAAAAAAAATATATATATATATATATAATATGCCTCTCGTCTCGAACCGATTGATTTTTCCGAATATTAAAAACCGTAACGAGAATCTCTTTTTTTTTTTTTTTTTTCATCGAAACGAAATAATCAAAAATAGGCAATTCTCGTAACGATTTTTTTCCTTCCGATCGTCGAAATATTTTTTTTTTTTTTCACACGTCAGAGGGCATGGTATCCCGCGAAGAATCCCTGACTCGGAATTTTCGATTAGGTTTTTTTTTTTCGACCGTTAAATATGAAGAATGTTAAAAAAAAAAAAAAAAAAAGCAATCAACTTATCCTAATTATTCTGGCCGTCCTGGACATTGAATCCCACGACAACGTTCGCGAGTCCTTTGAGACTGCTCGCCAGTGTCAAAATTGGCACTTCCGGCGCGATCTCGCCGGTCGTTGCGACGCTCGAGGCCGGCGGACCGGCGGCTGTTAATTTCCAATTTTCCAAATCCTCGCACGACATCGTCGAGAACGAGCCAGCTGCGCTCGTACCGGTTTCCTGGCATTCGTAATCGGCGTCGATCCTGCGCGACGGATATTGCGGCGTCGAGACGCTCTGCGAGCGCGCAATCGTCCTGATCCTCTGTTTTCCCCGATTCTTCAATGTCCCGTAATTTATCCTCGTCTCGTCCTGCGTAACGTTGCTCAGCGACGTTCCAACGTGGCCGGATTTCGCGCGTCCGAGACTCGTGACTGCCCTGGCACGATCGAGTGACAAATTCGAGCTCGCGATAAAATTTTCATTTCCCTTATCCGCGGCTTCCTTTATTCTCACGTCTTCGTCCGGTATTTCCATACTCTCAACTCGGAATCTTTCGAAACGCGAAAGTGAGAGAGAGAGAGAGAGAAAGGGGGAAAAAAAAAATGAGTACGTTCGTTTAGGATGAAAAATGAGAAAGATTAAATTTGCAAAATTCTTCCTTGTTCTTTTCTGTCCGAATTTTTATTTATTTTTTTTTTTTATTTTTTATTGAACAAAATGCGTTATTGTTTTCTAGATATTTTTGTAGCAATTGTCGAAGATAATGTAAAAAAAAAAAAAAAGTAATAACGCACGAATAAAATAACGTGGTCAAATATGACATGAGGCCAAACCCAAAACATTTCAAACTGTGACTTTAATTAGCAATTTTTATTCTCGATCAAAAATTTATAATATCAGTATTATAAATTCATTTTTAATTTTTACCTTTTATTTGTCAATAAATTTTAAAATATCAATTTCGTGTGTCTTCGTGTTATATTTGTATGATGCGATTTTTTTTTTTTTAGTCATGTTGATCTATTTTTTTTTTTCGTGACATTTAAACGTCAAACCGAAATTTTTGTTGATCCTGGTGGATTAGATTTGGGTTGGGGTGATGAAAATGAAAAAAAAATGAAAAAAAAAGAGGAAACCTGCGGAGAAATGATGGAAATTGAAACTTGCAAATTGATTCCTCGTAATTTTTTGGCGCCCCAAATCTCTAGGTATGGACAAGTGGCATTTTTATTTTTGGCTTGCTCGTAGAGCCTTTGTGATGCTGGAAAAATTATGAGGCAGCAATGTGCGAGTTTATATTTTCATTTCCCCCCCCCCCCCCCCTTTCTTTGTCTCTTTTATTTAGTGAGGTTTTTTCGATTTTATCGATTTTATCGATTTATCGTTAAAACACTTTTCTAGAATTGAAAAATTTCGTAAACTCGTTCTCCGATAATATCCGATCGATTTTTTTCAGCAAATTTCACGGTAAATTAATTTTGTCGTCTATTTTATTCGTGTGAAAAAAAAAGTTGGCCAAATATCTCAAAAATTACGAAAACCGGATGCCCTTTTTTTTTTTCGAAAAAAAAAAAAAAGAAAAAAATTCAAAATTTCATACAATCTGAACGACTCGAGCGGTTCTCTTCAAATTCAATATAAAATTTATTTGTTATCTCAATTATTCGTACACCAAATTTTGGCCAAATATCTCAAAAATTCCGGAAGCTCTTTGAAAAAAAAAAAATTTTTTTTTAAATCATCAAATCCGAACGTCTCGATCCATTTCCGCAAAATTCAATATTAAACTTTATTTTTCTCCTCATCCATCTTATTCGTAAATCAAATTTTGACCCAAATATCTCAGATATTACGGAGGCATCAACTTTTTTTCATTTTTTTTTTTTTTTTTTTTTTTTTTTTTTTTTTTTTTTTCAAAATAAAGTCACAAAATCTGAACCCCTGACATTTTTATCGAAAATAAATATTTCTCAAAGTTTTGTAAAATTCTGAACGCATTGAGCATGGAAAATTGAGGGTAAAAAAAAAATGAAATCATTGAAACGAGGCCTTAACTCTGCGAGAAGGGAAAATTAATGAAAAATGGATCGATGCAGTGCGAACCTTCCAATTTTTTTGTAGCTGCTACCGCACGGCTTGATCAGCGAATTGTCCTTGCTCTGATCGAATATGAATTTGACGTCTTGTTTGCGATGTTCCTCGGTCTCGCGTAGCGTGAGCGTGTGCTCCTCGTCGTCGTCGAGGATCGAGTCCTGCGACATTTCATCCTGGGCAGCTACGCTTTCGCGCAAATTTTTCAAATCCGGACCGCTCTTTCTTATAAGGCCATCCTCGTTGCTGTAATAATCCGTATACGAGATACTGCCACGACTCTCGGCGTTTATTTTCTGATCGATTGTTCTGCAGAAATCAAAAAGGGCAAAAAAAAATTAAAAAAAAAAAAAAGAAAAACAAATCAAAAAGGGCAAAAAAAAAATAGGTATCAATTTCTCTTGCATTTTTTGAACGCGCGTTTTTTTTTCATCATTTCAGAAAAATCCTTTGAGTCTCTCTCTCTCTGAAGAAACCAGCGAGTCATAAATTATGTTGCTCCGAAAATTTGAACATTAATTTTTTCATACAATTTTTGATATTTTCGTTTTATTTTTGTTTAAAAATTCATTACTTCGCGGGACACAATGATCTGAGAATGGCTTACTCGAAAAAAAAACGTAATTATCAAAAATGGCTTTTTAACATATTTTTTTTTTCTTCCAATAATAATTCTCACTGTTGAATTATTGCGAGTATTCTTTTAGATTAATCGGAGTCGATGATTCGTGTCCTCGTTTCAACGCTATAAAATATAGATTTTTCAAAATTGAATATTTCAATAACCAAAAATAATCCAAATATCGAAAGATTGGGAGAAATAAAAAATTCCAGCAAAAATATTTATGCCTCTCGATCGTGAGTTTGCCGTTTGAAAATGACGGAAAAATCGTTAATTTTCTACAGTTTCGATCGAACAATTTTTTCGACAACGGGCAAATTAAATTGTAAAAAAAAATTTGCAAATTGGGTAAAAAAAAAAAAATTGCAAGGATCGGGATCTTGCAAATTTTTATCGGAAATGCCTTCTTTTATCTGGCGAGATTCAAAAATTCGAAGGATTAATCCATAGAACGAGTGACATCGGTCCATAATTTTACAAGATTGAATTCAACGTAGAAGCCACATAGACTTTATTGTCCTATAATGATACCGAGCTATTTTGTCAAAATAACCAAAAAAAAAAAAAAAAAAACAAAACAAAAAAACAAAACTGAACACAAAGATACGAAAAATATATCGTAAATTAAATTTCAATGTTCAGCAGATTGTGTAATGTTCACAAAATTCCGTATAGCATCTAAAAATATAAACGGGGAAAGGAAAAATTTTCTACAAATCAAAATAATGCGAAATATATATATATATATATATTTTTCTTTCTTTGTTTTCTTTTTTTTTTTCCTCGCAAATTTTCTCTTACCCGTCATTGCTGACGAGACTCATGGACATGCTGCACTCTCCGGCGGACGTTGGAGCCGGTGAGGATGGTCCGGATGACAGGAAAGACTGTGGTTCACTGCTCCATCCGGCGCCTGTCGAGTAAACGTTTGAAGAAAAAAAAAAAAAAAAAAAAAAAAACAATTACAAAATCCATTTGCAAATGAAAAAAAAATAAAAAATTCTCACCACACCATAAACATAAAAACAAAATATTTCATTCGATGAAAAAAGAATGCAAAATTAAAAGAGACGATGCATTTCGTAAAAAACGTTTGAGATTTTGTTTTTTGTTTTTTTTTTCTTAAAATTTTACTCACTGTTCGGGCTCGTTGGTGACAGCTGATTTCGATTATCGTTGCCCTCGCTGTCCAGCCCCGATTTGTAATGCATCGGCGCTGGTGTGATGTATCTGTTGCATTAAAATCAATCCGGTAACGATAAAAACAAAATTTCGTAAAAAAAAAGAAAATTAAAAATTAATGAATAAAAATGAAAAAAAAAATTTCGTCTAAAAAAGGAACAATTCAAATATATCGAGGGCTTAGGACCAAAAGGGCGTAACCCACTGTTTTTCGACTTTTCATTACCTTACTGCCATAAGGGCGTATCCCCAACATTAACACGGAAGTTCCATAAGAGCAAAATTAATCAGCCTACAGCCAGAAGGGCGTAAGCCCACTACAATACTGCCAGAAAGGCGTAAGCCACGAAAAATAAAAAAAGTGGCTTACGCCCGTCTGGCAGATCATTCATCATTTTTTCCCGGATTTAAATCGCCTGATTACAGCCAGACGGGCGTAACCCTCTTTTTTTTATTTTTCGTGGCTTACGCCTTTTTGGCGGATAACCGGTCAATTTTTTCCGAATTTCGATCGTCTACTTACTGCCAGAAGGGCGTTACCCCAAAAAAATTGAAAACTTGATGTGTGTAAGATGCTGGCCAGTTTTCCATCTTTCTGGCCAGTTGATGGCCAGTAAACTGTCGAGTTCCAGATTAGGTGTGTAACGCAAATCTGTTCAGTGCCAGTCTTGGCAGGCTGACGAGTTGCTGGTCAGAAAAACTCGGTAGTTGCTGGTCAGGAAACTATTCGCTATTTGCTAATATTTTTTAATGCGAAATATAAACAAAAACGAAATATACCATTTTCAAAATGGTTGCATGCGCATATTTAGTCGTTGCTATAGTTAATACTCGAAATTTAAAAATTTTTCAAAATAAAATTTTTTTTTTTAAATTTCAAATTTTTCAAACTTTCAATATTTTCAAATTTTTCAAAATTTTCAAAGGTTTCAAAATTTTTAGAGGTTTTAAAATTTTCATAATTTTTAAAAATATTCAACATATTCAAAATTTTTGAAAATTTTGAATATGGTGAATATTTTTAAAACCTCTAAAAATTTTGAAACCTTTGAAAATTTTAAAAAACTTTTTAAATTTCAAATATTTTTGAAAATTTCGATATATTTGAAAATTTTGAAAAATTTGAAACTTTTGAAAAATTTGAAAATTTTGAAAATTTTGAAAAATTTGAAAAATTTTAAAATTTAAAAATTTTGAAAAATTTGAAAATTTTGAAAATTTTACACACACACGTCACACACACACACACACATCACGTTTTCAATTTTTTTGGGGTAACGCCCTTCTGGCAGTAAGTAGACGATCGAAATTCGGAAAAAATTGACCGGTTATCCGCCAGAAAGGCGTAAGCCACGAAAAATAAAAAAAAGAGGGTTACGCCCGTCTGGCTGTAATCAGGCGATTTAAATCCGGTAAAAAATGATGAATGATCTGCCAGACGGGCGTAAGCCACTTTTTTTATTTTTCGTGGCTTACGCCTTTCTGGCAGTATTGTAGTGTGGGCTTACGCCCTTCTGGCTGGAGGCTGATTAATTTTGCTCTTATGGAACTTCCGTGTTAAAGTTGGGGATACGCCCTTATGGCAGTATAGTCCGTTTTTTGTGAGTTACGCCTTTCTGGTCCTAAGCCCTCGATATTGTAGAAGAAGAAAAAAAAAAAAGTAGCGGTAACAATAATTCAAGATAAATACTCACAGAGGTATTTTATTTAATTTCTTACGGTACCTGACAGCTTCCAGGTCGGAAGAATGATACTCGCGATTGATGCTGCATATACTGAGATTCGGTATGACCGAACCACCGTGAATGCTGCCACCGGGCGATGGATATTTCGGCGGAGACGAGGCTGGGGTTCGGTAGAGCGTGGCATTCGTCATCATGTCGAGAAAAAAGTCCAGTTGCCTCAGCGAGAGTGCATTGTGCAGAGTTTCGAGCGGTCTTATAGGTGGAACACCGCCAAAGCCCTCAATCGCTGTCAATTGTAATATATATTCATTTTTTTTTTTTTTTCTTTTTCTTCAATATATCGCAAAAGTCGATGGCATTCCACCGCAATTGAGCTTCTCCATTTATTTTTCATCTCCACGCCAAAAGTGTTCGTAATTTTTTAGACATTATTTATAACTGTCAAGAAGATTGACAATTTTTTTTTTTTTTTAATTTCAAATTGAATATATTGGCCTGGAAAAAAATTAGGGCAACGTACATCGGTAACATTTATTTTACTTATTCATTTTTCATCGCGAGGTAAATTACTTGTAATTTTTTAGAGAGCAGTTCCAGCTGGGACGTCCACGGGCACACATTGATCACTCTTTATGGAAACATTTGGACAATCTTTTCCTTTTTTTTTTTTTTACTCAAATCATCATCCAAAGGTCTACTGCTTTTATTCTTCGATAAATCGATTAGGGATTCGGGCAGAGTCCTTTATCAGGGACGAAAAGCTCAATGACGAAATTGCAAAAAAAAAAAAAACCAAAAATCTTGAATGAAAAATCGCGTCTTTCTCAGCCTTATATTCCTTCCTCCCGGATTTGATGCCAGCGAGCTATGGGACCAACGAGAATAAATTTAAAAAAACGCGAAACTGACTCACCGGCAACGGCGGACGCGTGCTGGGGCACCATGTCCTTGAGATTCGGTGCACTCGACGAGCCACTGATCACGGCTGTGCTGAACAGGCTGTTCGTCGAACCCGTCAATTTTTTGCTCACGTTGTAGCCCAACAGCTTGAAATAACTCATCTGCCCGGAGATACTGTGACGATGGCGCCTTGCTGTGCAGGTAGGGTCAGGTTGTTGAATGATCGAAGGTCGCGTGTCTGGGGACGAGAAGGATCTTTGTGTTTGGATTCGAGGACGCGAGGACGATGATGATGACAATGACGACGGGGCTGATGATTCGTGTTTGGTATTTTTACGATCAGTGTCGCGAATTTTCGAATTTTTGTATATTTCCTCGATAGACTGGACTTTCCTACGAAATTTCAGACTCGCGATATCGATGCCGCTCCTGTCGCAATAATTGTTCTGATCGTGTTCGGGGCACAAGCGATTGGAGCGAGATATTGAATATTCGCGACATGTCCCAGGACACCCTTGACCGTGATTCGGGATACTGGAACGGCAAGAATTTTCATGGATCGATGGGCTCAGGGATTTCGAATGGCATTGAGCGACGGACGAGTCTGGACAATACGCAATTATTTCTGGACAAGAAATCTGCTTGTTCATGGATTTTTCATGCCTCGAGTAACCCGAGGCATCGTCACCAATGGCCAAAAAATTCTGACGATATTTTCCCGCGTAATAAGGAAGATCGATAGCGACGAATGTTTGCTCGATTCGCTTTGGATTAATGCCAGTTTTCGCGATAATTTCTGGACAAGAAAATTTCCTGGACAACGATCGTTCAGCCTCGTCGTTGAACGATCCTCGATCCGGCATTGTAAAGAACTTTGACGACAAACTCGGACTCGATCGACGATACGTCAAGCAATTATCGCTATTCATGAATGTGCCAGGCTCTTCGACGAGAGTACAGTCGCAGAGGCAAAAATTCGAGAGATGACGATCGAGGATTCTGGGGAATGACGTGTCCGTCGTCACCATGAGTCCTGGACACGATGACTGCCTCGAAAATCGTCGATCGGGGATAGTTTTATCAGCGAGAATGTTGGAAGCGAGTTGATCGGTCATTGAATCGGATGCGTCAATTTGTGGATTTTTTTTATTCATCTGCTCATGGATCGACGATGCAGTCAACGACTCGCGACACATTTCGCGGATTACCGAGTGACCTCTGTCAATCGGACCCGTACAATCAACGTCCAACGAGGATTCTCTCGTACCGGCTGGTTGCAAACGATCTCGCGCTACGGTTTCTCGAATCTCGCGACTTCGGGACGAATCTTTTGGCAAAGAAACGAGTCCTCGAAGGCTCGACGAACGTTCATCGATACGCCTCGATCTTTGCCGACTAGCCGAATCGACGGAGGAAAATTTCGACGAATCTACGTTCGTACGACGATCGAGCACGTTTGATTCGAGTCGGATCGTGTTGGATTGGATATCCATGGAAAAACGACGATTGTAACCGTATTCTGGAGAATCGCAAAGATCCAGACAGGTCAGAGATCTCGCGAGCGTACGATCAGCGGTACGACAGGATTCGAGAGATTTCATTGAGCCGGGCGAGGCCGATCTCGACAATCTTCTCGTAGCTCTGGCTCGCTCAATCGACATTTCGCAGCAGCGACAGTTGAAGAATTTGTGGGACAGAGATCGCGCGAAGTACGTCTGAAAGTTGGAACGTTCGTCAGGCGGAAGTTCGAGGCTCTGACGAATCAGAGCCGTGACATTGCAATTGTAGCAGGCGCAACGCCGGTGACAGGGCGAGAGGGAACGCGAACGTTCGGGATCGCGAAGGATCAACGATGCCCGGGTATAATTGTCGCACGTGCCGGACGATAGCGCGGAAATTCTTCGGGATTCGTCGAACGGGACTTGCAGAGAAAATCTACGATCGTATGATCGCGGACTCGATGGTAAACTCATGGAATATTTGTGAAAAAATGTTCTCACGTTATTCGCGGACGAAGCTATGAATTTCTTATGACGAGTAAGATTACAATCGCTCGAATCGCTTCTCCTTGCGGAGGCGCCCGCCGGGCTGAATCTGTGAAATTTCGTATGGGCCGGAAAATTTATGGATTTAAATGTTCCTGAATCGTGACGCTGGTGATCGGGAAATTTGACTGTTTTGCAAAGATTACGACGACAGGACTGACAATTGGACACGACGAACGAACGTATCTCGCGCGCTTTACCGAACATTGGATCATTGATTTTCGTTGATTCCGACTCACCCCTCGGATCATCAGCGGACGAAAGGGTCAGTGCGGATTTTGAACGACCGTAACGCTTCGTTTCGCACGTTCGAAGTGATCCCGGCGCGTCAAGGCTGCTCGGGCAGCTCGTCAATGATGAATCATCGTTTTTTTCGCATCTCACAGGCAAACCCGAGCCCGGAATCTTCGCTACGTTCGCGAATGACGGGCAATCGTTGAGCGCTCCTGAGCAACGCGAGGGACTCTCGCGAATGATTTCTATCATCGGGGCAGGTAGCTCGGGCGAGCTCACGTAATGCGGCAGTTCAATGGGAATTCCCAGGCACATCGGTATCGAATTTTTTCGTTCGAACGAATGATCAATCATTCTTCGAGCTGTCCCGCGAGATTCGCTCTCATTCGCGAAAGAACTGTTCCTCGCTGATGATTCATCATTGGGGAATTGTTTTGAAATGATTTTACGATCAATGGGAACATTTCTCGATGATGAAATTTCGATTTCGTTGGATATACGATTTTTTTCGAGAATCTGCGTTTCGTTAAAATCCCAAAAATCATGATTTACGGTCAACGAGCGTTCCCGCGAGAATTCGAGCAATTTTTTTTGATTTTTTCGATCTTTCGCATGCACACCGGACAAAGATAGTCGCATCGAGATATTTTTTACTGGATCACGAGCCTGAAGCGAGGGATCAAGGCCAGCGGATAGATCGGGAGAGCTCGATGATAACGAATTGCTCGTATGATTCTTCGGCGTTACGAAACTTTCGACTTGAGCGTAAAAATAATCATCGGCATCGAAACGACGCGAGGCAGGATAAGCGCCTGAGTGAAAATTTAACGCGCGTGACGATTGTTTGCGTCGATTTTTTTTTTTTTTTTTTTTGGTTTTCGTTCGATCAAAGTTTCGTTGAATTGATTAATTGATATTGCGACGAGAGTCGTGGAAGGGATGGGAGATATATTTAAAAAAAAAATAAAAAGAAAGAAAAAGAGAGAGAGAGAGAGAGAGAGAGAGAGAGAGAGAGAGAGAAATAAAAGTGTATAATTATCGTAGAGTAACCGAAACCGGAAGAAAAAAAAAAAAATTAAGGCCATTGGCACGAAATTTTTGATCATTTGTACTGGGTTGGGAATTTTTTGTTTTTTTTTTTTCAATTAAATACAACGAAAAAAAAAATAATTGAAAAATTCTTTCAGAGTTTCGAGAAGCTTTTTTGGATTTTTTTTTTTTTATCTTCTCAATATTGCATGAAATTATTGCATATTAAATATTGTGAAAATAATTTGCACAAATGTGAGGAGAAATTATCGATCGAAAGTAAATTTAATATTTCTCATTGACGAAAGATCTTTTAATTTCGCATTTCGTGCCCGGGCCGGTGAAATAATAAAAGAAGAAAACGCAAAATAGAGCGAGGAAATGAGAGATCGTAGAAAAAAAAAAAAAAATTGCAAACCTGTATATATGTATGAGTGGGAGACATTTTTTTTTTTTTTACGAATGACGAGGCCTCGTCGTATAATCACAGAGCCAAAAAAAAAAAAAAACACCCCAAAGCGGACACGCATGACAACATGCAAAAGCGATATAGAGCCAAAAGCAGGAAAAAAAAAAAAAAACAACTGCACAAGAATTATTTCACATGAATTTTTCTCACATTCGGGCGTTATTGCGAGTTTGAGAAATACCTGATCCAACATCGGAGAATCGACTATCGGCCAAGAGGAATTAAAATTCGATCGTATGACATCTGAGATGACCGAAAAAATGCGAATTTTTCAGAATTTTTTTCTTCATTTTTCTATTTTCTTTTTTTTTCTGAAAAATCACAAGCGCATAATACGCATGGAAGTTTTTTAATTTCAAAAAGTAACGTTCGAAGAAAATTGAGTAATTTTTTCGTGCAAAAATATTCATTTACGAGGAAATTACAGACGATGTCCGTGAAGCAAAGACAAAAAAACACCTGTCCCGTATTTTTTTTTTTTTTTTTTTACTTTACGGTTCGGAAAATCCATCGATAAAGAGCGCGGTGTCCATTTTTTTCGGAAAATACTATTCCTAAACTGCGGGAACTGATTGATTCGAAAAAATTTGAGCAGGCAATTCCGGAGGCCCGAAAAGTGTAAAAATTTAATATAGAAATGTACATTTATTTTTACTAAAATCCGAGATGCCAAAAACGCCCCAATCATTGGGGCGCATAATTTAGAGCGAGTAAAACAATGAGGACGTATTTGTTTATTTTTCGTTAAAAATGACAGATGCACCTGTTATAGGCAATTTAATTTCACGGATTTTGATATATATAGATTAGGGTGTGCGGAAAAAAAACAATTTTTTTTTTTCGGTTGCATCCACCAAAAAAAGTTGAAGTAAGGTAAAAAAAGAAGAATCCTAAAACGGGAGGTCAAAAAAAAAATTATTTCGAACGGCGCATTGCATTTGAATATTTTCCATAAGAATAACACAGGAAAATATTGGGATTTCTGAATGTGGTAGTGCAACTCGTCAGAAAAAAATCACACAAAGATGTCATTAACATATTCTCATGGAGAATCGAATTCCCTACAAAAAAAGTTCATACGAAAAATTAGCTCGGAACAACCGTTCAAGTGGAATATATAACGCGAATGAATATAGCGGAAATAACGCTGTCTGAAATTGAATTGATGGGAAAAAAAAAATTCAAAAGGCTGTAAAAATCGAATTTTTCGCTTTACGAAAAAACTTTTTGGGGGTTTTTTTTGTAGAGAATGTTCTGCTCCAACATACTTGCATGAAATTGTTCTCAAAATATTTCTCTTGTACAAAAAAAAATCAAGTACAACAAGAAATATAAAAGAAACGACGTTCATCATTGATCGTGTTTAGAAAAGCTTTATTCAACGAATTTGGTTTAATAAGATAGAATAGGTTTTTTTTACATTATAATGCTTAATAATCATCGTTTCTTTTTTTAAGAGTCTGTTTGTTGCAATTAGGGCATTTCTATCGATAATTTTGCACTATGCCCAATAAATATTGTAGCTGCTCTTCGTTTTTTTGTTAATGAACCGTTATATGCTTCTATCAAAGCGACGTTGTTAGAGCAGACCATTCTTTACAAAAAAAACCCCCGAAAAGTTTTTTCGTAGAGCGAAAAATTCGATTTTTACAGCCTTTTGAATTTTTTTTTTTTTCCCTATCAATTCAATTTCAGACAGCGTTATTTCCGCTATATTCATTCGCGTTATATTCCACTTGAACGGTTGTTCCGAGCTAATTTTTCGTAAGAACTTTTTTTGTAGGGAATTCGATTCTCCATGAGAATATGTTAATGACATCTTTGTGTGATTTTTTTCCGACGAGTTGCACTACCACATTCAGAAATCCCAATATTTTCCTGTGTTATTCTTATGGAAAATATTCAAATGCAATGCGCCGTTCGAAATAATTTTTTTTTTACCTCCCGTTTTAGGATTCTTCTTTTTTTACCTTACTTTAACTTTTTTTGGTGGATGCAACCGAAAAAAAAAAATTGTTTTTTTTCCGCACACCCTAATACCGTAACATGTGCGACGTCATAATGTTATATTTTTCAATTTGTTATATTAACGGCAATTTTGATTCAAATAAAAAAAAAAAAAAAAACAAAAAATACGTACAAAATATTTTTTCCTGAACTACCAGATTTTGAAATAAAAAAATTTCATTTATACTCCCAATTATGCTCCGGATGGATGAAAACCTTATCCGACGTGCCCATACATGGAAAATTTGGAGTATAAATGAAATTTGTTTTATTTCAAAATCTGGTAGTTTAGGAAAAAACATTTAGTGCGTATTTTTCATTTTTTTATTCGAATAAAAATTGCCGTTAATATAAAAAATTGAAAAATATAACATTATGACGTCACACATGTTACGCTATATCTATATATATATATATATATTAAAATCCCTGAAATTAAATTGCCTGTAACAGGTGCATCTGTCATTTTTAACGAAAAATAAAAAATACGTCCTCATTATTTTTACTTACTCTGCATTATGCGCCCCAATGATTGAAAAAAAAAAATTTCATTGATACTCCAAATTAGAGAAATGACATTCGTTGAAAAATTCTCACACGTTGTGATAATTTTCTGCTATTCAGTTCGCAAAAAATTCCACTTGGGCAATCTTTACGCCTGAGAGCCGTGACTTTGGTTTGTCAATTTTTCCGTTTGCAGACGATTTTCATGAATTTTCGAGATGCCACGTGTCGAATTACAAAACCCAAACGATAACGATAAAAATTGCTTTCGAATCGATTTACTTGAAAGTATCTGCCCCGAATGTTCCGCGAGTTTCGGGATTCCGCGTATATTTTCACACGATCTCATCTCACAGGACAAACCAAACGCAACGACGAATTATTTTTGACGTTTTTTTTTTTTTTCTGTTTTTTCGATAAGCCGACTCGCTTGGAAAATCCTTTCATGACATCGACCGCAGCAGCTTCCATATAACTGGACTGCACGAAAAAATTACCAAAAGTTCATCGATCGTTGTTACCTTTTTTTTTTCAAATGCAAAACTACTGAAAAAGTTGCTTGTGATTTTTCAGAATTTTTTTTTTTGTTTTTTTTTCAAAAAGTTTTTTTTTTTCAAAAAGTTTTTCAAGTTTTTTTTTTTCAAAAAGTTTTTCAAAAGTTTTTTTTTTCAAAAAGTTTTTCAAGTTTTTTTTTTCAAAAAGTTTTTCAAAAGTTTTTTTTTTCAAAAAGTTTTTTAAAAGTTTTTTTTTTCAAAAAGTTTTTTTTTTTTCAAAAAGTTTTTCAAAAGTTTTTTTTTTCAAAAAGTTTTTTAAAAGTTTTTTTTTTCAAAAAGTTTTTTTTTTTTCAAAAAGTTTTTCAAAAGTTTTTTTTTTTTTCAAAAAGTTTTTCAAAAATTCGCTCTTTCCGGCCTCCCGACTAAAACTGTGATCCATCGACGGTCATTTTTCCAACAAATCTTGTTCATACAACGATATTTGAAAATTTCCCTCGCACGGTTTTTTTTTTTTTTTTTTCCTTTTTGAGCAAATAATTTTCCACCAGCAGAGTTTTCCAGATTAATGGATTCATGCTCGTCCGCGCAAGTCTTTGTATCGGGTATCGTTCGCTTAAAACCGACTCCCCCCCCCCTGAGGTTTGCGGGCTCCCTTCGCTTTCTCTACCTTTGTCTCCGGTTCGATTCCCGCAACCAGAGCTTGTCTCCGCACCAGCTAGATGTCAGCACTTTGGGGACAGAGAAGCATTTTCGTAGTTCGTGCGCCCGCTGCGCTTTCGATCAGCGGCGCTCCGACGGTGAATCGAACCCGAGACATCTCTGGCGATCTTTCGGGCACACCGCGCCAAAGCGCTGGCCCCCATTTCCTTTTACATAATTTTTAGGTCGGTTCCGAATCACCCGAGGTCGAGGCAAAAGTACTTGGTAAATTTTTCCATTATTGCCAGCGCAGCGGAAATCGAGCCCCGCAGGGTGCAAGAGCCGGGCGCGTTAACCGCCGCGCTGTATCGCTCCCTCCGCACAATTGTGTCTGTGTATGTGTGTTGAATACGAGGGTTTTCGGAACTTTGGAACGAGAAAAGCGGTAAAGGAAGCGGAAATTTCGACGGCCGGATGGATCGCAAGATTGCTCCGAGCTTGGAGCCGGCTCACGGCTATGAGAGCATACATTCATACGGGGTATCGGAACACCCCTCCTTGCGGTCCATCCGGTCGTCTGTCTCGACTTTTCATTGGCCTCCACTCGCACAACTATCGCGGACCAACGAGTTATTTCAAATAACGATCCGAGCTCATAGATCCAATTTAGAAAAAAAAAAAAGCGTTATTAAAAAATATAATAATATAATTGTATTTTTCCTGTCAACTTGTCGATTTCGTGATCGCGATTGTTTGTTTGAAAAAAAAAAAATATATGTATCCACGTCACGTACGTTAGTCCGTAAGTAATAATAATAATAATGATAATAAAGCATCAATCTTGATTTGGCAACGTGAAAAGATCGAAAAATAAAAAATAAACAATTCAATAAAATTTTTAGTTGAAAATAAAAAAAAAAAAACCGAAAAAAAGAATCATCGCGAAACCTAAATCGTATAAGAGTCACGTGAGATACGATCGTTTGCCCAGAAACGACGTGTGACGTGCGACGAATCGTCACACCGAGTCGTTGAACTCGCTGACGTACCTTCTCTGTTGACCGCGTCCAGGCTCTGGTACTGCAGCTTTTCTACAGCTACAAAGAAACACACGAAACACACAAGGACACATTGCGCCAGGTCGAGGGAGGTTTTTTTTTTTTTTTTTTCATTTAAATCAGAAAAATAAAAATTCCCATTGGAAAACATTGAATTATCATTGGTCGCAATGCCCTTTCGATTCGCGAGTGTCCGAGCCATTTTATCGACGAAAACCATATTTTTTTTTTTTTTTTTGTCAAAAGCTTCGTTACCCCAAGTTTTATGACTTTAATCATCATAATTTCCAGATAACGCGTGGAAAAGCTAAGAAAGAAAAAAAAAATACGATGGGACAGCACAGGGGAGTCCGGATCTTCGTTGAGAGATGAAAATTAAATTCGTTCAAAGTTTCGAATAAATATTTAGCAAGAATAGCAAGAAGATGAAATAAATTTTGAATATTTATACTCGTGAAAATTGAAAATTCATATTCCTGCGAGACTTTGGATAAGACCGAGACTTTGGATAAGTCTGGAAGAAATTCGACGATCGAAGATCGACGAAAAGAAAAATTGATTGACAAAAAGAATTAACTTTTTCCCAGACAATTTTTGGCCATTTTTTTTTTTTTTAGCGTATCCATGTACCGAGGAATTTCAAGAGGAGGTTGGAAAAAACGTGTTCTATTATTTTTATCTGTCGAAAAAAAAAAACAAAAAAAGTATACGAAAACCTAAAAGTCGTTGCTGATGCGTTTTTCTGTTCTTACCGTACGAAAAATTATTCAAGCCCCCGACAAACACACAAAAAGTTTTAGCACAAGATTAGATTTTAAACATTAATTTTGACGAAAAAAAAATTCATCTCAGGCTACAATTTCCTTTCTTTTTGGATTTGAGCATTTTTTTTTTACATTATCGCAGAAGCTTTTCGAGCTCGTGCTTGGATTTTCTGTTATGCTTTTTTTTCGTTTTTTCTGGCAAATTGAAATAAAATTCGAATAAAAAAATCTTTCGAAACACACAAATTTAACGGTTAAACTGAAAATTCCTAAAAACACGATCGTTGAGGATCGATTAATGAACATGCACAACACCGTATTATCGTATGTTAAGCCATTTGGACGTGCTCTGACCGAAAAAATAAATAAATAAATAAATAAATAAATGAATTAACCGACACGTCGAGCATTCATCTCGAACTCTTCAGCCACAAGCTTTGTGTAAAACCATGAAATCTTATATCGTAAATGAAGATCGAGTCTCCGAGGACAGGCCCCGGTACGATCGTTCGACAAAAATCCTTTTTTTTTTTTTGTTCGTTTGCCCGTTTGCAATTAAAATTAATTTTTTTTTTCATGTTCGGATACTCACTTTTCTCGGGTTTTTCCTGTCTCTGATGATCGTAACTACGCGCACGAGGCTCGCAGATACCGCTGGCTTCTCTCTCGCGACGCTGTCGCTGGCTCGCTGCCAATTGACTGCCCAGTCTTGCCGCTTCGTGACCCGCTACCGTTCTCGCACTGCATTACGGGATATTTAATTTCATTTATTTGATGATTTTATTTAATTTTTTTTTTTTTTTCAATTTTCAGCCACTTTTCGTTATTTTTTATCCGTCCGAAAAATTTATTCAAGCGCTCGAGTTTGACGCACCAAAAACAAAAGTCCAATTTCTGCGTAACATTTTTTTTTTTTTTTTTTTGTCACAAGTAATGGGATGACAAGCTCGGGGGTTTTATTTTTTTCTACGGCCAGTCAGTACGTAGTTTTAGCGCAGTTTTTTTTTACCGAAAAATATTTATAAACGTTATTATTATTTAAAAAAAAAAAAAAGTTCTCGGACAAATTTTTTTTTCTACAGGCTGGCATTTTCGCAACTTTTAAAATTCAAAATAAATATCTGGTCATAAACGATACGATCATGATTATAATACCAAGAGTAGATTTTTTTTTGCTTTCATTTTCCTTATCTCAATTTTTTTTTTTTGGGCGATTTCCGATTAATTATATTGAATAAATTTAATCACAAGAAAATATATCGATGGACCAATGGCAAAGGGGCGTAAGCGCCAAAAAGTTTGAGGGAAAGAGATTTATAAAGCCAAACAGTGCCACAAAACAAGTGCCAGGGCGCTTGCGCCCGTATGGCAGTAAGAACTCGAAGAAATTGTGAAATCGGTCAAATCTTTCTGCCAGAGGGGCGTATCTCCGACGCAAAAAAGTTTGTCGCTTACGCCCTTGTGGCAGTTACAGCTCGAAGAAATTATGAAATCGGTCGAGTCTTACTGCCGCAGGGGCGTGAGCGACAAACTTTTTTTTGCGTTGGAGATACGTCCCTCTGGCACTAAGATTTCGATGATTTCACAATTTATTTAAATATTTATGACCGATTTGACAATTTCAGAAAACATTATGTCCGATTTCACAATTTCACAAAATATTATGTCCGATTTCACAATTTATTTAAATATTTATGACCGATTTTACAATTTCAGAAAATATTATGACCGATTTCACAATTTCACAAAATATTATGTCCGATTTCACAATTTATTTAAATATTTATGACCGATTTTACAATTTCAGAAAATATTATGACCGATTTTACATTTTCTGAAAATATTATGTCCGATTTCACAATTTATTTAAATATTTATGACCGATTTGACAATTTCAGAAAATATTATGTCCGATTTCACAATTTATTTAAATATTTATGACCGATTTTACAATTTCAGAAAATATTATGACCGATTTTACATTTTCTGAAAATATTATGTCCGATTTTACAATTTATTTAAATATTTATGACCGATTTTACAATTTCAGAAAATATTATGTCCAATTTCACAATTTAATTAAATATTTATGACCGATTTTACAATTTCAGAAAATATTATGTCCGATTTCACAATTTCAGAAAATATTATGTCCGATTTCACAATTTATTTAAATATTTATGACCGATTTTACAATTTCAGAAAATATTATGACCGATTTTACAATTTCAGAAAATATTATGACCGATTTTACATTTTCTGAAAATATTATGTCCGATTTCACAATTTATTTAAATATTTATGACCGATTTTACAATTTCAGAAAATATTATGACCGATTTCAAAATTTCAAAAAATATTATGTCCGATTTCACAATTTATTTAAATATTTATGACCGATTTTACAATTTCAGAAAATATTATGACCGATTTCACAATTTCACAAAATATTATGTCCGATTTCACAATTTATTAAAATATTGTGCGAACCCAAACCCAATCCAGCCCCCCTCTGGCGGTACGATTTGACCGATTTCACAATTTCTTCGAGTTCTTACTGTCATACGGGCGTAAGCATCCTGGCCCTTACGCCCGTTTGGCTGTAGAAATCTCTTTCCCTTATACCCGCCAAATATAGCGCTCACGCCCTTCTGGCAGTAAAAACGCGACAATTTCGGGAAAAAAAAGCGCTTACGTCCCTTTGGGCATCAGTCCATCGATAATTAATTTTTTTCGTTCGTTAATTTTGTCACGTTGATGTATCAATCGTATACACTCGTGGAAATTTCCGGGAAAATATTTATTTCGAGCATACCTGATGGGAATGGGCGCGGATGCTTGAAGATATCCGCTGTCGTAAGGCTCGTCCATCATATTCGGATCGAGATCCATCATGTCGATTGCTCGACTGGTCGTCGGACTGTCGAGAGTCGTATCGGGGGTTTCTTCGGTCTCCGCGAAAATCGGCGATGTTTCCTTAATACCGCAAACGTATAAATATAATTCGTGTAATTTTTCCGGCTCTCGATGAGCATTGTGAGTAATTTTTTTTTTTTGTTTTGTTTTTTTTTAATTTCACGCTTACGGATTCTCGTTGCGGACTTGTCGCACCGTCATCGAAACTTCCAAGCTCAGCGTCCTCTTCGTCGATTCGCGCGTTACATTGCGAGTTCGTTTCCTTTCCACGCAACAGAGAAATTTGTCAATCGAAGGAAAAAAAAAAAAAAAAGAGTTTATGATGAAAAAAAAAAATTATTTAAACAAAAAATCAAGAAATTTGGGGATAATCGTGTTGTTGTTGTTTTTTTTTTTGTTTGCAAATTTTACGCTAATTTAGACGGGAAATCATGGTGATCGCCTATGATTTTCGGAAATTTTGAGATTTCGATGTAAAATTCGCCAAAAAAAAAAGGAGGAAAACAAAAATGCTTTCCTTTAACGGAACGAAAGTAGAAAAAGTTGAGAAAATCACGTCACCCAACAGAGGGACGGAAAAAAAGGGCTGGAAAAAACTACGAGAAAGGAATGTGGATTTTTTTTTTTTTTCCTTTACCAGCAAAATAAAGCGTGCAAATTGCAAATTTTGCTTCCTCATTATTTTATCTCACTCGCGAAGCTCCTTCTATGAGCAGGTGGGGAGTTTTTTTTTTTTTTTCAATTTTAGCTTCCTCAGAGGTTCAATTTCAATTTAAGCTTCCCGTACGCTTGCGAGCGAGATAAAAAAAAAATAATGACGAAGCGATATGAAAATTTCCAATTCGCATGCTTTTTTTTTTTTTTTTTTTTTTTTTTACTGTTTCCCGGATCGATGGTGCGGATTTTTGTGAAATTTATTCGCAAACTCACGAGATTGTGACTGGATTCGTTGCGGGAATGAGGCCTGAAGCCGGGTCCGGGTGGCAAATTTTTTTGCACGCAACAATTGACACCGGGACTGAAGTGCAATTCGACGTGAAAACGTTCCTCGCTGCTCGGATCTTTGGTCGGATCCTCGTAGAGCATAACGACTATCTGCGACATGTAATTGAGCTCGGAGACCATGCTGACGTATTCCATTGCTCGTCTCCACTGTTCGTCTTTGACGACCTGAATTAAAAAAAAAAAAAGAATTAGCTCAATTATGATTTTTTCCCCATTTTTTTTTTTTTTTTCTCTAATTCCTGATTTTTTTTTCCCAATTATTCTATTTAATTTTTTTATGTTTTGTGTTTTTTTTTACGTTTCTCGAACTCACGTCAAGCAGACCACCGTATCGCAGAACCGTGAGAAGCGAGTGCACGTGACTTTCGCTCGTAAAGTACAATCGGGTCCGTACATGCCTACCGGGACTCGAGACACCGTGGGAATATCTGATGATACAAATTGAAATCGTACGATCAATCGGAATATCCTGCAGGATGACCAAATAAATCGATGCCTCAACAAATTTCGGTTTTATCGTATTTTATCGTATAATTATAATTATTATTATTTTGGTATAATTATAATTATTGGTATAATTATAATTATTGGTATAATTATAATTATTTTGGTTTTATCGTATTTTATCGTATAATTACTATTTTTTATTATCGTTACTTGTATATAAATTATTTTTTTTTCAACAGCCTGAACTGTTTCAAACATTTTGAATTTCTGGATAATTAGCAAGCTTGCGGCATGGAAAAAATGACGAGCTTTTAGTAATTTTTTCCAAACCCTCTCTCGATTGCCAAACGAAAAGCATAAACGTACCTGGGATTTAAACGATTGACCGTTTCTTCGCCGGATTCTTCGATATTCCTCTGAAGATCGGCGCGAATTTTTTTCAACAAAGGCGTACATATGCCTTGACCGATCGTCAATTTTTCCTGTACCGTCAATCCGTATTCCTTGGATCGAATTAAACGAAATAATAATAATAATAATAATAATCAATCGAAAAAAACCATATTTTTACCGAATAAATTTTCAATAATATCAATGAATATTATTGAAATATTTCGTTAACAAAAAATGTGTTTTTTGTTTTTCATTAAAAAGAAAAGAAAAAAAAAGAAACTTACCTGCGGTATAACTATGTCAGCGAGATACTTGGCGTAAATGTACAATTCCTCGGCATGATCGAACTGCAGAGTGTGATTATTGTGCTGGAGATCGTATTTTATGCAATCGTAGATATCCGGTATCTTCGATATATCGAAACGTTTGTTCTTCGTGCAAAAATCTTTTTCTATCTTGCCCCATCGACGTCCCATTAGCTCCCACGTCTCACCGTGATAAAGAATAGCGTCTACGAGTCAGAATTACATTTTCAAGGCAATATAAAAAAAGAATACATGCATAGATACTTAAAAAAAAGTATTTAAAAAAAAAAATATATATATATATATGTAGATGCTAAAAATATTTTTAAAAAAATTCTCCATCACATCCACGACCATCGATATATCATGACTCGTCTGAATCGTCATTGTCATTTTTTTGTGTGTGTGTTTTTTTTTTTTTCGTTTGTTTTGCAACTTTAAACCGCAAAAAAATCAATTACCTTTTGTTTTGGGATCGTCTTTCTTGATTCTCACGATATCCATCAACTTTTGTATGAGTGCCTGAACATGCTGACAGCACTTTACGGGATTCTTTACAAAATCCAATGCGTCATTTATACTGAGTGCGTTTCCCGGATTTATCTGTTCTCGATCTTCCCGCGTAAATTCACGATCTTGCTGAAGAAGCTCGTGCAGACGCGTCTTTACCCTGACGAAATTTGAAAGAAAAAAAAAAAAAAAAAAAGAAAAACAAAAAGTTACAAATAATAATTGATAAATAAATGCTGCAATCAATGATAAATTTAAAACGAAGGAAAGATGCTGGAAAAATTAAAAGAAATTTACGAGAAAACGAGCATCGGAGGTGGCAGGCAGCAGGGAAAATGAGTGAAAGTTTCAAAACAAGGCGATCATGTGAGGCAAGGATGCGCTCCAAGTGCGGTATTATTCGATTTGTGTATAAAAGGAAAAGATTTTTTGCGATAAAATATGCAGACGATGTTGCGGCAATTGCGAAGACAGGGGGGGGGGGGGGGGCCGGTTTAAAGAGTATTTTCGAATATTATACCTGGAAAGGATGGCCACGGGAAAATAAGATGGAAATAAACGCCAAGAAAACGAGGATGATGATTTTTAGAAACGGAGGAAGAATTAAAAAGGAAACAAAAATGGGAAATTAAAGGAGAGAAGATTCGGATGGTAAAGGAATTCAGTTATCTGGGATAATGGTTCGCGTGTGAAAATTCGAGCTGGGCCCATGAAAAAAAAAAAAAAAATCAACGACAGGGAAAACGCAAACAGCCACGAATACGGTGTGGAGAATTTGGAGGACAGGGGGATATGGATAAAAGTGTCGAATCAGGGGCTGAAACTAAAAATGCATGGAATTTTTTTTTCTAACGTTTTTTTTTTTCTATCATTAAATTATATTATTAAACGTAATATTATGGTTGGGGAAGATTTCCAACACGATAAAAAATATTTAAAAAGTGGCAATATTAAGTAATACAAGTATTGGCAGATAAATAGCAGGTATCGAGTCGGTACCAAAATACGAGACATACACACACAGACACTATAAACTATGAACTGATTGAACTAAACGCAGGAATGTAAAGATCGGACGGTAAGCATTGTAGGAAGGATTGAACTAAATAACATTGTGAGAAGGTAAGTATATTTGTAATAACAGTATCGGCGTAAGGATGAATTTTGACGAGTGTATAATTTCGCTTAACCGATGCTATTATAAAATTTCAAAATCGAATAGACGGTATTGTTTTTTTTTTTTTTTTTTTAAATCATGGCGCGTTAAAACGCGAAGTGATTTTTGTACAACTTGCGGGAATCCTGCTACTCTCAGTGAGATTAGTTCTTACCTGGGCCGTTGTCAAAGACGAAACGAACAACGAATTGGAAATAAATTGCCGAAAAGTGGACCGGCAAAATACGAATCAGCGATTATCAATTTAGATGAGGATATGGGACCTGGTACACACTGGGTTGCATACAAAAAGAGGGGGGAGAATGTCATGTACTTTGATAGTTTCGGCAATCTTCAGCCTCCAGTCGAGTTGATGAAATATTTTGGTGTTTGTAGCGTGAATTATAATTATAAGGGATATCAGAAGTATGGTACAGTCGAATGTGGGCACTTATGCCTAAAGTTTCTCTGCCAGCAATTGAGTGGCAAAGAAAAATATTCTCTATATAAACGTGCATAATGATGAATATAGAATCAGTTGACTATTTGCCGCCGTCATGGATGATAGTTTTACACTAACTATTTCCGGGACGTCAATTGGAAAAATTTGTTCGTAAAATGTGTAATTTCGTATAATCTTTGCGAATCAAAACGTGACTCCACAATAGTAATTTTTCACCGGAAAGATGCTTCACATTAATTGCCTATTAGGAGTATGAATGAAATTTTTTTTTTCAATCATTGGGGCGCATAATGTAGACCAAGTAAAAATAATGAGGACGTATTTTTTATTTTTTGTTAAAAATGACGGATGCACCTGTTACAGGCAATTTAATTTCACGGATTTTGATATATATATATATATATATAGATATAGCGTAACATGTGTGACGTCATAATGTTATATTTTTCAATTTGTTATATTAACGGAAATTTTGATTCAAATAAAAAAATAAAAAATATGTACTAAATATTTTTTTCTGAGCTATCAGATTTTGAAATAAAAAAAATTTCATTTATACTCCCAATTATATCTTTTTGCATTCACCGCATAAAGATTTTAATTCGGGTGTGTATGTATGTGTGTGTGTGTGATTTGTTTGTTTGCGTGTGTCATATCATGATATCCACTCACCAACTGTATTACTGTAATATCTCTATTACTTATTATTGTCGGTTTTTAAAATTTTTTATGGCACTGGTCTTCCCCCTCCTCAATATTACATGGGACATTTTTTTTTTTATGATAAGAAATGTTAGAAAAAAAAATTTGGAGTAGTTTTGTGTGTCATTGAGTGAGTTGTAGCGGAGGAATAAATGAAGATTAAGAGATAAATGTTTGATAACGCGATGTGTATTTTAAGGATCCTATTATAAGATAAGTAAGGAATATATACGTCCTGTAGTACATTGTAATATTTTGTAAAAAAAAACTTGACAAAGTTGTGCAAATAAAACTCCACTATTGATAATTGATGAATAAAATTAATGTTAACAGTAGTATCAATAATAATGACAATAATAATAATAATAATAGTCATTTTCTATGAAAATTAAAAAAAAAAAATCCTAACCCAAACATTTAATAAAAATAAGTAGCATATACTCACATATTTTGATATTTGCTGCTGTCACAGTCGTTGTCGAGTAGGCCATTTGTGTTTGCGCTTTTAACCATTTGCACGAGAATAGGAGTTAGCTCACCCTCGAGAGCGAGAAGTCCTTTGGCGAATGCCGCAGCGGTCATCTGAACTCGGCCCTCGTCACTCGCGTAAATCTTCAAATCGTGACGAAACGTCGAGTGAAGCCTGAGCAGACCGAGACCCTGAGCTCCCGCGTATTCACCTGTATATCCATTTTTACGTTTCATGAAAATATTGACATTTTTTTTTCTTTTTTTTTAACAGTTATAAGCTTTCACGGAATTTTGTCGTGTCGCCGATTTTATTTTTCGTTTCACAGGCATGAAAAAGAAAGATGACGAAATTTGAAAACGATTTGATACGATTTTTTTTTTTTATTCAAAAATGTATTGTTCGTAGATTTGGATATTTTTGTTTCTTTTTTCTCTCTTAAAGTGGATTATTTTTTTTTTTTTTTTTTGTCATATAGTTACATTTTTGGGCATGAGGTTGGGAATTCAGAGATTCGACAGCCAACAAAAATCGATTAATTGCATTGTTGGTGCGGGCGAGGTGCGAGCAGCATCTTGAAGTGACAAAGCAATATATATTTTTTTTTGTCGTTGTTTGTGTCTGGCCTGCGAGCTTTTACGAATGTGCAATGTTGCCGAAAGGCAAGAATTTTGTGTTTTTTTTTTTTTCTGTAACGGTGATGCAAGCACCTCAAAACTAATGTCTCTTGTTGAATTAACACACATGCGGTCGATCAGTGAATTGAGCTGCGACGTGGTGAATGTTTTTTTATTTTTCAACTTGCTAACGAAATTTATAAGCTCGCTGATTTTTTTCCAATAATCGTATGCATTTTTTGAGAAAAAAACGACATTTTTAACATTATAATTCCTATCTTCTATGTGAACGTAAAAATTTTGGCCACAGACAAGCTGCTTCATTGAAATGGCTATAACTGTGCTCCGGAATGAGTTAACGACTCCGCTGCGAGCTCAATTATTGGGTAACTGTTTGAGCTATGATACGTCAAAAGTTACAATGGGCTACAATTTTTTTTGTTTCATTTCTTACAAGTTGTTTAAACCATCGATTTTTCGCTTTTATCTATTGTTTTTTTTTTCGACGTTTTGAAATTGATCTTGCGGCTACGAGAATTAAGACATAACTGAAGCAAACTGAAGCAGCGTTATGGCCATTTGAAATTTTGCAATCTTTATGGCTTCTAAAAAAAATTGGGAGTATATATATATATATATATATTAGGGTGTTTCACATTTAAAAAATTTCTTTTTTTTACGGGCAGACGCAAAAAATGCTTGCTCCTGGTCTAAAAAGAAGCCTCCAAAAGAGTGAGCACCGTAGCACTAGTTTTAGGTTCTCCGAAAACGATTTTTCGAAAAAAAATAAGTGGAAAATCGACATTAGCACCCCTTCAATATTTACTGTTTCTTTTATGTTTTACAAACAATGAATTATGACCAAAAAAGAACATCTAAAGTGTATTACAGAGAAATGCTGACATGGAATTTCCAAAACTAGTGTCGTAAGGTGTTAGGCGCACGGTTGGTCCGATTCAACCTTTCGAAGTCTCCACCCCGTTCGGGCAGCACTTCCGCATCTTTTGAACGTGGGGATCTGAAAAAAAAAATAATTATGTGAAAAGTTGCAGTCAATTATACGAAATTTTCCAAATTTGAGGCACTATTTTACAAAAAACTTGGTAAAAAAAAATGAAATAATTCCCTCCGTCGCGTAATGAGGATTTTGATTCCAAACAAAATGAATTGTACTATCGGTGCTCCCAAAACCTTACGACACAGCGCCAAAAATATAGTTTCAAGAAAAAATATCAAATTAGTTTTTCTTGAAACTATATTTTTGGCGCTGCGTCGTAGGGTTTTGGGAGCACCGATAGTACAATTCATTTTGTTTGGAATCAAAATCCTCATTATGCGACGGAGGGAATTATTTCATTTTTTTTTAACCAAGTTTTTTGCAAAATAGTGCCTCAAATTTGGAAAATTTCGGATAATTGACTGTAACTTTTCACATAATTATTTTTTTTCAGATCCCCACGTTCAGAAGATGTGGAAGTGCTGCCCGAACAGGGTGGAGACTTCGAAAGGTTGAATTGGACCAACCATAACACCTTACGACACTGATTTTGGAAATTCCATGTCAGCGTTTTTCTATAACGCCCTTTAGATGATCTTTTTTGGTCATAATTCATTGTTTGTAAAACATAAAAGAAACGGTACATGTTAAAGGGGTGCTAATATCGATTTTTCACTCATTTTATTAGAAAAATCGTTTACCGAGACCCTAAAACTAGTGCTACGGTGCTCACTCTTTTGGAGGCTTCTTTTCAGACCAGGAGCAAGCATTTTTTGCGTCTGCCCGTAAAAAAATCGAAAATTTTTTAAATGTGATACACCCCAATATATATATATTTTTTTTTTTTGTTCTTATTATCGTGTTTTATGTATTCGCTATTTTTTCCTTTCAATCTTTGCACATAAATTTTTTTATTTTCGTAAAGTCAGTGACAGTTAAAGATTAAGGACAATAAACAAATTAAATCAAAGACACCGAAGCAAAACCAGATCACGTCTAATACGCTCTAAGATCTGAGGGATGTTCTAGATAAGAGTAGAGAATCGGCGAGCATTAAAAGTACAAGCAATATCTAGTCATCCAGGCTCACTACTTGTTACAACGAGTGGTACATGCCACGTGGAAAAACAAATTTGAAAAAGAAAAAAAAAATAGCAAAAGGAAAAAAAAGACTTGAGAAAGATGTATAATTTTTTTTTAAATCGCTATTCGCTATGTGCGCAAGGTACTCCGGTATAACGATTGAACATCCCCATAGCACAGGATTTTAATAATCGTGACCATTGATTTCGAATAAATTATCCCAGAGTAAAAGCGGAAAGGAAAAAATGTACCTTTCGAGAACAGTCTCTGTTTTTTCTTCTTTTTTATAAAAAAAAAAGAAACACGTCTCGTAGCAGCTCACTGTTCAGTCTTAATGTTTCTGTCATTTTATTAATTTGTAACAAAATAAATATTTCCGCATCAGGGGAGTTCATTAAAGTTTCATTGCAATTTATAACGCGAAAGATAATTCCTCCCTTTGCTCGTTTCTAAAAAGGACTAAAAAAAAAAATTGAGGTTATGTTCTCCTCCAGCCACTTTGTTGTAGGCTTATTTTACTATTTATTCTCCCTAATTACTTCGAATTTGACGAAAACAATTGGGATTTATTGCAAAAGAACATAATTTCTTTTCACCCCTGCATTCTCGTGATATTAATTTTTTTTTTATTTTTATTTTTATTTTCATCATCGTATACGAACATATCGTACCTCGAACCGCCACCACGAACGCTGCCGTCGAATCGACGGTCCCGACATCGTCACGAACATAGCGAATATCGAAACTCTGGCTTATTCGAACTAACGAGCCCCAGAACTGTGCGATTACTTCTATTTATCTATTTTTTTTTTTTTTTTTCGTACTGTCGAAGCAACATTCCTATATCCATCGAATAAACTTTTTCTTTTTGCCTGCTGAACTTCCGGTTATAGCATCGGATATTTTAGTTTGCTCAAAAAACTACAAAACTACATGATCACATCTACTGAGCAAAGACGGAAGAAAAAAAAAATCGTAAATATTTGAAAATAAAACGAAACAATGCAATACAGGTGCATCGACGGATTTACCATTTTGTTTCATCTTTTTTTTTTTAATATAAAAAAACAAAAATGTTGTAATCGTAAAATGATTATTCGGGGGCCATTGTGACAAATGGAAGAAGATTTTAGGTGAGAATCAATTAACATCGTTTTAATTAAGGAATAAGAGACAAAAATATGTGTGTTGTGTGTGTTTTTATAATAAATATATTGAATCGAGGATGATTTGGGGCAGACAGCAGTCCTATATCTCTCGAATGCAATTTCATCAAACACGAAAAAGACTACTACGTAAAGTCTACGTGACAAGCGTTAAATTCAGAATATTATCGAGTTACCGTGGCTTGGCAACATCTCTGAGTCTTCTTCTGAAAATAATATCGGGAAAAAAAGAAAAAAAAAAACAGTTTTCGTCAGTAAACGTACTTTCGTTTTTTTTTCCTACGCTAATATTTACCGAAACAAAAATGTCGTTTTTTTTTCTCTTCTTTCAATTGTACTCGCCCTTGTTCGTGTCTTTTTTTTTTCTTTTTTTTCTTTCTTTTTTTGACAAATTTTCCAAAGTTTTCGTTGATTCATCCAAAAATGGTTCTAACAAATGAGCATGATCGATGGATGAATAAAATTGTCGGGATAATTGGCGTCGATTATTCACGGAGGGACGCGTCAATAAATCTATAAATTCGTAAAAAAAAAAAAAAAAAATCAATTTTCTATCTGAATTTTTACTTCTTCTTCGTATCTTTTGTACATACTCAATTATGGACAAAATTGCCATCGATTTTTTACACGAGCGGACGTTCCCGACCAAAAGTGCGTTTTGGATGAGAATTTCGAGTACTTTGAGGGGAGATAAAAAAAATTTGAAATAGGCCAACAATATTGAAGATACGAACAGCATTAATTTCAAATAATAATGCGAATAAATTGTTTAAAATCATGTTTTAAAAAAATCATCCCCTTTCTTTTGCATGTAAAATAAATTCGTTTATTTTTCTGAATACAGATGCGAATATCTTTTTTTTTTCTTACGAATTTTTTCTTTTTCTTCATTTTTTTTTTTTGTTTATTTTAAGAAATTTATGAAAAGTCACGAATTTCGGATACGTCTCTGTAGAAAAGTGTCATGTCACACCTGGGGGGGGGGGCAATATTTTGCGAAAAAATGGAAAATAAAAAAAATATATAAAAAACATATACCCGAGATTTGTTGAAAAAAAAAATAACTTCAAAAAAATGTGTTAATAACGTTTTTTTTTTTGCGTTATCGCAATCATTATTGTTCAAAATAAAATCCTTCTTCGAGATCTTCGTTTGATTTCTCCGAGATATTTCGTCCCGCTGACAAATACTTGAAATTCTCAACGAAATTTCACATTCGCTCGTGGCATATTTTTGCCACCTTGACTCGATAAATTGGTAAAAAAAATTAAATGAAAAAATAAATAAATAAATAATTTTGAATTGGAAACCTCGGAATGAGAAGAAAAAAGAAAAAAATAAAACAATGTGTAACTTTCTTTTCGCTTGGATAACGTTTTCTTTGAAAGGTCGACAGCCAATTTTACCGTCTTAGACTTTTTATGAAAGTATAACAAACGAAAAAACCGAAAAAAATTTCAAAGTCAATGTAGGTAGAGTTTTGAATAAGGGGCGAGAGTACGTGGATGCTCACCACGGCATAAATTTCCAAACAACAAATATATCGATCGATGGAGTTGCAAGAAAAAAAAAAAATCTTTCTCGCGACAAAAAAAAAAAAACAAAACAAAACAAAAAAAGATGCAACGGTAGTATAAATAAGGGGAAAAAAAAACGTTAAAGGGTATAATTTAAAAATCTAAGAAGAGTTCAATGACGACGGCACCCGTTATCGATAATATTAATAGCGGAACAAGCATAATAGCAATATGATACGAACCACTAAGGTGTCTACCTTGACCACCGGGATACATGCAGCGGAATATACGTCCCAATTCCTCGGCTTGTATCCGGCCAGCGGGTGTCAATTCACCGCCCCATTTCAGTATCAGAACCAGGGAAGGTTCACCCAAACGATCTGCAATTACAGAGACGAAGAAAAAATATATATATATATATTAGGGTGTTTCACATTTAAAGAATTTTCGATTTTTTTACGGGCAGACGCGAGAAATGCTTGCTCCTGGTCTAAAAAAAAAGCCTCCAAAAGAGTGAGCACCGTAGCACTAGTTTTAGGGTCTCCGAAAACGATTTTTTTAAAAAAAAAAACAAGTGAAAAATCGATATTAGCACCCCTTTAATATGTACTGTTTCTTTTATGTTTTACAAACAATGAATTATGACCAAAAAAGAACATCTAAAGTGCATTAGCGAGAAATGCTGACATGGAATTTCCAAAACCAGTGTCGCAAGGTGTTAAGGCGCACGCGGTTGGTCCGATTCAACCTTTCGAAGTCTCCACCCTGTTCGGGCAGCGCTTCCACATCTTTTGGACGTGGGGATCTGAAAAAAAAATAATTATGTAAAAAGTTACAGTCAATTGTACGAAATTTTCCAAATTTGAGGCACTATTTTGCAAAAAACTTGGTAAACAAAAATGAAAAAATTCCCTCCGTCGCATAATGAGGATTTTGATTCCAAACAAAATGAATTGTACTAACGGTGCTCCCAAAACCTTGCGACGCAGCGCCAAAAATATAGTTTCAGGAAAAACTGATTTTATAATTTTTACCCAACAGTTGAACGGATATTTAAGGTTTTCCAATAAAAAAATTTCAACTGTTTGGTAAAAAATATCAAATTAGTTTTTCTTGAAACTATATTTTTGGCGCTGCGTCGTAGGGTTTTGGGAGCACCGATAGTACGATTCATTTTGTTTTGGAATCAAAATCCTCATTATGCGATGGAGGGAATTTTTTCATTTTTTTTTACCAAGTTTTTTGCAAAATAGTGCCTCAAATTTGGAAAATTTCGTATAATTGACTGCAACTTTTCATATAATTATTTTTTTTTTCAGATCCCCACGTTCAAAAGATGCGGAAGTGCTGCCCGAACGGGGTGGAGACTTCGAAAGGTTGAATTGGACCAACCGTGTGCCTAACACCTTACGACACTGATTTTGGAAATTCCATGTCAGCGTTTTTCTATAACGCCCTTAAGAGGATCTTTTTTGGTCATAATTCATTGTTTGTAAAACATAAAAGAAACAGTACATATTAAAGGGGTGCTAATATCGATTTTTCACTCGTTTTTTTTAGAAAAATCGTTTTCGGAGACCCTAAAACTAGTTATACAGTGCTCACTCTTTTGGAGGCTTTTTTTTAGACCAGGAGCAAGCATTTTTTGCGTCTGCCCGTAAAAAAATCGAAATTTTTTAAAATGTGAAACACCCTAATATATACATATTTATATTTATATATATTAGGGTGGTTCTTATTTGCCCGATGTTTGAATTTCAATTTTGCCACCCCCCCTCATTTGTTTCTAATTTAAAAAAAAAACAAAAATTTTTTAACCCAATATGAATGTCCTAACTTAATTTTTACTATCTGCTGTAACGACACGAAGTTTTCTATTTAAAATACACTTAATTTTTATCTTTCCAATGCGATTCCTTTATTATAATCATAATTTTGTAATTTTTTTTTTTTTCCTCGTCTTTGTATAAACTTTTTTTTATTCGAACATTTCTCGTTTTAAAATTCTCGAATATTTGTGAGAAATGAATTTTTAGTTTTTTTTTTTAAGTAAATTTCTAAATGTTTTGTGTGTGTGTTTTTTTTTTCAATGAACCGGAAATGACGGACATTTCAATCGAGAGCGCAAAGTTGATCTTTCTTATAATATAATTGTAAGAAAATGGGGGAGGCATACTGTGACTGTTACCATCGTCGGAAGAACTGCCCCTCGGTCTACCACGTGGCTGATACTTCATCTGTACTTTACGATTTATTCCAGAAAAATGGCCATACCTGGGGGATGAAAAAAAAAAAAAAAAAAAAACGGTCGATTAATCGATCATGTCATTATTTATGGCTAATTTGCTAATTTTACATCAATGATACAATTTATTCGCGAGATAAAATTGCGAGAAAAAAAATCGTACATACATTTCCAAGACGCTTTTAAGCTGCTCCAATTTTCCCTGTTTTTCCTCGAGCTCGGGACCGGCAGCTCTGTGCTGTATTTCCGTTAGCAAACTCCTCGCCGTGTCCAAAATTTCTTGCAACTGCTTCGGCCTCTTAAGTTTAACGTGGCCATGTTTGTAACCATCGTATTTGGCGAAAATCTCGAAAAACCTTGATCCAATTGATTAATTTGACATTTTGAGAAGGTAGAAAATTATATGCAGAAATTTAAACGCAAAAATTCATTTATAGATCATTATATACATATATATATATATATTCCAATAAAAAAAAAAGATGGGAAAAAAACCACAAAAGGTCAACTTACTTTGGATGACGAACTTCTACCTTCATCTTCTGTTTGGGTGTTCTATCGCCGTGCCTAATGACGGCAACGACGCAGCGAAGTTCCATCCTGAGAAACCGTTAAAAATTTTCCCAATTAACAGGTACGACGATTTTTCTTTTTTTTTCTTTTTTCTTAATTTTAATTCAAGGAAATTTTAATTCAATCTTCAATGATTCATAACAATAACAAAAGAAATAATAAAAGTACATTGAAGCGAGTGATAAAAAAAAAATGCAATTAATTGAGGGGATCTTTCCGTTGCCTTTCCGATGAATTAAAGTGACGAAAAAAAAAAAAAAAAAAAATAGTACATTATGCTACTAGGGAGGAAAATCCGCTCCTCCCCGTGTGGCATGTACTAATTTTTATCCGACTACGATAAAATGACCATATTTTTATGCCTTCAACGGCACAACGCTACAATATATAGGTGTAGATTATGAAATATACGTTATAAAAGATACTGAATCTAACAGCACTATCAACAAACGGGTCCAGGGCGGAGCTCTGGTGGGGTGCAGGGGCGAAGCCCCGCCGGGGTCTAGGGGCGAAGCCCGGGAGGGGGGGGGGGGGGGGGGGGGAGCCCCCCCCAGACTGTCCCAAACGTAGGAATTTGGGGGCGCTGCGCCAAACTGATTGTTACGGGCCGAATCCGATTGGTCGAGTCGTTATTTCTCTTCTGGGGACAAATTTTGCTCGCAAATTTACTTTTTTGCCCGCAAAATTATAATTCTTCTCTCTGGTCAAAATTGAACACTTTGACGGATGGAATACGGTCATTTTATCGTAGTCGGGTAAAAAAAAAAAAATATACATAGGTGCATTTTGTTATTAAAAATAAACACCTTGCTGTACTTTTATTAATGATACATCGGCGTGCATTTATAAATTTCATCGATATCGTGTGTAATAATAAAAAGAAAGGAATTTTTTTTTTTTTTTAATCAAGCGAATAATTCGATCATCGACGTGTTACGAATTTTCGAAACAACTTTTTTTTTTTCTTTTCTTTCGTTCCCTCTCTGCTTTTCTTACATTTTACCGAAGGTAGTGGGAACGATCGGCGGATCATCGAGCTGAAAGGGCACGCTCCAAGGAATGTGTAAAGTTGGCGCAAGCTCACGAAGGATCATATTACCCAATATCTTTGCGCAGTCGTCGTAGTACTTGTTTGAATTTTTCACGAAACTAAATCCGTTAACGTCGCAAACGAATGACTTGCCGTTTGCTCTGGAAATTTGAGGAAAATTGGAAAAAAAAAAATTAACATTAGAAAAAAAAGGAGTAAATTAATACGCGGGTGTTCGGTTTTTTTTTCGATCATCCAAAAATCATGACGACGTTCAAAATTTTGTCAGGACGAAAATAAAGATTTTTCCATGTTTTTTTTTTTTTTTTTTTTCTGTAACACAACTGCATCGAAGATTTTTTTAAGCCTGAGTTAATTTAATGCATTAAGAAATGGCAAAATTTAAGTTGATTTGCATTAAACTCCGTATGTTAGAGTTTTTTGGATCGCTGTTTCCGAATCTGAAGTAAAAATTTGAGAATTCAAGATGGCCGACCCAATATGACGGACAGAATTTTCAAAATTTGAACTGATCTGCATGAAACTCGTTATTTGGGAGTTTTTTTTTGGGGAATTCCTCAAAAAAAAATACTTTTGCAACTTTTTTACGTGCAACTTCGAATTATTCTTATACGACGTGATGAAGAAATTCTGAATTTGATGAAAATTGACTGATCATGGCACTTCGGGTGGGGGGGGGGGGGGGGGGGTGGTTTCTTTTTCATAATGAGGTGGTTCCGACGATTTCATATGACTCTCTCACCCTTATTATTTATTTTCCTTTCATTTCACGATTTTTCGCACGATTTACGGCGGCGCATACCAAAAAAATAAATTTTATATTCCTGAGGGGTGGTTTAAGGGTGGCATTAAGGGTTGTTTGAAGATAGGAAAAATTATGAAATTTTTTTTTTTCCCCGCATCTGGGGAACCCCTGATCTTTCGTATCCAACCCTTGTTCAAAATCATCCTGGAAATAAGTTGGGCACGAAAGGTTTAAAGTTACCTCTATGAGAAAGCGATACGTGTGAAAGGCAATCAATTGAAACGAAAAAAAAAAAAAACACTAGTCAAAAAACCAATAAAAACCAATAAAGTAAAGACATTTTCTTATCAATTTGGTACACAGATGGATCATTCAAGTGCATCACTTACTTTAACAAAACGTGTAATTTTTATCGCTGTTGCTCGAAACAACGCGGCCAATGCAACGTTAAACAATGATACGCAACGTACTTTACTAACGAACGTAGACGTAAAATTGATATTTTCCTTTAAGAAAATTCGCGTAAACTTTATCGATTATGAGATTATCAATTGGCCTTTGGGCAACTAATTATGAGATGGTTAATTGGTTACAATAATTAATTAACAGTTGTAAAATCGTGCCCCCCCCCCCCCCCCTCATTTTTCATGACTCTTCGGGTCGTTTTGGACACCGTGACATTGTATAATTTGCTGATATTCGTAATAAGATGACGAAATGACAAATAAATAAATTTTATTTCCATTCTTTTTTTGTACTCGATTTGAGAATTTATGAAAATTGCCTTTTTTTTTCCAAAATAGCAATATTAAATGGGCGGAAGTGCAAAAAAAAAAAAAAAAGACGTTGCAATCCTTCCATGAGGAGGACAATTAAAGGCAAAAAGAAGAAAAAAAAAAGAAAAAAGTGTTCTCTCGTTTACCTCAACAGATCGAAGCCGCAGACTGTCTGCTTGAATGCCAAACAAACTTTTCGGCTGATGAGCTTTTCCGCATTGCTGAGAATCACGGGATATCGTATCTCCTTGCCCTCCGAGTCACGCTCGACTTTGCCATCGAGCGCCGGACTCTTTCGTGCCTCGGCATGCGCGTAATCCGGTCCGACCGTGTAAACCTTCACGTCCGTACCGTCCGTCGGCATGAAATCCTCGTAAATGTAAGAGCCGGTTTTTCGAACCCTCGATTCTGGCGAATAAACGCTACTTCGACTTCCTATCTGAATGAGACAAGAAAAAAAAAAAAAAATCGTTTTTTTTTTCTCTTAATTCTTTATAAAATTATGGAAAAAAAAAAAAATTATAATTTACAAAGACAATTAATTGTAATTTGTTTTTTTTTTTTTTTTTTTTTTTTTTAATTCACTGTTCTCCATATATATTTTGCATCTCGAGACTCTCGAGTTCGATGTTTCGTGTTGATTCAATTTTTTTTGTTTTGTTTTTAAGGGGAAAAAAAAAAAACAATTAACAGTTCCTCAGCCTCGTCGATCGAACGTCGATCCTTTTTGGGGGGGGGCCTTTAGGGGAAGGGCAAGAACTTGGCAATACAAAATGGGATGTAAATAATTTGTTTTTTTTTCAATTTTTTCGAATCAACGATCGTGTGGATTTTCTTTGCTTTCGTTTGCTTTCGTTTTTTTTTTTTTTTTTTAATTTCACTTTCGAGAATAATATTGCGCTTACTCCGGTCATCGGAATGAGTTCAAGAAGTTCATCGGTCGCGAAAGATTTTCCGCTGAGTATGCCGATGCCTGTTGAACTGGTAAAAAGAACAATGGAGTGCCTCTTTCGTACCTTTCTAAACAATCTCTGACTACCGCCCCCGGCCGAGGTCGGATAGTAGATGTATATGTTGTGATCCTCGGCCGATACCGGCTTCTCGACGAACGGCTTATTGAACGTAACGCCGTTAACCTCGACGTGATCCTCGGACTCGACGAGCTCGTGATCTGAAATAAATTCTTAGTTCTTCGCATGTCAAAAATTGAACATTCAACACGGGACTTGAGCGAATGAACCGTGAACCATTCAGTTTTTCATCGACCTCCGATGAATTAAATTACTCTTTTTTTTATTTTTTTTTATCAAAATATCTACCAGTTGGAAGAATAAAACATGTGAAAAATCTCATTTGCGTTCTTCTGAATTTGGAATTTGCGTTTTTTTTTTTTTTCAATCACGAGGCTCGGATCGATTGGAAAATTAAATCGAGCGACAAAACACGAAAGATGACAAACTGAGACGCGTTCACTTTCATCACATTTCGCTCTTTCATTCGGGCTAAAACTCTCGGATATGAGCGGCGAAGCCGTGCTCTTGAACGGGAGAAGAAAAAAAAAAAGCATGCGCGGAGGGGAAAAAAAAAAAAAAAAACAATTAACCAGCCGAAGCATTTCCCGTTGATGGCGGATGAGTGAAAAAAAATTTTGATACAAATGTCATGGATTTTCTTTACTTTGTTGTAATTTTTTTTTTTCAAATTATTCGCGGCTCGAATTTATTGCACGATAATAATAAAATGGTGCAACGTAATCGTGCCATTCCGAATTGGCAAAATAAAAATCCGGAGGCTGAGATCGCTCGAGTTGGCAACTATCGGTTGCCCCGGCATGAGAGCCACTGCTCGGCTACTGGCCAATCGCGCGAGCGTAACCCCCTCCGCTCTCTCGACCGCGGTATATAAGGAGGCCTCGAGGCACGGAGCGCCTCACTCGAGCCAGTGGGTCACCGGGACCTGGCGTCGAGCCTAAAACCATACCCGGCGCCTTATTCCAAAAAAAAAAAAAAAAACCACGAGAGTTCGAGACTCGGGTCACCGTAATCCACGAGAGCGAGAGGAAATACGAGATACTCGTCTCTTTCGCTCTCGTGCATTTCCGGTGACTCGAATCATCCGTGGTCGTTTTTACGACTGCAGGATTATGACGGCTGAGAACGAGAAGAAAAAACAGGTCGTATCGAGGTGGTCCTCTGTCCCCTTATTTCCTGAGCCAGCGAGTGCGAGAGAGTGCTTTTTCTTGCAGTTTTTTTTTTTATTAAACGAGTTTGTGGAATTAATAGAGAAATTAAATACCGGGGCCATCCCGATCTATCAATCGCGCAGCCGGCCGTAATACTTATTTGTTTTGTTTTGTTCTTTTTCCCCGTTACAACGTTACTTGAACCAGAACTCAATGGTATCAATATCACGATAGCCATACCCCAATCTACATATCTTCGTGTCTCGTGCGTTTCACCTATGACATTTGCTCAAATTACACTCGAAACGATTTTTACCGGAGGAAAATTGCCTTTTTTTTTTTTTTTTAGTTTCAACTCAAGTTCTACCCTCAACTGCAAATGCGAGCCAACGAATAATGGCAATAACTCACAAGCACACCGCGAAATAATTGAACACACGAGTAGGATGAAGCAAAAATAGCAGAGATAATGGAAAAGTTTAGGGCAGTGCTCGGAGAACTGAGTATGAGAAAGAATCCATTGGATGTAAATTCGTAAATGTTCGTATTTAATATTAATACGGATTATTGACTTGCTTAAATATTCGAAGTTTACGAATTACTGACCCGTACTAACTCAGCTTTCGATTCAAAGTCAAGCTTTTACGAAATTACTAATTTTTCGAAGTAAAATTAAAAAAAAAAAAAATAATTGAGTCTCGGAATCGATATCTCGAGGGAATTGCATTTAATTTTTGAAAATTTGAATTTGACGTGGTCGTAGTCCAAGAAACAGCACATATTCGTGTAACACGAGTATGAAAATTGAACGGAAGGCTCTTGGGAACAACGAAGCAACGTTGTATATTCCCGGAACCACAGAGTCGTGAGAAACGAATTTTTTATTTTTTTATTCGGATTATTTTGCGACGTTTTGATAACTGGAGCCGCGGAGAATTGATTGTATCCACGATTATTTCAAGATATCGAGAGTGTATTTGTGACCTATTGGTGTTTGAATTAGGCAAAAAAAAAAAAAGGTCAAACATTGAGATCCGGAATTGAGGAAAATGAATGCTATTTCTGTTGAAACTTGAATATCGAAAATAATTAAAACAAAAAAGAAAATATTTTCCCATACTCATTTTCTACGATATTTTCTCCAATTTTTTTTTTTTTTTTTTTTTAATTGCGTCATGATAAAACAAACTTACGTTTTGGATCAGCTGAGTCACGATCCAAGACCGCATAACGCGGTATCTCAATTCCCTCGCCATCCAATATCGCGTAAACTCTTCGTCTGTCCTGTGCTCCAACGGGAAATGACAAAATATTCAAGTTTTGCGATTAATGATCGAGACAAAAAATATTTACAGCATTTCGAGATCCCATACTGATTTGTCAAGAGAAAAGGAATATTGGAGATGGACAAAAAAAACAAAAAACACATAATTGACAAACGAAAAAATGGGGAAAATGGCTAAAGAACAAACATATAATAATTATTTCAATTCAATATTATGCATGCTTGCAAGAACAGCTACTTTCTCATCAAAGGATTATTATATTCCTACTCATTATTATTAATGTAATTATTATTTACGAGAGCATACATGGGAATAAAATTTTTTTATCCTTTTTTTTCAACAACGATATCTCGTCAACTTCAAATCGGATTTTAATTTGTAAAAAACAATGATAATTATTTGCATTTTTATACTCTTTCTAGAAAAAAAAAACGTGTCAAGACTCTTTTTTATGCTCTAATACTTATTTAATATGTAATATTTTTTTCAAACTCTTTTCAAAATAGGGTCAACTCCATAATTCGACACATACTTTGTTCTTCCCCATATTCTAAGTCCATTTGTAAGAAAAAAAGGGCTAAATAGCAAACCTCGAAGTTTCTAACGAATAATTTTTTATTTCATGCATATTTTTTCTCAAAAATCCTCCAAAAAAAAAAAAAGAGGTACAACAGGTACGTAATAATTTACGTAGGTTCGAGAGCAAAGTAATAATAAATATTTTCTCTGTTCTCTTTTGAAGTGAAAAAAAAAAAAAAAAAATTCAGAGCAATTGTACCTCAATGATGATTTTAAGGTTGAGACGTTCGATTATTTTTTCTCCTTAATTCTAGTGAGTCGAATATTCATCGGCAATTTTTTTTTTCTTTTTTTATTTGTTCAAACGATACAAGTGCGAAAAAAAAATTGTAGAAACAATACAGATCTACGTCTATTTTTGTCTCTCATCCTTTTTGTATCATTCAAATCTGTTTTTTCGTTTGGGGCTGTCTGTGAGTTGTGACAAAATTTAAACGAGGATCGATATTCCCAGATCGAATTTTGTGATATTAAATTATCCAAATGAGACAAGTTTGAAAACGTGATTTTGAGAAATTGTAAAAGTAATGTCGTTTTGAAATAAGCAATGCGCGCGACAAATACAAAAAATTTCATTGCTCCAATTTCTCTTTTTTTTTTTTTCGGAATCGAATTTTGTTCTTTAATGAAGAAATTTTACTTCGAATCCATTAAAATTAATAAACTTAATATAAAATTAATAAACTTAATATAAAATTAATAAACTTAATATAAAATTAATATAACGAGGATAAAATTAATTTAATTAATATAAAATTGATATGATTAATATTTTTTTTTTTTCAAATTGCTCACTTGAATGTCATACTGCATCGGAAGATTATTAATGGTGAATGGATTTCGAAGATTGGCATAGTGTATCGCTTTGTCGAGGGGAAAGCCTTTGCTGTGAAAGCTTATCAGACAATCGACGATCGGCCAATCTTCCACCGGTTCCTAATATCGAATTGAATGTTTTTTTTTTTCAAATCACATTCATTATCCGTACGAAAAAAAAAAAAAATTTATTGAAGGAACAAACGAAATTACCTTGAGTATGACGTCTTCGGGGAAAACGAGAATCTTTATGTACTCGAATTCCTCGAGTCTCGTGAGTATTTCCTTCATTGGTTTGCTCTGTGATTTTTTGGCCATAGCGCATATTCCCACCAGAACCTGCTTTCCCTCGCCCTCGAGGTCGCTGCCTCCCATGCACCCATCCTCGTTGCTGCACCCGTCCGACAGTTCGCCCTGGTTAATAAAAAAAAAAAAGAAAAAAAAATAATAATAATAAAACTTAAGCAAGTATACGTGACTCGTGTTTAGCTGAAAAATTCGAAAATGAATTATTTCACCAGCCACCCAAGACTCTTTTCCACAAATTAGTCAATTGTTTTATAGCTTCGATGTCTTTTATTTTTCTACACAAACAAACAAAAATTGTCAACTAGAATGACCTGTTGTTGAAAAGCCTGACACAAATGATTGTTGAACGAATTGTAGTTTTTTTTTTTTTTTTATTGGTTTTTTTTTCCTCTCCGATGATACGAGACGTGAAATTTTTGTATCTGGTTTAACAAAAACATTGAAAAATTAATAAATTATCGAGCCCAGTTGATTTTGAGATTATTGAAGAACTTTCTCGTACGGCTATAATTTTTTTGAGAGCATGATTATTTTTTTTTTTTTTTGTTTTTGTTTTGTATATTGAGAAAAACTGACGATGACGAATTGATAGTTGATGAGAATAATCGACAATTGTAGTGGCCAACTTTCGTGAAATTTGATGACGTTTGTCGTGACGTGAGAAAGCTCTGGGTGACGAGTCATTGCGTGACGGGGATTGACGCAAATTCATCGGTATATTGAATTACGCGTCGTCCCAGAATTACCAGTGGGACGAGTATATTGGAGCAATTGTATGAAAGATATATCGCGTTTGTCAGCTGCGAATTAAGAATTAATGATTGCATAATAGGCTGCGCTACAAGAGGAAGAAGCGTAGGAAGATGCCGCGCTGTTTTCACGACTACAGAATAGATTCAAACATCATATATACTTCGGGAGAATATGAGAGTGCACATTTATATCACATAAGATAATGATACATAAGTGTCACATGCGCGAAGAAAGCTTTCTTCGTTGCCCTACTATTAGAATATTATATCCGGAATCTTCTTGTTATAAATAATGACATTTGGCTCTGTTGTCGATCTGTATACGACTCGCACAAACTGTCGTTATTCTCATAAAAAATTAACTGCCGTTAGCCACTTGCGGTATGAGCCAGTTTTTAGCGGCAATCAATGGGCTTTTTGACTTTTCTTCGAGTTCAACAACATGAAGAACGATGCAAACGTGAGCCTCGAACTGTGAGGGAAAGTTGCTCGAAAAAGTGGCGAATTTCGAAATTTTTTTTTTTTTTCCATAAAAATATACGATGGATAAATTTAAAATTTTGCACAAGTCTTCATTGATGTTTCAACGTCCTGTTTCATGAATCCTATAAATTTGCACATGAATTTCTTATTAATTTATCGCGCTCACAACGAGCCCTCTATGAGCAAGTGAGCTTTCCAAATTTGGCTTCCTCACAGAGGAAGCTTTGCCGAGCAAGATAAAATAATGAGGAAGCAATGTGCAAATTTCTAATATGCACGGTTTTTTTTTACTGAATTAAATTTCAGTAACGGCACAATAACGAACACAAATTTTTCAATGGCATTCGAAAGAACAACGGTAATTTTTAGAAAATTTTCAAATTTTCTGCAATCTGAATATCTAAATTGATTCTCGACAAATTTAATACCAACCATGATTATAAATAAAAGTCTATTTGTGTAAAAAAAAAAAACTTATGGCTCATTGTATAGCCAAAAGTTTGCGGAAATTAGAGCTATTAAAAATTTTTTTGGAAAAATCAACATTTTTTAAAATCTAAATCCCTTGAGCGATTCTTGCAAAATTCAATACCAACCATGCTTGTGACTAAGTCTAGATTTGTAAAAAAAAAAAAAAATAGCTCGATAACTGTAAAATTACGAAAGGTAGAGCAGTGGCCACAGGCATTTTTCGAAAAATTCAAAATCCCGCAAAATGAAAAATTTCAAAGCAATTTTGACAAAAATTGGAGTAAACAAAGGCAGGTACATGGTCTACCTGTGTACCAAGTTTTAGCTCGATTGCTCAAGTAGTTCTGCAGATAGACGGATTTGAATTTTTAGAAGCCACAACACACACACACACACACACGTCCGGACATTTTTTTCTAAACGTGATGTCTCGATGGTTTGGGACATTTTGAATACATGAAAATCTCATATTTTTTTTTTCATGAAAACAAAGCTTCCTCTACGAGGAAGCAAAAATCAATTGGCATTTTGTTTTATGAGAACGTCGCTGTTTGTTGAATTACGATGATACGAGAAAAATTCAAAATTCTGAAAGTTCCCGAGACTGAGGTATCAATTTTTCATCAAAGTTCGTTGACTTTAGCTGAAATTTCTTGATTTCTAGTTTGTCTTTTTTTTTTTTTTTCTTCTCGCAAATAACTCGAGAATTAGGATTTATGTGAATGACTTACTCGACATAAGGGCTCGTTGCCTCTTTTAATTAAAAGCAACGATACACATCAGTACTCTCATATTTAAACTTTGGAATAAATTTATAGTTTTTTTGTTTGTTTGTTAGTTTTTTCAATCGGAATTCCTTTCCCTTTTACGGATCATAAACCCAAACCCTTCACTTTCAGCCCTTTCAATTTTCATACTCCATTACTTGAGAACCACCAAGAGTCTTCTTGTACACGGCCATTCTTTCGTAAAATACACTACCGTATTGCATTTGTACGAGGGCATAGGGAAAGTAAGGAAAACCCGGCCGATAAAGTTTGCTATATTTTACTGAGCCTCATAGTTATATCACAACCGGAAACTCGGCAAAACTACCTTTTGCTGAGCAGTATAGGGCCGAGCAAGACAGTTCACGGATTGAGCGTTCACCCATCTCGTTATTGACCGTGGCCAATACTGCTCAACGTGTGCGCCCGTCCTGTTTCCAGTGGCCAAGATATTTATATAACACGATTGATCGGACAATGAATGTTAGTGGCAAAACTTTCGTATTTCACATGAGTGAAAAGTGCTGATCACGATTCTGGTAGTTGATCCTAATAAATCTTCAGTTTACTCATCGCTAGTAATTCATCTGAATTCCTTCCCCCCCAGACACCCAAGAAATTCAATTTTAAATGGGGACCTTTGTGGCGATAATCCAAATCCGGTGATCATAATGATAAATCGATGATAATGTCTTTGCATGATTCAGCCGAACCCAAAAACCATCAAATTGTTCTGATTTACGGTCATTCCCTGTTCACCTTGTATAGCGTGCAATATACAAAATGAAAAATTTCGGTCCTACTCAAACCCATTTTGATATTCGGTAGAACATTCAACCCAGTCCAATTATGGGCACATTAACACCTCTGCCAGAAACTTCACTATAGCCAATAACATCTCTGCCCGAATTGAAAGGCATTCCCAACGAGCCTATCAAATTACAAGTTTACCAGAAACCGAGAGCACTTAACATCTCTTCCAGAATGAGGCTTTTACCAACAACTCGAGACCCGATTACAAGTCTGCCAGATAACAATTTTCCAGCCTGGCTGATGGTGAATTTCAGGCAAATTATCCAGTTTATTATTCAGACAATCTGCCTGTAATTTTCCATCAGTCAAACATAAACCTAAGCCTAAGCCCGGACACTTGTAATCTGGTAGACACGTGATTCAGTTGGATCGAGCCAGTGTTGCGTTCCAGCCGCTGCTCGCATACGATACGAATTATTTCGTGATAGACTTTTAATTCGGCAGGCCTGTTTCTGGATGCTAAACTCTGATAGAGATGTTATTGGATAGTGGAAATTTCGGATAGAGTTGTGTATGTTCGTCAATGATTGTCTTACGTAGCAGTCGTCGCAGAAGCAGCAATCATCAAAGTCCTCGATCTCGCTGGTATCCTCAATATTCGGTTGACTGGTACCTTCATTACGATGTCTTCTCTTCTTCAAACGCCACCAATCCTTCCACCAGCTCCATTCCAACGCCATCGCTCAACCTCGACCAACTTATCCGCTATCATATCACGATGTTACCAAAACATTAGGAAAATCCCCAAGCGGTTCTTCAAGTTCACTCGCTGTTTTACCACCCAAGTATATCGCACGATTTAGCAAAAAAAAAATACAATTTCGCTGGAATCACAAGCTCGCTAAGCGCTTTTACCGTTTCACAAACGCTTGCTTGTCCCAAACGATCGACGAGATGTCCCGAACTTTCGGACAAGAAACCAAACGGATCATACTTGACTGTGATGAAATCATTGAAGGATTCAAAAATATTTCGTTAAATCACGCCCCATGTTTGTGAATCATTTGAGACGACCGTAAACCTTGGATATCACTGTAAATCCTCCTGAATCACTCTCAATCAACATTCCACCACATTGCCAAGGCTGTTTGCCGATGTTCGTGAATCACAACAAACAAAAAAAAAACATCCGCGGGCCTCGGGAACAATGGAAATCTAAGTCAACCACTTTTGATCATTTCGTGAATACTCAAAAATGCCCGCGAAACGCACCTAAACATCGTTACGCGCTCAAGACCGAAGTTCTCGTGAACTTCCATGAAACATTTGACGCTGCACAGAGGGGCCAATTGAACAAGCTCTCATGACTGATTCTCTAAGGTGGGTTTATCAATCACTGGCAGTCCACGATAGATAACACACCGATATATGAAGATTCGTGACTATATATACAAAAGATCATGAAAATTGATAAGAGCCACGACTATCGTTTGTCCTCTTTGAGTGGAATGTGGTGGGGGCAATCTTCATCGTCAGCTGATGTTCAATGAAATTTTTGATAATGAGACCCGCATCGGTGGACTCTGCTACAATCCAATGATCTCAAAGAACTTTATAACGATCAACAGTGAAATTCAACGGCCGTCCAACGGCTATTTAAACTCAAAAGAATCCACGAAGCTTTCCCTAGATTATCAATGAAATCCTCAGGGGAATGCTATCGATTTATCGATGAAAAATAAAGTTACAGAGCCGATTCGACGAGTTTAAAAGTGAGAACGAGCAGGCCAATTGGACCAGTTCTGAGCACGTGAATCAAGCGACTCTTTATCATCTCGAAGCTCGCTAAAAGCTCTTTGTTTCATCGTATACAGAATCATCGATGAATCAACAAATTTACGAACAATCCGTCCGCATTGCGACGAGTATCACAGACTCTTCGTTGCCAAATGGCTTTCCAATGATCATCGGAGTCTCCGATAAAGAAAACAATGAAAATATTCGACGTATGCTTTTGACAAAGACTCGCGAAAGGGATCACCGCGGTTGATGATGATGATAAATTCAAGATATACAAATGAAACGATTCTCCATCGGTGAGCAAGTTAACGAACTGATAAAATTGTGACTACGGTTGAACACGAAACGGAAGGAAAAAAAGTACTTCGTGAATTTGGTATATATACGTTCGGGGCAATGTCGGGTGCTCGAATCGAGACGAGGCTATGACAACGACTAACCGCTTAGCGCACGGACGAAGATTATTCTCGTTTGGACCAGCTCATATCGAGACGCTAGAGAAAGAGAGAGAGAGAGAGAGAGAGACCGAGACTGTTCAATGTTTAACGCACGCGCTAACGCTGCCCACTCTCCGATAAACTGGAAAATCATTTCGAGTACATATGTATCATCATCATTGTCATTGCATCGTCGAATGCGTTTTCTCTCGATACACGTAATCGAGTTTTATCGCGCGCCAGATTGTCACAAATATCCACGCGATAAACGAAAAATCGTAAACAGCATCGCGTACATAATTGCAGTGAAAGAAAAAAAAAATCGCATTTTTTTTAAATGCATTTTTATTTCGACTAAAGTAAAAAATAAACGAATCAATTGAAAAAAAAAAAAAGAAAATTTCACCGCTCGCTTTTAGTCCAAGTAGGTAAATATCGATCCTATAGTAAAAAAAAAAAATTGCAAGAACCAAAGTTGTCGATAATAAAATTTTCTACAAGTTTGGTTATTAAATTTTTCACTGTAAAGTTGAAAATAAGCGAGTTATTCGCAAAAAAAACAAACAAACAAAACATGCACCCTTCGATCAAAGATATCCGGCTAACGCAACCCGGTCTGGAATCCTGAAAATCTGGATTAAGACTATCCACGATCTTCCCAAACGATAGGAAAAAAAAAAAAAAACAATATCTACTACTAATTAATGCAATTTTGAATCCTATAGCGTGGCTTTTGAGAGATTCAGCTTGGGGAAAAGTTGCATTTTTCCTGATGCCAAAAAGACAGCTCGAAATATTCATCGCTGATTCTGAATATTTGGAGGAATCTGGGCTGAAAATAATATGAGTAATGTCGGACAAAAACACGTGCTTATGCGGATTGCATCACGAATTCTCGGGATGCAGTGTCACGATTTCACTATGCAAACATCGCAGCCAAATCTTGTGTTTTTTTTTTTTTTTTTTTTCCCCAGAGTCGAGGAAACGTATATTATTGCAATATCCAAAATCTACGTCTCCGTTATCCGTTGGAGGGGCCCAAATTTTGGGTATTCAGACATTCGGCTGTGAAATCTGAATGATTGAGAAAATCTGAGAAATTCCGAGCATGGGAATTTCCCATATTTTCCTCCGAAACCCAAAGCCAAATACAAGCCAAAAATATGAAAAATTCCAAGCATGTATAATCCACGTGCACTACGCATCGGCTTGAGAATCGGCTTCTGGCTAATCTATAACCGGCGCAGCTCTCTGCTCTTGATGCACGTATGCATTTTAAAGGAGAAGCTGCTATACATAGCGCGATAATGCACCGAGTCAATAATGCAAAGTGCAGCCGAATGGGAACGAGACGACGCGTAGTTTGGGGAAGAAAAATAAAAAGCTCGATTACACGATTATAATTAATCCGATCGATTGATACACATTCGGAAATCCGCTATAGTTTCAAGGTCGATCGAACTTTTCGATATGCAAGAAAAAGATAAACAACGCAATGCCACTTGAGCCAATATGCCCGAGGGGAAACATTCGAAACTTTGAGGATGGATTCCCATACGTTTCAGCGATCGAAAATGTACATTTTTTTTTTTTTTTTTATTAAAAAATAACTTTAAACGCGTTTTTTTTCGTAATTAATTTTCAACAGTTTTCAAAAATTGGCGCAAACGATGAAAATTGAAGTAGAAAGTATTCGACCAATCAACTTCTTCTGGGATTTTTAGTTGCATTGATTAGTTATAATTACCGGCGAGGTTTCTCAATGAGCTTGAAACATTCGTGAAAAAATTAGTTTGAACAATTTTTTTTTTTGCATGAATTGAGCAAACTCAGTTTTTGTCGGAATCGTTACGTGATCTTTTTGCTTTTTTTTTTTTTGTTTTTTTTAATTGTATAAAAATTAAAGATACATTTGGTTTTTGTTGCTTCAGGCAAGAATCAGAGGCTGGACGTTTCCCCAATTAATTCACAACTCCTGTGGCACGACGATGATTCGAAAATAATTTTATGTCCGTCATTATTTCGCAATGAACAATTATTTTACGGTTAAAAAAATATATGTTTCCATATATGGAAGTGAATATGTTTTCGTAATTTTTTTTTTTAACGATTTCTTTCGAGCAACCCGAATAAAAAAAAAAAAAAAAAAGAAATTTTGGAAAAATGGAAAAATTGCCAGTGTCGTTTGAATTCCCATAGTCAAATGAGGCGGAGAAATATTGGTACGAGTGAGAAATGTTCACGAAATTTTCATGGCTCGAGAAACCGTTGATTTTATTAAAGGGGCTGGTTCATTGCCAAGACGTTTTGGCATTGAAGGTTCTCCGTTCGTTTGATGACTTTTTTGTTTGTTCTTTGTTCTGTGTATTCGTTGATTGTTCATAATATTACTCTCGGTGAGCAAAAATTAAGATTACTTCGTCGCTGTCATTAATTTACGATGAGTTTTGATTTTTCCTCAATCGACTCGACGCGATCTCGGTTCTCAAAATCAAAAAAAAAAAAAAAAAATTAAAGTAAAAAGATCTCGTGCACGACTCGATTGAATTCTTAGCAAATCTCACTTTTGGCCGGGAGTATATAAGTTAAACATCCTTAAATAATAAAAACTTCGTTGTTTAAAAGTATTTTTCGATTTAAAAAAAAAAATTTTTTTTTAATTTAAACTCGTTGAGACTTCTGCGTGTGTGCGTAAGAGCCGGATTTTGTCCTCTCAATATTTGAGTAAAAAAAAAAAGAAATACCAAATATCAACCTGTTTTTTTTTTTTTTTTGCGCCAAACTTATCGCATATCCCTCGATCACAAAACCGAAATTTTTTTTTATTCAATCGAATACGAGACACGAGCAAGAAATAACGGAAAAAAAAAACGAAAAAAATTCTTCCAAAATTTTTCCCCAAAGCAGAAAAATTTTTAATGAATTTTTCGAAAATTCGGATTTATCAATAAAAATTGGACGTTTCTGTGACGTACCATGAGAAGCGAAGTTCTGTAGGAACTGAAGTATCCACACGCGAGTATTTCATCGAAATTCGCTCGGAAATTCGCGCTGTATGTTTTTTCATCGTCGATATCGTCAAAATCGTTTATCATGATTTATTCATGGATCTCGACGCATCGCAAATTAATAATGACAGTCTCATGACGAAAATCTATCGTTTTCACTGTTTTTCGTTCATTGAGACATAAAAAAAAAATTAAAACATCATTTTCTTCCATCTACGTTGTCTGGTATGGTCAAAAAAAAAAAATTTTTACCACTTATACATCGAATCATTATTTTCGATGTCGATTAGCTATTATTATTATTATATTATTGTATAATAATTAATACACAAAAAATATAATATTAATATATTTATCAGTGGTAGCGATCGATTAAAGTTCGTTTCCTCGTCCATTTATACCGGAAATATAATTATGGTTATTATTATTATTATTATTATTATTATTATTATTCGTAGTTAGTTGATTTATGTAAAAAATTTTAGTCTCAGCCAACGTGATTATTTTCCAAGTTCATCATAGGTCAATCATATTATTTTGTAATTTAAATTGGTAATTATTGTTTAAGGATGTTTCGAAAAAAGTTGTAAAGTCTAAAAATTACAATTGCAAAATTTCAAGCTCAACGAATGGCTGATTTCATAGATACATCTTCTTGAATATTCTCGATTACGTTTCATTTGCGTTATTCATCGAGCAGACGGCTTATTCAAGAAAAATAATGAAAAATTGTCAAAAAAATTTTTACAATAATCTCATTGCAGCATAGAAAGCGATCAGAATAAATATTTTTTTTCTTTTGCTAAGATATTCAATTTTGCTTTCTCGTGAAGGAAGCTTTGTGATGGTAAAAAAAAAAAGTTTTTTTTTTTCAGAGATTTTAATGTTTGAAATGTCCCGAAACGTTGGAGAAATCATATTTAGAAGAAATCTGAAAAAATTCAAACGTCTGTATCGCGAAAACTGCTGAAGCAATCGTGAGCAAACTTTGCGCACAACTTGAGCATGAGATCGCCTTTGTTTTGTTAAAATTTTCGCCAAAATCTATAACGAGTGTTCGATTATACATAATTTTGAATTTTTCCATAAACGTCGATGATCGCTCCAACTTTCGTAAATCTTTATTTATCGGCTCGAAACTTTTTTTTTTTTTTCGGGAAATCCATTACGAGGACACGGATGTTTGGTATTGAATTTGGCAAGAATCGCTCATGGCATTGAGATTTGAAAATTTTTTGAATTTTTCAAAAAAATTTTTCAACAGCTCTCACAAATGTTTGGCTTATCGGGCAAAAATTTTTTTACATCTATAGTTTATATGAGAACAGTGCATAGAATTGAATTTGACATGAATCGCTTGAGTGCTTCAAATTTTTTTTTTTTTAATTTCAATTTAAAAATCAAAATCTTTAATTTGCACAAATTTCAAGATATCTGGCCTATATTTTTGACATAAAAAGAATATTTTAAAGGGATTGGCATTAAATTTGGCAAAATTTGTTAAAAAAATTTCTGATTAAAATTTCATTTTTACGTAATTTTCCAATGTTATTGAAACAATTTTGTTCGTTATTGTATTTTTATTGAAAATGAAAGGAGAGAAAAGAAAAAAAAACCGAGAAAATTAGAAATTTGCACGTTGCTTCCTCGTCCTTTTATCTCACTCGCGGAGCTTCCTCTAATGAGGAAGCCAAAATTAAAAGCCCACTTGCTCATAGAGGAAGCTTTGCGAGCAAGATGAAATATGATGAGGAAGCAATTTGAAAATTTCTTATTTGCACGGTTTTTTTCTCAATTAACATATAAAAAATTAAGGCAAATTTATGAGAAAAAATATCTGCAATAAAAAAGCTATCAAATATTACAATTCATGAAGAAGAATAATAACTATTCCGAGTATTTGGGTAACAAATTTTATTTTTTTTTTAATTTTTCAACATTATTGTCACTGAAACGCAATATCCTTCGATTTCGTTGAATTTTTAACTCATCGGGATTAACGATGAGAATTCACAATGACTTTTACTTTTAGCTTGGGAATGTAAAATGCGAAACATCCTTGAATTGGGAACGAAAAAACATTATTTACAATTTTATCAAACTGATCGGTGAACAATTTTTACATTTTTTTTTTTTTTAATAAACTGCACTGCACTGCACAAAAGTTATAATTTTTCCACTAGCTTTGTCATTTTTTTCAATTCTGTTAGTGTCACGACATTTATTCGAAATTTCACTGGGTGCATGATTTTTAATGTGTGAAAAAAAAAAAAAAAAATCAAACACAAATTTCGGGATCCTCGATGAGTTTTTCATTCGATAGAAATTTTGTTTTTAAATCAAGCCGAATTTACACATATCGATGGCATAGCACGGACTGAACTACGAATAATCTTTTTGAACAGCTGATTTAGTAGTATACAGGCGGATGAGACAAAGAGCAAAGTCGAGTGTGTGTTTGTGGTTTGGCCACGTAAAACTCGTGCCTTATCATTCGTGTACATCGGTTCTTTGACTCTCTATTCATACAGAGAAGAAGCATGATGTAACAATGTGGTAAACTATCGCGATTAACGAGCTTCGTACACAGCGACTTAACGAGAGATTTGAGCACACCATAAGAGCCGAGCGATTAACACGATCTATCGATAAAAATTCCTGAATTCTCATTCGTTGAGAAAGATACGAGTCCTTGAATATTTCAAGACGATACAATCGATCCTTAATCTCGCACGAATGATCGTAATAACGATAAAGGATGCGATGCATCATGAAATTTCGGTACATTATCGCTGGAGTTTAATTTTAAAAAACTCAACAATGATGGTGGAAAATTGGTATTTTTTTTTTTTCAACGCGTCTCACGTGCTGCCTATTCTCTCCAACGAAACTCTACTCTTGCGCTCCCAAAATATGACAAACATTCATACCTGATGTTAAATGTGACAAATAAAATTATCGGAAATACGAAATAAGCCTTTATATATTGAGATAGATTAACTTAACTTCGCACGAAACGTGAGAAAAACAAACAAAAAAAAACACATGCAAGATTAACGACGAAAATTTTGAGTAAGGATCATATTTCCCCCAATCGTTGGTTCACTATTAATGTTCGAAGAATCCTTGTTGTTGTTAATACGAGTTAAGAAAGAAAAAAAAAAACACAAAAACAAAAGGATTTCGACGGTGGACAAAATTGTAGATCAAAAACACTGTGCGTGTATTCACCATGATTTTCCAGTAAGGCTCGGCCTCGTCACCGCAGTCGGTGACAAAAACATTTGGAACTGTCGTCGAGCTCGTCGAAAATGACGAACTTCGTGAAACATTCGCGTCCGGCATCAAAATCCGTTCGACACTTTCGCTAAAAATTGTGATAATTTTTTTTTTTCTCTCTTTTTTCCCCGATGGAAATATTCGATAAGGAAAAATCTAACAAATTACTGGAAAGTAGTTGCAGTAACGTAAAGGAACGGTGATAATACATCAGCAGTCAATTAACCGTCAGTAAAAGTCCGATAACAATATTAGTACATGAATACTACGGCAATAATACGGTAATCGTTCAGTAACGGTATCGCAATAGTGCAATAACAGGACAGTAACGGTGCAGTAACGATTTAATAACAGTATAGTAACCGTAGAGTAATTGTGCAGTGACAGTCTAGTAACGGTACTTTGATAGTACGGTACCAGTAAAAAAAAACCAGTATAATTATAGTGCAGTAACTGTGCATTAACAGTATAATAACAGTACAGTAACTGTAGAATGTAGTACAGTAACGTTATAATAATAATACCGTAACATTAAAGTAATAGTGCATTTACAGTACAGTAATAGTCAAGTGATAGTTCAGTAGCAGTATAATAACAGTATAACAGTATAATTGCAGTACAGTAACGCAGAAATAGCGCAGTTACAGTACAGTAATAGTGCAGTAATAATTAATACAGTTACAGTACGGTAATAGCGCAGTAATGATGCAGTTACAGTACAGTAATAGTGAAGTAATAATGCAGTGACAGCGGAGTAACAGTACAGTTACAGCGAGGTAACAGTGCTGTAATAGTACTTCAATAGTATAGTACCAGAATAATAGCAATACAGTAACACGTAAATAGTGCAGTTGCAGTACAGTAATAGTGCAGTGATAGTCCAGAAGCAGTAAAATATCAGTACGGTAACAGTGATAAACAGTACAGTACCAGTATAATAGTAATCCCAGAACAATAAAGTAATAGTGCAGTCATAATACAGTGACGGTGCAGTAACAGTACAGTTGCAGAGCGGTAAATGTGTGGTAATAATACTTTAATAGTACAGTACCGGTATAATAACGGTACAGTAACTGTATAATGTAGTACAGTAGCGTTATAATAATAATACCGGAACATTAAAGTAATAGTGCATTTACAGTACAGTAATAGTCAAGTGATAGTTCAGTAGCAGTATAATAACAGTATAACAGTATAATTGCAGTACAGTAACGCAGAAATAGCGCAGTTACAGTACAGTAATAGTGCAGTAATAATTAATACAGTTACAGTACGGTAATAGCGCAGTAATGATGCAGTTACAGTACAGTAATAGTGAAGTAATAATTCAGTGACAGCGGAGTAACAGTACAGTTACAGCGCGGTAACAGTGCTGTAATAGTACTTCAATAGTATAGTACTAGAATAATAGTAATACACGTAAATAGTGCAGTTACAGTACAGTAATAGTGCAGTGATAGTCCAGAAGCAGTAAAATATCAGTACGGCAACAGTAATAAACAGTACAGTACCAGTATAATAGTAATCCCAGAACAATAAAGTAATAGTGCAGTCATAATACAGTGACAGTGCAGTAACAGTACAGTTACAGAGCGGTAACTGTGTGGTAATAATACTTTAATAGTACAGTACCGGTATAATAACGGTACAATAACTCTATAATGTAGTACAGTAACGTTATAATAATAATACCGGAACATTAAAGTAATAGTGCATTTACAGTACAGTAATAGTCAAGTGATAGTCCAGTAGCAGCACAATAACAGTATAACAGTACAATAATAGTACGGTAACGGCATATTAACAGTACAGTAACGGTATAATAGCAGTACAGTAACGCAGAAATAGGGCAGTTACAGTGCAGTAATAGTGCAGTAATAATCGATACAGTTACCGTACAGTAATAGTGCAGTAATAATCAATACAGTTACAGTACAGTAATAGCGTAGTAATAATGCAGTTGCAGTACAGTAATAGTGAAGTAATAATGCAGTGACAGTGGAGTAACAGTACAGTTACAGCGCGGTAACAGTGTTGTAATAGTACTTCAATAGTATATTACCAGAATAATAGCAATACAGTAACACGTAAATAGTGCAGTTACAGTACAGTAATAGTGCAGTGATAGTCCAGTAGCAGTACAATAACAGTACGGTAAACGTAAAAGTACAGTAACGGTATAATAAGAATACCGGAACAGTAAAGTAATAGTGCATAGTGATAGTAATAGTCCAGTATATCAGTACGGTAACAGTACATAAACAGTATAGTAACAGTATAATAATAATGCCGGAACAATAAAGTAATAGTGCAGTCATAATACAGTGATAGTGCAGTAACAGTACAGTTACAGAGCGGTAAATGTGTTGTAATAATACTTTAATAGTACAGTACCAGTATAATAGCAGTACAGTAACGGTATAATAACCGTACAGTAACAGTATAATAATAAACTAGGGAATTAGGGGTGTTGCTGGGGTAGCAGTATAATAATAATAATAATAATAATAATAATAATAATAATAATAATAATAATAATAATAATAATAGGGAATCTTAAGGAATAAAAAATAAACGGGATATTTTTTCGGGGATATTCTGATGTGGCACCATTTTTTGTGCTTTAATATGCGCAATTTTTTGAGGCACCTAGATCCGTTATGTTTTTTTAAACGAAATTGTTTTCTCCCTCTGTGTAATATTGGAATTCCAGGCAGAGGTATGAAATTACAAATAATGTTGTATACCAATGAAAATTTACCCAATATCCCTATTATTCACGGGAACAGGACCAAAAAAAGGGGAAAATTCATTTTCACGTGTACAAAAAAAAAACGAAAATTTCATTGTGTCATAAAATCACGACATACGCGGATATCTCTCCTTCTATTTCTTCCTCAATCCTATTCCAAATAAACATCGATTGCTTCGAGATCCAATCCCATAAGCGAATGAAAACTCGCCAGTATTTCCACCAATTCCGAGTCATTCTTATCGATCGACGATATTCGCCGATCTTCAACTAATTTCACCGTTGTCGTCTGACGTTTGCGAGATTTAAGCACAGCGATTGAAGCACAGTAAACGCGAAGCAAACACTCCTCTCTCCCTCTCTCTCTCTCGAACGATAGAGACGCAAAGCTGCCCTTATATAAATCCGTAAAACTCGTTATGTAAAAAAAAAAAAAATCCCAAACGCAATAGAGTTGCATCGATCAAACACTCAATAGATTGAATTATTATTGGAGGGCTATAGCGATAATTTTTTACTGATTAAAAATACGTCAGCACAAAAGTGTATGCGGGATTGAATATATTCCTTAATTTCGACTGATCAGAAAAAAAAAATCGCGTCATTAAGAAATTTTCACACTCTGCGATTTTGTGTACATGCAAAATGTGCTTCAATTTTATATTTCAAAATGAGCATGATATTCAAAAATGCAAAAAATTACACCATTTCGGAAAATAAAAAAAAAATTTAAAAAAAAACAAGGCCAAATCTACTGAGTGTGCGAAAAAAAAACACCCACACACACACACAGTTCGATGTCGCGAATTTTTATAGCAATGATTTTCAAAAAAAGAGAGCAAAGGGGTTCGCGTTAATAAATCATTCGCGTTCTGATTGACGAGTTGAGAAAAAAAATTTGAGAGATTCGCGGAATTAAATTGCTCCGAGAGTCGAAAATAAGACTAAGAAGACGAAAGAAAGAGAGAGAGAGAGATGAGAGATGAGAGATGAGAGAGGAGTAAAGATTGAGACGAGACGAAAGTTTGGCGTATGCGAACACTCGAGCACGATTATACGAATCGAGGAACGTCCACCTTCATTCGGCGCCATACCATTTCACTCTTTTTGCCTGTATGGCCGCAAGCGGTAAACGAGAGATAAATTTAGAAGTATCTGGCAATGCTACCGTGTGCCCTCGACCATTCCACAACACCTAGAAACTGCAGTAAAATTATTTTACGAATATTGAGTCGGTTTTTGTTTCCTTTTTGTTTTTCTAATCTCATCAGCTCATTGCAGCGAGCAAATCTGGCATTTGAAAAAAAATAATTAATTTTTCTGGTATTTTTACGCCGTATGCAATGATAACTCATGCCGTGATAAATTTTCAACGCTACAAAATGGTAAAGGAGCGACGCGGCTGCAGACGTATGATCGCGAGGAGGAGTAGGCGGTGATAATAATGGTCGGAGCAGGCGGTAGATGGTCGGAGAGTATACGAAACCACCACTCTTGTAAAAATCCCCCCCAAAGGTGGTGCGCAAGTAAAACTCGACATTATTATTAATAAAATTCAACTTCCCCAGAATGAAAATCGACTTTTACTTCTTTCCTTACGTAAGTTCGTGTATGTTTGTTTTTTTTCTCAAGTAGAAATTAAGTTTCAAGGAGTGGGATGATAATCGGATTAATTAGTTAATTTTTTACATCTTTTTTTTTTTTTTTTTAAGCCGACGTCAAAAAGGCTCCAGAGGGATCGTAGCGGCGACCAAGTAATTTTGGGGTTTTGAATATTTCGTGTTCAACACCATTCATTCAATAACCAAATTCGTATCAGGTAAACTTTTCGTCTCGGGCGTTATTACCGCAAGACCTTGCTTTTTTTTTTTATGTCATTCTGACCAAAGTTTGAAAAAAAAATTAATAGATTTGAAAAAATAAATAAATAATGCGGATCTTGCCCATCGAAGATACAGTTGAGCGGACGACAAAACCTAATGACGAAGTATTTTTTTATGCACGTATTTTTTAACGAAAATGTTCATTAACCGGCAGTGTTCCGTCAATGGGCAAGTAACCCTAATTATTGTTGTCGATAATTTTTCTCTCGCAACATCATTTTTTTTAAACCTCAAAAATATTTTATTCATTCTCCGAGAGATAAAATATTTTGACGCAATGGTCGAGCTTGAAAAAATTCCACAATTTTAATATATGAATATGGAAAACGAAAATTTCAAAAGCTCATCGATCAACGAAGATGGGTGCGAGAAATTTCGGGGATTAAGTCAATTTTTGAAAATCCGAAAATTCCCAATACCTGGGACAATTGTAAAATTCATAGCCCCAATTTTTCGATGGCCGGTCAAAATCTCCCCAATAATCTCTCCAGGACAAAATCCCAACCCAGACAAATTCTCTGCTGGACGAAAAATTCCTACGGATAAAATTTCCTACGGATAAAATCCCCCTCCCCCGATATTATTATACGTTCATTAATTCAATCACAATTCCTAAATCGAATTTATTATAAATAAATAAAATTAAAAAATTATATCAATAAATAAATGAATAAATATATGAATATGTAAATAAATAAATAGGTGAATAATTAAATAAGTAAATTAATAGATCGATATGTAAACCAAAATGTATGAAAGAATAAATCAAGAAACGTGCATAATGAGATAAGTTAGAACGGAGAAACGGAACGGAGAATAGATATAATAGACGGAGATTATAAGTAGTTCCACGTTCAAATCATAAATGATGAACATTTACTGATACTAATATGTCAATAAATAATTTATAATAATCTTTAATAATTTATAAACATTTATAAACATAATATATACATATATAATATATTTATTATTATATATATTATATTTATTATTATATTTATATTATATTTATTTATTACATTTTATTATTATATATTAATATTATATATTATAATATATAATATTATTTATATTATATATTATATTTATTATATTATATATAATATATTTATTATTGAATATATATATACATATAATTTATAAATATTTATAAACATAAAATCGTGATTGAATCAATTAACGTACAATAATATTAGGGGGGGGGGGGGGGATTTGTGAAGGGGGATCTTTTCAAGGGGTATTTTTTCCAGTGGGGATTTTGTCCAGGAAAATTTTTAAAAAGGATATTGTGAACGGGAACAAATTTTTCCGAACTATATAGCTGCGCAGCTTGGATAGAATGTAACAAAAGTCAATTTTTCGGTCAAACTCACTCTTTTGGAGGAACGATAGAACGAAGAAGCGACCGGATCTACGAGGGCGGGCTGAGCGGTGTTTATATCACCTACGTAGAATATAGGTCGGCTCGTGCTCCGAAGATCCTTGCAGGAAGAAAAAAATCAAATAAACAACTGCGTTTAGAGACGCGAATGAAAATTTTCAAGATCGAACAATTTTTAACGGAACATTTTTAATTTTTTCTTTCCAAGGCGTATCGAGACCGACCGACGCTGAATCTAAAAAATTATCATTTTTTGAAAATATCTTTTGCTACCTGATAGCCATGTTCCAGTTCGGTGTAAGACATGTCAGAGCAGCTCTCATTGAAGCAGAAATGCTGTTCCTTGTCGTGAAGAAATCTTTCCTTCCGAGTTGCCCCAATCTCTTGAAACATATCGCTCGTCGTTATTATCCAATAATTTTACGGCAATATTTCAAATTTTAAGAAAATTATTTTTATCATTCGAATGAAGTTATTGGACTCTGAGCAGATAAACAATTATTATTAAATTATTATTATTAAAATGTAATTTTCATTTTGTTCTAAGTTCGTTTGCTGAAAGGAAGAAAATTGAAATTTTCCTCTGCGTAGTTCGGTTGCAAAGCGATTTATAGCAATTCTGATTAAATTTCATGAAACAATTAGTTTGAAAAACGAATTAGCTGAAGTCTGCCGAGATATGTCTATAGAAATGTTCGATGAATGACCTTGAAATTTTTTCAATGTTTTCATTGTTAACGCCCATGAATTTTTAAGAATATGGGTTGACAATACACGAGGCTTTTGTTCAGCCCTTTACATTTTACTGATAAACATACAACATCGACCGTACAATTCTAGGCAAATATTTTACGGCATATTTGATTAGCAAATTGTTAAATTTTCGTAATCAACACTGTCATCAATAATACAAAATTCCAATACTGCTATTTCGGACACAATCATCGAAACATATATTTTTTATTTTTTATTTATTATGAACTACAGTTATGATTATCGCAGTTTAAAAATCATCCGTGGTGTAACATGTAACCTCGGAAGAAAATTTCCTGCTATATATTTCGATGATGTACGATTTGCCGTGAAAAATAATTTTTTTTTTCTATTTTTTTTTTGGTTAAACTTACCGTAATGAATCGAGCTGTCAACGAGTCTGATACTTAAAAATATTTCACGGTTTTACAACGATATTCTCGTTCGTTCGCGTATTTAAAATTCTTTACACCGTTACGTACGATGACAAAACAACTAAAGAATCCTACTCAACAATGGAGTTGTTTATACAGTATTCCAGGACTTGTGTACAAGAGAAATAGAGGCTAATTATTTTTGCGAAATCGATAACTGGGGGACGTACGTGCATAGACTACACGCATCATCCACATACGCACCATAAAAGTATATTGAAGAAAATAAATGCGGAACCGAGTTACAAGTTTGCCCAACTTCAATTCAGTCGATAAGATAGGAGTCTATGCGAGAATTTCTCATTCTCAGTTGGTAATAAGCTATCGGACAACTTTAGTACGGAACACCTTCAATCTAGTACGTTTTATAATCCCGGGCAGTACCATGCAACAGGCAACAGGCAACACAACAGTCTCAGTCTTTGCAGGTCTTGGACGTGATATATGGGTCGTACAATTTTTACTTCACTTTCAAATTAAATTAAAATGCCATCTAAAAGCCTTTGTGTCTACGCAGGGTGTTCGAGTGTCAAAAGGAAAGATTCTGATCTCACATTTCACCGTTTTCCACAAGATGAACAGACGTGAGTTTTGATTTTTTTTAATTGATATGAGAGACAATGTATGAACCTGTATCGAAATAACGGATATATAAAACGAAATAAAATGCCAATAATTAAATCACGAGATTTAGGAAAAGGCCAACTGAATCTATAGTATTATATTTTTTAAATGAATCAAACTCTCGTACTATCATTCGGTATGCAAGTACAATGTAATCACGGGGCTTGGTCTTCCTTTCATTGTAGCGAAAATGTAGGCACATGCTTGAATTACATGGAATTTATTTTTCTCTCTCATGGAGAAAGCCTTTTTTCGGGAATTATTATTTCACGTCATTGTTTTCAAATTATTTAAAAGTGGCCAAAAAAAAATGTATAACCAGATGGAGTGTGATTCAAAAAATCGGACAGGTGTTTGTTAAAATGTTTTACCTTGTGTGGTTTTTTGGCGTATTTAGCCAAAATTGCGTAATTACATTAATGCATTATTATGGCTGTTTCATATTGAATTTTATGAGAAGAGATTGAAGTCTTTAAAGAATATATATACCCGCAGCGGGGAATAAAGTGGAATCAGCGGTGAGCGGGGCATGCATGAAACAAAAGAGAATCAGACCGTTCACGCGCTATACCCGTGGATAGCGAGCAACTTTGACTAATTATTTGCGAAAAACTAAATGGTAGATCATTCTAAAACTTTCCCAGAATATCCGGGTTGTGCTTGTCTACTGATTTGCCGAGTTTCATTAAAACCTTAAATATCGTTTATAAATCGCAGAACAAAGCAGGGCATTGGCTTTGCATTCAGCATGGATGATACATGTAAAATTTCCTGATTTCAAAAGTAAATATCTCGAATATGAAGCGTCGAATCTCCTTGAAATTTAACACATGTTCAGATAACATCATAATTAATGTATGTTAAAAAGGAACTACCTCGAGGTATATTCGCTGTGTGCAGTGCCATACTATAGCGGCTGAGAACGACTCGGAGCGCCCATGGTGGCGAGAATGCACATTTTTTGCTGGAGTCGTTTAGTGCAATTGAGGGCAATATAATAGAGAAGTCGCGGAAAGGAAATTTAAACTGTTGCGCGAAGTCATATAAGAATGTTTTCTGCTACACAACTTCGGAAATTAAATTTTACGCGTTTCCGACAGCAATTTATAAAGTTGAGCAGCGCAAAAACTAGATTCGTTGGGTGCAAAAAACAAAGAAAGTAAAATTCTTGAGTTTAAACGCGCATATATTGTCCGGTATGAAAAATTCATGTCAGGATATTATAATACAAATACATTGATTTTTTTTTCCTTTTTAGTAGCTCTCCTGATTGGCTACCCGAATATGCAGTGAGCACTTCGTGGTTAATCGTTCATCCACGTTACAATCAAGTCCGAGTTGCGTCTTTCTTGTTCTAGATACGAGCCTCGTCGGTTCGTATGACAAGACCGACAAGGTTCATGCTTAGCCTCAAATTGAGAAGGAAAAGTAGCCGTAAACCTATTTTCATTACATCGTAATACGTCGATTTATTTATTTATTTTTTTTTTCAACGCAGTTATAGTCAAGCTCAGCTCAAAAAAATTCTATGCAGCACGAATATAAACGTTCGTTTATTAAAATTAATCCAACAAGGTTTCGTCTATGTAAATAAATGAGAGCTATTCCAGCAAAATTTGCGGAGTACAGCCGGTCGCGGCGCCACTTGGCTTTCTGCACACAGCGAATACCATAAGAATGTTTTGCGCTTACATTCCCATTGAAAAGTAAAAGTCTTTGTGACTTGTAATAAATCCCGATAAGTTGAAAATTCAAAAAAAAAAGCAGGGATATCGAAAATACTAAGGATATTGCATTTCAGTAATAATATCGAAAAGTTATTGATAAAAAATTTTAAAAAATGACTGAAATTCAGAAAAATTATTATTCTTTTTCATGATTTGTAATATCTGATATTTTTTCTTACAATTTTTTACCACAAATTTGCCTTTATTGATTATATGTAAATAATTGAAGAAATTTAATTTCTCCATGGAAAAAAAAAAAAAAAAAAAAAAAAAAAAAAAAAAAAAACGAATTAAATTTTTTCTATGCTGCAATGAGCACACCGTCATAATGGCTTTTTTCCCCCCTCACTTTTTGACAAAAATACGTAACATGTTTGTGAATTTTCTTTTTTACCTTTTCCGCTTGAATTATTCTAACAATTGACAGTCGCGGGACATGGATCGCTAGATCCGGAAACTCCAATCTGACGCTGCTATCGAGGGAACAGATTGGGAATGCGAGGATGTGCTGTAAGCACTTTTCGGAAGGCGATTTTATCAAGTACGGCACTAAAGGCAAACGGACCGTACGAACGGGTGCACTTCCCAGTGATGCGGCATGCATCGTCGATCCCGTGGTCGCGAACACAGCAGCCGCGAATCCGGTAACGGCCGAGAACTCCACGATCGCAAATAGCACCCTTGTAAATTCGAAGGAAGCGAACTCCATGGACGCGGAGACTGCGGACAACGAAGTCGCTAATGTCGCTGCTTCGAATCACGCGGAAGGCTTGAAACCCAACGATAACCTCGTGCCCGTCACAATTTCAAACGCCCCAATTTCAAATTTGGTCCCATCGAGAAAGACGTTGGTAAAATCCGAAAGTCCCGAAGTGAGAAGACTGAAAAGATTGGTTCAATTCCAGAGGGCCGAGATAAAGAATCGAAATAAAAAAATTAAAAGACTGGAAATAGCGTCAAAGAGAGACGCGAGTGCCGTGGCATTTGCCAAGGCCGCGTATGAACTAAACGACGATCAACGCGCTTTTTTCAAAATGCAGATTGGACATATTAAAAAACGACAGTGGACGGAATACGAGAAGGAATTTGCTTTGTCGTTGTACCACAAATCGCCAAGCGCATACAAATATTTGAAAGATGATAAGCATTTCGCCTTGCCTTGCGTGACGCTGATTCGCTCGTGGATAAACGATTTGGACTCAAGTCCCGGAGTAAATTTCAGTAAATTGGGGGCCAAAGTGGAGACGATGAACACAGGAAGTGACGAGCCTTAAAATTCTAATCTCCGTGTGTACATGCCGCGTACACGCATACACGAACGAGACATTTTATTATTTTTATTTAATTACGAATGCAGTTAATATTTCTATAACTGGCCATGGTTCTATTAAATATCGCCATCGATTGCTAATTGGTCCATGGTCAGTTATAGGCGCACATTAAACTTCAATTGACCGACGGACATTACAAAATAATCTGCTTCAATTTTGGTGAAATGTTATGGATATATTGTCCTTCGAAATGCTCATACTGAATAATTTTTATAATATATCCATGACCATTTCACCCAAATTTCATCCCTTCAATATTGTTGGTTTTCGAAATAATGATTCATGAATTCTCAATTTTGTAAAAATCATAACCTTGTAACTGCTGATCAGATTTAAACGATTAAAAAAAAAAAATATTTTAATTTTTTTTTTTGCCCTTTTCGCAAAAAAAAATATGCCATCATACAAAGTAATTATTTTTACAATCGATAGTTCTATCCACATTTTAAGCTAACAAAAACAGATAAGATAAAACAAGAAAACCTTGGAGTTTGAAATTATACGCTGCAACAATCGCAATGGGCTGAACCGATAACTGAGAAACTTTGCAAGGATCGCCGCAGATACTCGACGTTCCAAAAAGAGCCAAAAAGATCTCAGCGAGCGCTTTAAAATTTTGAAGGACGACAAAGAGCCGGTCCAATGCCTGCAAACTTTGCTGCTTATCGACATAGCGCGCTTAATTAAAAATATAAGCAGACTCAAATGCGTCTCTAAGTCGAAAGTCGATATCTGAAAAAATTGGGCCCTTGAGTCTATCAAAAGATAATACTAAAAAGTATTTAATGAAGCAATTCAGGAAATGTTTGTTTACCAAAAATGTAAAATTTTAAGGAGTAGCTCTCTCTCTCTATAGGTATGTATTTTTTAAATATTTAAGATTTATTTAATTTTTTTTTTTAATTGGAAAGGCTGTATTTTTTGTGAAACTGTGTACAAAACGATTATGTATAAATAATCTATAAAATAAAATAAAAAAATCGAATAAATATGTATATAACTGTATGTAATAAATATAACTGTATGAATAAGTTGTACCAAATGATTTTTCCATTAAATTCATTTATTACAAAGCTCTTCGTAATTTTTTCTTAAAAATTCCCTCGCAGAATCAATTCGTAAAAGAAAAATACAAAGAATTGAAACTGTTGCTTCCTCGTAATTTTCGAAATTTCATAAAGCTTTTTCTCTCGCTCATGAAGCTTCCTCTATGAGCGAGTGAGTTTTTCAATTGTGACCTTCTCATAGAGGAATCTTCATGAGCGAGATAAAAAAAAAAAGCTTCATAAAATTTCGAAAATTACGAGGAAGCAACGTGCGAGTTTCAATTTTCAACTTTTTTTCAATTATCTACGTAACGTATCCACGTGTATTTTGTTTATGTAGAAATCTTTAGCTGGATATCTCAAAATTTGGGGGTTGTAGAATCGTTACATAATTTTTTCGAAAAATCGAAAGTTTCATAAATTATATGAACCCCCTTCATCGATTATTGCCAAATTCAATTCACTCTTCAATTCAAAATTTCATAAAATCTGGAATTTCCTAAAGTCTGATTGAAGAATTCAATAAGACGATATTAAAGGATGATTTTAATGATGAAAAATTAAAAAAAATTTAGCCTGATATCTCAAAATTTGGGGAAGTTGAAGCGAGTACAAACATTTTTTGGAAAATTGAAAATTTCATAACATTTGAACACTTCTATCGATTTTCGCTAACGGTAATATATTAACGTAAAAAAATGTAGCACGAAATCGCAAAATTTGCGGAAATTTTGAAAAATTGAAAATTTCATAAAATCCGAGCCCCTCGATCGATTTTCACCAAATTCAATATCAACCTTCATTTATAAATTTTATATAAACTATTTATACAAAAAAAAATGAGCAATGATTCGATAAATTAAAAATGACAACATAATCTGAGTCTGAATGTATAAATTTTTATAAAAATTACAATAAATAAAGGGGTTTTCATGCTCTAATTGACTGCGGAATTGCAGCACTGTAGCTCAACCGGTTATCGAATTACAGATTATTCAATTTTGCATAATGGTTGCATACGCACACGTCCGGACATTTTTTTCAAATGTGATTTCCCGACGTTTTGGCACATTTTAAACATATAAGCATTGAAAACTAAAAAAAAAAAACATTTTTCACCAAAACGACGAAGCTTCTATGAGGAAGCGAAAGGATAAAAAAAAATTCATCGATAAAATTGCAACGGGATCAATTGCACTTCTTTTTTGTCTCTTGCTTATTATGTGATGAGGCTTTTTTCCTTATTCAAATAATCTCACTTGGAATTATTGAAAAAATTTATCAATTTATTTTTAAAAAAACAACGAAAAATGATTTTTTAAATGGTCACCAAAGTTTCCTTTTGCCTGAAACTGTATTCGGTGGTTAACTCGATGAGAATAAAATAGCTGAACACGTTTAAAGAATAATATTAAAACGCATTTTAGTCGATTATTAAAAAATCGTAGCTTCTTCATTTATTTCTTCTATATAAATGCTGTCGTCTTAAGTAATAATAATAAATTAAATTAACCTGATAAATTTCTTTATCAATTTTCTATATTAATTTTTTTTTTTTAGAATTTTTGTATCGTAACATCTTGGGGTACCTTGCTGCGATCCAAAAATCCGACCGACGTCTTTTCATGTCTGCGGAATTGCGTCTATCGTGTCTCAGATTCCAGGAGAAGTTTCGCGAATTTGGCAAAGGCTCTCTGTGAAACTCGATAATTCAGAGACGAGTTTCGCGGCTGCGAAGACACGGATGTTTTTCGATTTTGTTTATCTGCGAATAACGAAGCAAGATCAAGGAGTTTGGTCATCTAACGCATAATGAATTCGTTCAAATTTATTGAGGATTCTCGCTGATAGATTTAACCACTGCGTGAAAAATTTCAAGCCATTCCTCCGCATAGTTTTTCTGTAATAATTGTTGAAGCTGTGCTCTTATACATCGGCGACCATAGCTAAATCGTACGTATCTCATGAAATACTTCACGGCAACGTTAAAAATGATAAGAATATAATTCAAATGGATCCAGATGCACATCTTTGGGAAGAAGGTTCCCAAAGAGCGAAATGCTTCATATACATGTCGTAGGCAGATAGAAGAATCCGGCAGTTAGCTTGATTCCTAGGCAGTTAGGAGAATTCCGGCAGCTAGACGACTCAGGTATTGAAATTCGTTCATTTGTCTATCTGCCTGGACAGTTAGACAACTGCCTAGGGATCAAGCTAACTCTTTAAAGTCCTTCCGGCAGTCAGAAGAATATGAAAATTAGTCCAGAAACATTTGCGTTGCGTACGTAAATCAACGTTCGTGGCCATGTACCTTATATTTTTATACACGTAGAAAGGATGTGTTAAAATGTGATAGGTTATGTAAATTAAAAAGAAAATTTATATAATCGAATATCAGCTTCATTCATAATCAACTGATTAAAATAATCTCGTCGGTAGCAATGAAAAGAACAAAATTGTATTGCCTTTAAATGCAATATTCGTCAGCAATATACGAAATAAAATAAATAATTATACGGGATCTGGATTATTTATTGCAGCAAGACACTGAACTATGACATCGTGACTCACAAAGTATTTTTTATTTGAAACAAGAACAGCGTCGGTTGTCTTGCATTGACTAGAACCAGCTTTGAAATTACACTTTTTGAAACCTTGACCACACCGCTCATAGACCGCTTGGATGCTGCTTCTCGCGGAGACAAGGAGATGTCTTTAGAAACAAATTTTATTTACGTCCACAAGGCAAATGTTTGTGTACCATTTTGATATTCTTTCAACTGCCGGAAGGATTTTAGTCCATTAGCTTGATCCCATAGGCAGTTGTCCAACTGTCTAGGCAGATAAACAAATGAACGACTTTCAATACCTGAGTCGTCTATTTGCCGGCATTCTCCTAACTATATATATATATATAACTATATAACTATATATATATAACTATATATATAATATCCTAACTATATATATATATATGATTTTTCAAAGTAGGCAAGAAAGGGTTTACTAACCAGAGTTGCGGGATCTGTGGAGTAAATGAAGGAAGCTTAAACCATATCTGGACCTGTGAGGAAGCTAAGAAAGGAAAAGGAATGAAAAAGGAGTGGACTAACTGGTTAGACGGATGGCGTGGCGGCAGAATGGGAAAGGATTTAAAGGCTTGGCTGATCGTAACCCTGAAAGAGCAGCTACAAGTAGAAATTTGTGAGTTCCTGAGAGCCTTTGAAAGGATCAAGGCCTCGCGGGCAAGAGCACAATAGGATAGGAGAACCAAAGAGAGGTAGCAAGTAAAAAATAAATTTGAGGGGAAGGGGGATTGTTTATAGTTATAGTTACTAGCATTAATTAAAGAGATTAAAGAGCTTAAGCTATCGAACAAAAAAAAAACATACTGTAAGCATAAAATACCGTGATTGAATTGTGTGGGGAGCTGGTCTTGTAAAAAGCGCAGAACGCTGTATATTGGAATAAAGACTACTGCTGCTATATATGCTTTTTCGGAGGGATCACTTTGATACAGCATGTTGGCAAACCATTATTATCTTGAAAAAACTTCGTCGTACAATCCCGGGTTCGTTTTCCCTACCCGTTGAATCAATGAGCAAAAGAAATTTCTTACATTCCACGCATGGTTTGAGCACACGAGTTGAAACATTTTTGTACAGAGCTGTCGCGAGCTTGCCGGAGATCTTGAAAAAATGTGCAACATTCTAATATGAATGCATTTCCGATTTTCCGATTAAAATTTCACAGAAACGGCAGAAAAGCGACGTCTTACCATTTGCATACCCGTTCCCGTCCCAGGACCTATGCACGGAATTAAAGGTAATCAAATCGGGGGATATGAAGTAGGGTAGGTTACCCGTTAACGATATCACGCAGGATTCACGATTGAGATCGTTCTGTTTCATCGGCAAATTATTTACGCGCCGAGGTAATTGAGAATATTTGGATTTTCAAATCACGAAAACGGTCGTTTGATCCCAATTTATTCAACATTTGAAAGAGCAGCAGAGATAAAAAAAAATCGTCCAGATCGTGGCTCGTGCGGGAACTATTCTATGCTCAAATGGTACGAGAAATTTGATGAGCCGACAGCACACGACTAAATTTATATTTTTCCAGTCAACGCATTTTCTGGCTAATCAGAATTCGTGACCGGTATTAAGTATACAATTTACTCTTTATTCGTGTACCGAAAAAGTTTCCCCATTCGTCATCCTCCCGATGTTGAATACCGTGTCAATTAAAAAAAAAAAATTTTTTTAAAAGAAGGAAATTTCATAAATACCTTCAGTTTCAATCGCATGCATTTCTTCCTTGCCGAAGCCAGTTTGCGACGCGAACGAGTACTGACGATTTCGGCCATCGAATCGCTGTGATTTTTGCGTTTCTGTAATTTCTGACGAAGATATCGACAGTTTTCACATCGAAGAATTGGACGGGCTCTCTTATATTCGTCGTTAGCGTCCAAAATGCCTATACAATTTTCAGCCCGGCTGCGGAGAATCACAGTCATTGAAAACCCGAAATTTTTCATTGACGAATTTTTCTCAGAGCATTGCGTTAAATTTCGAGAAGGCATGCGCTACTTTCAAATTACAGCTTCCCCCCCCCCCCCCCCCACCTCTCATATTCGTTTCACGAATGCAAAGCTTTCTCTACGAGAAAGAGAAAATTTAACATAGAATGTAGAAAAAAAAAAACAAAAAAAAACAAAAAACAACCTTTCACCGTCCATTCCTGTTCCGCTGCAAACTTGCAACTTTTCAACAGCTCGAAAAGATGCCCGCATATCTGCCATGGATGCGACTGGATCTATCGGTATTTGCTGTCCAGTACTCGTACAAATCTTCGTCAACGAAAACATCCCGTTTGTTAGTACGACCGAGCGATACGATATTTCGAGAAATAGTACATTATGCTACTAGGGAGGAAAGTGCGTGATTTTTGCCGAGTGCGAGGTTTGCTGCCCGAGCACGAGGTAAAAATCCGCTCCTCCCGTGCGGTATATACTTCTTTTCACCCGACTACGATAAAATGACCAAAAAATACGAAAAACAACACCGAAGATATGCTCAAATCGCTTCGCATAAGGGAAGTGCGTTCCAACAGATCCCACACAAACCCTACTTTGTCTATCTACAAATTTTTCGTTTCATCGACTGAAAACATAATATGGCAATCATTATTGCTATTTTCAATGAATTAGATATTTGCAAGAAGTGAAAAATATTCTAAACAGAAAAAATACGATGTAAATTGCGTTGAAATATTGTGCGATTATCAAAAAAATTTTTATTAAATCTTTCATAAATCTCGCGTAGTCAGGGTTGAATTTCTATTCGGTAGATAGCAGCGAATTACGTTTCGATGTCAACAGACAAGAAATAACGCAATCCTATGACCATATATATAATATATATCCATATATAGTATATATATCCATATATAGTTTCAATGCAGTGTTCTTTTTCAAAAAACGAACTATTTTACATTACTTTTTCGCAGCTACCGCGCTTCAATCACTAATTGAATTAGTGCATTTGATCGAACTTGGCTTTATGTATTGTTAAAAAAAAAAAAATAAAAAAAAACATATATAATAAAGATTTGTTAAAAATATATTGATGTTTTTATTTCGAAAAAATACGTTTGGTGGTTGAAGAGAAGACCGAATGTAGTCATTTGCGAAAAATTTTACTTTTTTGCCCGGAAATTTACTTTTTTGCCCGGAATTTTACTTTTTTGCCCGGAAATTTACTTGTCTTCCCTCTGGTCAGGAATTGATGACTTTCGACCCGCGTTTTAGGTGCGAAATACGGTCATTTTATCGCAGTCGGGTGAAAAATTAAATTCTCACGGTCGTAGAAAGATTCTCGCCAATCCTGAGATGAATTCGAGCCTCGAAAGTCGAACGATTGTGAAACGTGAACATCAAGCTCGCTGGTTTTTTCATCCACGACCACGCCTCGGGCAACGCCATTTCCCTGAGCTGGGTAATCATTGTTTCGAGAGTGAATGCACGCGAAATCTGTGGTTGCACCTCAAGCCCGGAATTTTGGACAGGCTGTAAAAAATAAATATTCATATATGTTCCTGCATATAACGTTACGTCCTGGGTTTTTGGTGTTATTATTTTCATCATCGAAATTAATATTTTCATTCGAACGATATTTTAATAATTAAGAGACGGAGAGAGACGTCTCCGAATGCAATATTAGCGAAATAATCGGCGTGCGAGCGAGTTATGAGTGAAGATTCCACAGTCACGGCGTCTGTAAATTTTGCTGACACCGGTGATCTCGCGGTGACGGGTCGGAACGCCGGGCACCTTCGAGATGCGCAGCGCCCGACTCGCGTACTTTTTTTTTTCTCGCGGAGTAATCTAAAAGATGCTCCGCGCTACGAAAAAAAAAAAAATTATAAAACAGAGCTCAGTGAGATCACCGCGACTGTCGACGAGAATGATCGAAGTCGCATGAATTAAAAGTTTTCCACTCCGGCCGTTATAAAAATTCCAAAAGAGAATATAAAATTTGAAAATATAAAATAGAAAAATACTGTGTTTTAAATAAATTGATTAGTCTTGTTGAGGTTAAAACTACTGCAACGAGAAGTTTATTTTTATTATTAAAAATATACCTGCAACAATCACCACTTATCGCTCCGATCCCCGATGAGGACGCTCTCGTCTAAACTCGGAGCATCGCTCAACGTCGTTACGCCAACGGTAAAAATAATTAAAATATCCGGGACGTAACAATATAAAAAGAATATGAAGCCGTTGCCGCTACATATATCGTTCTATATTATAAAGATATATCGCCGCCGCCGCCGCTGTTTCAGGAATTGAGCTTATAACGGGTGTCCAATTTTAAAAGGATTACCAACCCAAACATAGCTTATAACGGGTGTTTAATTTGAAAAAGATGACCAACCCAAACATATAAACAACCCAATCTCAGCGAGGACGGGTAGCGCCCGAGCCATACGAATTCCTAATGTATAAATATATATATATATATATATATACATATATATATGAATTAGGGCGTGTCGAAAATGAACTTTTTTTTTTTTCTTCGCTCCTACCACTCAAAATTTTAGATTTTGACACTAAAGAGGTCCTCGTTCAAGGAGGGGCGCTGTAGATTGAAGTTTAGAGATCGCTCAACGAGCATTTAAGTTTCCCATCTAATTGACACGTAAAAAATATTGTTTTTCATTCAAAATGATATCGGGCAACCAAAAAATTGGCGATGTCTGTGTTTCTTGGCTTATTTGAAAGCACGACTCATCCACCAAACGATGATAGGTCATTTTTCGACTTACCTTGTTCCATTTTTTTTCTTTTTGCGCCACTTTTCGACCACTACAGTCACTTTTTCAAGTTTACGAAGTCTCCAAGGTCCAAAATGAGTCCATAATGAATTGCTACAAGTATCGAGTGTTGATTCGAATATAAATAATCAACGATCGATACTCGTAGCAATTCATTTTGGACTCATTGATACTTTGGAAACTTTGTAAGCTTGAAAAAGTGACTGCAGTCGTCGAAAAGTGGCGTAAAAAAAATTGAAACAAGGTAAGTCGAAAAATGATCTATCATCGTTTGGGGGATGAGTCATGCTTTCAAATAAGCCAAGAAACACAGATATCGCCAATTTTTCGGCTGCCTGGCATCATTTTGAATGAAAAACAATATTTTTTACGTGTTAATCAGATGGGAAACTTAAATCCTCGTTGAGAGACCTCGTAAACTTCAAGCTACAGCGCCCTCCTTGAACGAGGGCCTCTTTAATGTCAAAACCTAAAGTTTTGAGTGGTAGGAGCGAAGAAAAAAAAAAAAAAAGTTCATTTTCGACACACCCTAATATATATGTACATGTTCCATAATTTCGAGAATTTGCGGTTCGTATAGTCAGGATGGCTGGATCATATGATTCGAATTTAATAACGGTTCATCAAAATGTATAAGTCCGCCTACCTCGGAATTGATAAGCAGAGGTGCTCCGCAGACGCCATTTTCATCGATCACCGGCATTTCAACGCTTTCTTCGACTGCGGATAATTCTCTGTCACTGAGTGGCGATGATACTTTGCGATTCTCAAATGATTCAGTGGGAATCTCGTTCTTAAATAAAACAATCTGAAAAATGAATCGTCCTGGCTATGTACACAGATATTCTTTCAGATTTAATGGAATTATATTTTGAGTCGTGAAGAATGAAGAAGCAATGCGCAAGTTTTTAATCTGCGCGCTTTTTCGTAATTTCTAATTAGTGTATCTATGCATGGATATTAAAATTTCGAATATCGTTAGAAATGAATGTACCTCCTTATTGTTAATTGCCGATGCCCCGTTGTTGCCGTTTGTGTTATTCTCATTGTTATCCCCTGCATGACGGCGATTGTCCTCCGCGAGGATTGGCGAGGCATTAGGATTCAGTGCCCAGCGAATACGCGGTATTGAGTGTTCTATCCCGCATTTAAGCAAAATAGTATCGGTTTTCTGAATATCTTTGTTCAAAAAATGAAGCTCACAAATGTACATTGAATCGCGAAGTTTACAACCAAGTATATTGCCCCATCGCTTTTGCTTATTGGGACTCTAAGAATTTAGGAAAGAATAGTAAATAAACATTTTAACACCGATATGCGATGCATAAGAAAATTTCACTTACCTTCGGTATCTTGAACAGCGATGCTTGTCGTATTCCCTGTTCTCTCCTCTGTCTCTTGTCAGCCGAGCTGCCGCTACAGCAATTCGGCACATTGCACACTTTACCCATGGATTCGAGGTTTGGCTTGTTTTTTTAATTGAAATTTTCGAGATTCATATCAGCCGAAGAAAATCAGCTTGCATATTTCCATTATTTCCTCTGCTTGCACCGCGCAAGCATGCACGAACAGATTTTTTGTAGATTCAGTTTTACAAAAAAATCTGCAGAGAAGTGAAAATTCTACGGCCAGTTGAACGAAAACGCAAGCGAAAATCCGTTTAATTGGTGATATGTAAAAGAAGTATAGGCATTCGTCAACAAAGTGATCATCGAAAAATATAATCTAACCTATATTATTCACTTTTCGAAACCCTAGGTGCGTTCGGAGAAGACAAATAAAGTTGGAGCAGAGCGAGTAGAGAGCATGGTCACGCTCCGTAAACTCTAGTCTCTAGTGCAAATCTGGAGGGATAGGAGCTACCCTCGATTCACTCTAAAATGCTTCACCGAACGCTCCGCGGAACGCGCTGCTCGCGCTCAACTGTTACGAGCGGGCCTCAGAGTTGGCCACTCGATCCTCGTTTGAGCCACCTGGTTGGCTCAGGTTCTCTTGCTGCCGAGCGAATAGAAATTCGAGCCTAAGGACCGGGAACTGGTGGACGGTTTGAACGGCTTCCGCAAAATAAATGTACACACACGTTTTTGATAGATATAATGTTTTATCGTAGTAAATTAGTAATAGTAGTTCACAAACACGCGATAGAAATAATGATTTACAACTTAATTTTAATAGAAATAATAATTCACAAACACGCGATAGAAATAAGTTATACTAGTTACGAGAAACAGCTAGAGATATCAAAGAGCGCAACGCGATGTGTCTAGCTCGGATATTTTTGCGGGGACTGCCCTTTTGAAGACGCGACTTTGAAGCGTTCGCATTTCAGATTTTGAAAAAGGGAAGGAGAAGTAAATGGGGTACGTAAAAGACTGCTAAAAATTGAAGGAAGTCCTCCGACGCCTGCTCTGTCATCCCCACAAGACGCCTCGCCACCGTCGTTCCCCCCCTCTCTCTCTCTCTCTCTCTCTCTCTCTCTCTCTCTCTCTCTCTCTCTCTCTCTCTCTCTCTCTCTCTCTCTAAAGGGTGAAAGAGCCAGGGAGAGAAAGAGGTGACGCAGACGGTAACCCGAGTGAAGAGTTTTCTCGAAGCGTGGGAAAAATTCCTCGCTTGTTTTATAAATGTCATATAAAAGAAAGGTCCGAGAGGAAAACTCTAAAGGCCATAAACGAATGTCCGAAAGGGAAACGGCTCTAAAGGTCATAAACCCCTTGTAAAACATTTGGCAACCGGATGGACAGCACATGAGAAAAGGGAAAGACGAGATTCCTCCCGAGAAGGGACATAAATTGTTTAATTCTGCTGAACGCTAAAAAGTCACGTACGTCTCTATATAGGCAGTCCCTGTATATCCGATATATGAAGGGTTTGTAGATGATAAGGGCTTACAGTTAGTTTGAATTAATCTAGTTTGAGATTGGTGTCATAGGTGGCGAAGTCGTGGCGAGCAGGCGCTCGTCACACCTCCCCCCCTAAAGAAAAGTCGCTTCTCGAAGAACGACTTTTTAATCTACACTACAAGTATACCAGGTAACAATTCATACATTCGAAGTTGAACTCTTCGTAATATCATATAATTGTCTGAGGAGGGATTTCGTTCTTTTGTGTTGGACCTCTCTCAGTCCTCCTATATACTGTCCTGGCATTCGCCCAAGGCCCGCAGGGAAAACCAACACTCGAAAACCTGGGAAGGACAGTTTACAACAGAATAGACTAAATACTTATGTACGATTTTATCTATCATAAATCGTAAGATTTATAGTAATTATATTCATATAATACTATTCGTGTTATAGAGTATTCATATTTATACTATTCGGCTTGCTATTAATTATTCGGCAAGTGGGATTGCAGCATGTTTTAATTTATCTAAATGGACGATTTTCGTTCTATTTTTCCCGATTTGGATTTCAGCATTCCGCTCCCCAATTAATTGTACGATGACGTACGGTCCTACGTATTGAGGATCAAATTTATTGACGCGGGGTTCTTTAAGGAGATAGACGTGTTCCCCGACAAGAAAAGTTTTATTATTTAGCTTCTGGTCATAATAGTGCTTTGATCTCAATTTTGCAGCGTTAATTCGCTCTGTTGCTTTCGAACGAGTATCAGATAATTTACGAAGGAAATCGTCGAGATGCTCTATGTATGTGATAGAACAATCACCTCTGTTGAAGCTACTAGGTATATTTGCCTGATTTCCGAATATTAAAGTGTGTGGTGGGAACCCTGTGGACTCATGTGTCGAGGTATTGTAGCTAAATATTGCGTAGCGTAACCACTCATCCCAGTTTTGCTTGTTACCAAATTGTTTTAAATATTCTAAAAGAGTGTGATGGCTGCGTTCTAATGATCCTAAAGATTCTGGATGGAAAGCGGTGGATTGGAGTTTTTCGATCTTGAATAATTTACAGATGACTTGCATTATTTTGCTAATGAAATTACTACCCTGGTCTGTGTGAAGTACTCTAGGGCATCCAAATCTTAAAATGAAGTTTTCTGCTAGGGCACACGCTACAGTGACCGAATCTATGGTTTTCATTGCAACTGCTTCGCTATACTTCGAAAAATTGTCTTGAATTGTTAAAATGTATTTGTTTCCTCTTTCCGTCTCTGGCAGTGGTCCCACTATATCCATTTGTACCTTTTCAAATGGCTCACTGGGCGTGTCCGTAATTTTCATTGGGAGTCGAGTTTTCGTGCGTACAAGTTTATATTCTTGGCAGTTTTTACAATGCCTCACGAATTCTCTGATGTCATCCCTCATCCCTTCCCAATAATAATCCGCCCGGATTCGCCAGTAAGTTTTTGATGCGCCTTTGTGACCGCCTACAGCTGACTCGTGATACTCGCGAATTATTCTTATGCGGTCTTCCTCAGCTGGGAACTGTATTTCTCCGGAGCAGACTCTGATTTTCCTACCTGACTCCGCGAAAACCTGCCTAAATACATTCTCGATTGACAACCACGATAATTGATCCAGGCCGTTTCCGGTTTTCATTACGCTAACAGATGAAGCATCCAGTGACTCCATGGCCTGCTTTAAAGCTTCGATGGCGGACGCAACATTTGATAGATAAGGACGTTCATCAAACGTCTTTCGCACTACTAGATTGAAAATATATTGATCTTTTACGAGGAAAGCTACTACTTGGCTAATTTCAGGTCGGACTGCTTTTATACTTTCAATGTTTATTAATTCTGCATTTTTTAATTCCCGGTTTGTTTGTGAGGTTAAAATGCAATCAGCTGAGATGAAAGTTGCTATATGAGAACTTTTCATAAGTATTGTTTCTTTACTGTACACAATGCATGAGTTTTCCATCACGTAGATGGGTATCGTTAGGTTATCATTGACACGTTCATTTATTTCTTTCATAGAGTCTCTCAAACTCCCCTTTCTGGTAGCATCCTTTACAATCTTGGCGGGTCTTACACTTTCCAGCACCGGAGTTCCCGACGGTCTCTGCGAGATTGCGTCATCCTGAGCTCCGGTAACTGTAGCTAGACCGACGCCCGAAACCGCTTCCCCACTCGGAGTATGCGTCGATAATGCATCGTAGGCACGCCGTACCTGGGGTCCCTCGCTAGCCTCAGTCACTGGAGGTGCCGGCTGTAAATCTTTACGATTAGCTTCAGCTTCGCCCCGCGTGACTGACAAATTTTTCCCTTCATAGACCGGTTCCGAACGTCGCACTCCCCTCAACCCTTGCTCATATCCCCATGATTGGCAAAGGCGATAACGGGGTTCCCTACTTACTCCTCCAGCAACGGGTATAGAGTCCCATACTCGGCACCGCTGTATTCTGCGAGGAGTGTCATCCGCCTCAATTTCCGAGACCGTCTCATATTTGTCTTCACCTGACAAATCTGTTCCGAGACTATAATTTTTTTCCTGCCCAGCCATTGTAAATATGCTCCAAATTAACTCGTTTATTTTTTCATCTTGTTCTATTAGCCACCTGTCGTCAGATTCCTCCTCCCCGAATGCTAGATCTGTCACGTTGTCCGTCGTCAGGGCCGACGAACCAGGTTGATGAATGTTAATGTTCATCACCTGTTTTGCCGTCCCATTCGTTGTCTCGTCTTTGTCAATTGACGTGAGCTCATGGAGGTTCGGAGGATTCCGCGACAGGGCATCTGCGTTACAGTTAGCCGTGCCTTTTTTATACTCGATATCAAATTCATATTCATCTAGCTTTATTCGCCACCTAGCAAGCCTCGACACTGGATCCTTCAAACTGTTCAGCCATAGCAAGGGTCGATGGTCTGTGACCATGGTGAATCGATGACCGTACAAGTAAGGTCGAAAATGTTTTATCGCGAAGACTATTGCGAGTAACTCCTTTTCTGTTGTTGTATAATTTATCTCTGCTTTATCAAGGGTTCGTGATGCGTATGCTATAGGGAGATCGCGGCCTATCGGTCCTTGGCTCAAGATGCCCCCTAACGCGAAATCTGAAGCGTCTGTTGTTAAAACGAACGGTTTGCTGAAATCAGGATACTGGAGTATCGGTTCCTCGCAAAGTTTATCGCGTAGTACCTCGAATGCTTCCTGTTGTTTATCTGACCACGTAAATCGAACTTCTTTCTTTAAAAGTATCGTAAGGGATTTTGCAAGCTTCGCGAATTCCGGAATGAATCGACGATAGTAACCGATCAACCCTAAAAATTGCCTAACGTTTTTCCTCGTGCGCGGGACTGGAAAGTTTTTAACCGCTTCTATCTTTTTAGGATCAGGTTTTACCCCTTCTGTAGTGATAACGTGACCAAGGTATGTGATTTCCTTACGTAAGAGTTGGCATTTCTCGGGTTGGAGTGCCAATCCAGCAACCTTTAATCGGGCTAAAAGTTTTTTAAATTTGTGAGCATGTTCCTCGAGAGTATTCGCATACACGACTATGTCGTCCATATACACGAATAACTCGATTCCTTGCAGCCCGGTCAATACTTTGTCCATAAGACGCTGAAAAGTAGCAGGTGCATTTTTCAACCCGAATGGCATTCTGGTAAATTCGAGATGAGAAAAAGGGGTGGAAAAGGCTGTTTTCGGTTGTGATGCTGGGTCCATTGGAATCTGGTGGAAACCAGATGCCAAATCGAGGATCGAAAAATACTTGGCTCCTCCAAGTTGATCTAAAATCTCTGTAATGTTTGGAAGAGGATAGGCGTCTCCCACCGTCTTTTCGTTAAGACCCCGATAGTCTATGACCATTCTCCATTTTTTATTACCCCTTGAATCGGCCTTCTTAGGCACGATCCACAGGGGTGAATTGTAAGGCGAGTCAGAGGGTTTTACGATCCCTTTAGCCAGCAGGTCATCCACTTGCTTGCGGATTTCTTCCCTTTGAAACGGGGGGTACCTATAGTTCTTTGTGTTTATCGGTCGCTCATCGGTGGTTACAATTTTGTGGTGTAGAAATGTCGTAGCCCCCAGGGGATCGTTTGGTAAATGAAATTGAGCAGAATATTCTCCTAAAATAGGTAAAATGCTTGTTTTCTCTTCCTCATTCATATGGTCGAGATTCAGGTTCTTCAGCAGTGTGGTAAAGCGCTCTGCTTGGATCTGGTCGCCTAATACACGAGAATGTGGAGTCGGCTCCGTTCGGATGCGTGGGGGAACAATAGTGCATTTCTCGAGTTCGATCGGGGCCATCGTTAATGCGATGTCATGGGTAGTCGTATTTATGGCGTACAATTTTGCGTGGCCCTTTTCCTGCGTAACAAGGGATTCACCTAAGTAAATACCTGGGCCAGCTTCTATCCTTGGTAAATACCCTTCGGTCATGTCGCAATTCGAGATCGGTACTTTAACTAACTGTCTAGATCGTGCTGGTAATCGAATAGTGTTATGTTGTATGAAGCGAAAACTCTCCGTGCTTAATTGGAGTTCTTCCGTCCCGAAATTGAGAATCGCGTGATGATTTTTTAGAAATTGCATACCGATAATGCCTTGTGCCTTTATCGGGAAATTATCCTTTATTATTTGAAAATAGGATTCTATCCCGTTTAAAAAAACTTTAAATGCACCGAGGGTCTCGTATATGCCGTCTCCGATTCCAGTGATAAAATATATTTTTGATCGATCAACCCAAGCCCGTGAATCAACCGCGGATTGTTTCAACAAATTTAAATCGGAACCCGTGTCTATCATTAATCGAGCTTCCCCCTTTGAAAACATTACATTCTTTACGTTTATGATGGCAATGGGGAGTCCACGCTCGCTCCGGATGCGGAGGACACACCTTCTGTCGAACGCTTTCCGAATACTTGAATCGTCGTTGCGTCCGTACGACGATTCGTCCTCGAGTTTAAATTACTGTGCGGACGGGATTTTTTTGAAGCTACGAATTCCCTTTCTTTATTGTGTTTTCGCTTCAGGTAACAACTCGGTTCGTCATGACCCAGACGGGTACAGTAACTGCAAGAATTTCGATCGGTTTTGTCGTTACGCGACGGGCAATCTCTTTTTATATGTCCGTATCCCTTACAAAGGTAACACTGTAATTGTTCGCGGCCCTGGCTAGATTTTTCATTAGAGCGCATATGAGCAACTTGTTTTCGTGTCGTGTTCTTGACTGTATCCGAGTCAAATGAGCGGGAAGGCACGGACGTCGACCTTTTATCGTGGATTTCACGCCAACATCGCGCTTCAATATCAGCTTTGAGGGCTAGATCAATAGCCTCGTCTAAATTCGCGGGTTCTTTATTATTTATAAATGATAACGTCTGCATGTCGAGACCGCGAATAAAATGGCGAATCGCCGTCTCGTCCATTGCTCTAATTAGTGATTTACCTGCTTCTCCGGATTTTTCTTGTTCTACGCATTTTGTTATGTCCGATAAAATGTTCGTTACCTTTTGCGCGTAATCGGCAATCAACTCATCTTTACCGCGCGAAACATTTGTTATTTGCTGCAATAACTGACTTAAATCCTTCTTTTGTTCCAACCCCCGTTCTAAAGTTTGAAGAAGATCTTCGAGAGAGTCAAATTTTTTTCCCTGAGTACGCTGCAATGCCACTTTCGACAGCTTAGTGCGAATTAAAATTATTAAAAATCTTTCCTCTCTGGGGTCAACAGCCGTAGCAGCAGCTCTACAGAATTCCGTAAAGGTAGAAACCGGGAGATTCTCACCGTCGAATGAGGGTATCAGGGATCCAGCAATTTTAAATCCGGGCACCGTACTTGATGACGATAATCTTTGTGAATTAAGGGAGGGGTCATTTCCGGTGATCGACCCTGCATTCGAATCGTTTTCGATGCGTTCTAAATTACTCGGTTCCGGTTGAACATTATCGTTAATATTCTCGACCGAATTTGGCTCATTGGGACGATTTAACACGGTGGGTGTCACTCTTCTCGATACTCGCGGGCTCGAGGCTCGAGATGAGTTCGCGTTCGTTTTCCTCCCACGCGGCATATTTGTCTAATTAATTAATATAATAACAAATTTTTCGCTTACCAAGGTCTCTCCCTGCGTTTTGTGCCCTAAAGAGCGAGAGAAATGCAAAAGAGAAAAAATAAAAAATAAAAGAAACAGTGTCACTTAGCACGAAATAACAGTCACTAATGAACAGTAACTAATAAACGACGTTTTGGCGGCGTGCGAAGTTCGGCGACCCGGTGAGTCCACGCTGTTTGACGGTTCGCGGTCACGCGACACCCGATGAGCTGTGGTCCACGACGTCGAACTCTCCGCGCTGGGTCTCTGCCTCCTTCCTGGATCACGTGAGTCCCGCGCTGGACCCACCCCGTGGGCTGGTTGGCAGGTACCACCTCGCTGAACGGGATCAGCAAGCGAGGGTCTTCGGTTTACCCTTCCCGAAGTGCGACGTCTCGATCGGCTCGGTCGAGCTACTCGATTCACCCTCGCGAAATCCGGCGAGAACGAAACACTCGGGATGAGAGGTAAACCAGGTGCAACGTTTTTATTAATGTCCTTTTTGAATCCCAGAACTTAGGTGCAGCATTTAAAATATCCAGTCCTACCGACTGCGCCAATTTATGTTACGAGCGGGCCTCAGAGTTGGCCACTCGATCCTCGTTTGAGCCACCTGGTTGGCTCAGGTTCTCTTGCTGCCGAGCGAATAGAAATTCGAGCCTAAGGACCGGGAACTGGTGGACGGTTTGAACGGCTTCCGCAAAATAAATGTACACACACGTTTTTGATAGATATAATGTTTTATCGTAGTAAATTAGTAATAGTAGTTCACAAACACGCGATAGAAATAATGATTTACAACTTAATTTTAATAGAAATAATAATTCACAAACACGCGATAGAAATAAGTTATACTAGTTACGAGAAACAGCTAGAGATATCAAAGAGCGCAACGCGATGTGTCTAGCTCGGATATTTTTGCGGGGACTGCCCTTTTGAAGACGCGACTTTGAAGCGTTCGCATTTCAGATTTTGAAAAAGGGAAGGAGAAGTAAATGGGGTACGTAAAAGACTGCTAAAAATTGAAGGAAGTCCTCCGACGCCTGCTCTGTCATCCCCACAAGACGCCTCGCCACCGTCGTTCCCCCCCTCTCTCTCTCTCTCTCTCTCTCTCTCTCTCTCTCTCTCTCTCTCTCTCTCTCTCTCTCTCTCTCTCTCTCTCTAAAGGGTGAAAGAGCCAGGGAGAGAAAGAGGTGACGCAGACGGTAACCCGAGTGAAGAGTTTTCTCGAAGCGTGGGAAAAATTCCTCGCTTGTTTTATAAATGTCATATAAAAGAAAGGTCCGAGAGGAAAACTCTAAAGGCCATAAACGAATGTCCGAAAGGGAAACGGCTCTAAAGGTCATAAACCCCTTGTAAAACATTTGGCAACCGGATGGACAGCACATGAGAAAAGGGAAAGACGAGATTCCTCCCGAGAAGGGACATAAATTGTTTAATTCTGCTGAACGCTAAAAAGTCACGTACGTCTCTATATAGGCAGTCCCTGTATATCCGATATATGAAGGGTTTGTAGATGATAAGGGCTTACAGTTAGTTTGAATTAATCTAGTTTGAGATTGGTGTCATAGGTGGCGAAGTCGTGGCGAGCAGGCGCTCGTCACACAACATTTACCGAACGCTTTATCCCTAGATCGAGCGCTCCGAGTAATCGAAATGCTTATTGGGAATCAACACGGAGGCGGGGCCTATCCAATATGGCCTCTTCTCTCCAGTTCGTTGCCAGTATCCAGCTCTATTTAGCATGGGGCAGCATAGGGAACGGTTGTAAACACTGGATTATCGCATATTTTTCGGCAAAATGGGATTTTTGTAGTAACATTTGACAATGGGGCTTATTACCGTTGAGGATTATGCGTGGATAGAATCCACTGCGCAAATTGGATACGGATCAAGTGATTATCGCCATAAGGATTACAATGAACCTACATGACATCCCATGCTTAACCTCAAAATCTTTTAGAAAATTCCCGTCACTTTTCGGCTAAATAAATGCGTTCGAACAATAAATTATTAGTTAAAATATCAAGCATCACATGAAAAATGTTTTATGTATAAATTATTGTCCATATTTCATAAGTTATGAAATTGAAAGTCACGTCGCTTGTGTTTACACGACATAACTAAAACGATTATTCATATTCTGCGTGTGATGAAAATCTCATGCCCTCGCATCAAATATCGACTATGTCTTCTCGATCTTTATTTATGATTTATTTCTTGTAATAAAGCAGCAGATTTTTAATTATTGTTAAAAAGTGACAAATTCGCATGGTAATCAATGGTAATCATTAGGCAGCAACTGGAGAGAAGTACTTGGAAATTTGGCCGCCAGAGGTCAGGGTGACATTTGTGAGTTCCCAATACCGAACGCAGCTCCTGTCACATCATTTACATTGAGTACGTTTACACGACGCTCTTATTCCGGTGTTACGAAAACCGGCGTAGCTAAATCAGGCGTTAAAGTGCGTGTAAACGGGTCCTAACACCCGCTTTACGAGGTAAAGCGGGTGTTAGGTACCGTGTAAACGCCTGGTTTAACTAAACTGGTTTTCGTAACACCGGAATAAGAGCGTCGTGTAAACGTACTCAATTACTAAAAAAAAAGAAACAAAAAACATCTAGTTCGTAGTTATTTTTTCGGACACAAAAACGGGATTGGGTTGAGTTTGGGACTAGATTTATCTTTTATGCTTATCGACCGACGGTATATCTCATAACCTAAAAACGTACGCGCGCGCGCGCGCGGGGTGGGGAATGGCGCTGTTGTCCAAAATGCTTTTTTTTTTTTTTTATTACTCCAAATAAGTTGTAACCCTTTTTTCCTCGTCTCTCGCAGTAGTCGATTTTAGCTTGTCCGCGTTTTTGACGTCTATAATCCCGAGTGTGTTAATCCGCGCGATGGGATTCCAATTTATCATCACGTTTCTAGATATTCAATAAAGAAAATTTTCCACGATCATTCGTCGATTATACCCTCATTGTTGTTTCGTGATACACGAAACAATGGATCGTGAATTGATCGAAAAGTTTATCGAAGTTACTGGTGAGTTTGTAAATTTTTTTTTTTTCTCTTCTCTCGTTCCTCTCGCATTCTATTTTTGCCCCCTCCCCCCGATTATTCTTGCAACGTTTCCTTTTGTAAATCTTGCCTCTCGTTAGCAGCGTGATGAACAAAAATATGTTTTATTGAGAAATGTTTGAATGGGTTATGAAAATTTCTCAGGCGAGAGCGAAGCCACGGCCGAGCAGTATCTCACGCTCGCCGATGGGAATGTCGAGACCGCTATAAGCCTGATGTTCGAGGGCGGCGGTCCTGGCGAAGCTGAGACCAACGGTCCGATCTCCAACGACGAATCTCACATTCGAGAACCCATTTTACCCGTTCAGGAGGTTCTCGTGCCGCCCGAACCGGTTTGTTTGTTTCCCAGAGCGTCCAACAATGTGTTCGACAGATTTAGGGACTTTGCGGTGGAAACTCGTGAGTTAATAACGATGAAAAATCATATTAAAAATTTTTCAATATTTAATTAATCCTATTAATAGATTTGCCGTACAATTAATAGGCCAAACGGTAATATTAACCTAGCTCGCCTTTAAAAATTTCTAAAAAAAAAAACCCGTTTATTCTTTTCAAATGTTCATTCGCTTGTAAAATTATTTGTCTTAATAAAAAAAATTTAAAAAAAAAAAACAGTAAATAAATTCAAGAAAAATTCATTAAATTACATTTTTATAAATCGCTTGATTCAGAATTTCGTTTTTATTGAAAAAATTCATGAAAAAAAAAAAAAAAATCACGGTTCCATAAAATATTGAGAAGAAAAGAGAAAAAAAAAAAAACGCAGTTAATCAAATTGCAGAACGTCAAGAGGAAGAAATGACGAGGAGAGTTAACGGCGTGAGAAAAGTTTCTCAGAGTAGATCGAAGCGTCTCGAGGATTTATTCAGGCCTCCCTGCGACATATTATTTCTCGGCTCATTCGTCGAAGCTCGCGATCACGCGAAAGACGTGAATCGCTGGCTGCTCGTTAACGTTCAAAATTCCCAAGAATTCGCTTGTCAAATTCTCAACAGAGACGTCTGGCCGAATAGCCAAATACGAGAAATAATTAAGGATCACTTTGTCCTATGGCAGGTACATTGCGCATATACATTATACATAAACGCGCTATACACAAACAAATGGATCGAATGATTTTTGGACAAGAATCTTTGAAGAGCTCATTGAATTTGCCAACCTTCAGCTTAAAAAATCATTAATTATTTTTTATTCGTTTTTCTTTTTTTTTTTTTTTTTCTTTGGTTTTTACATAGCGCCCCCCTCCCTGTACATTTTATCCCCTCTTACAGAACTATTATTTCTTAACTGATTTCCTTACTTTTCTTTATATATACTTTTTTTTATACTTACTTTTATTTATACTTACTTTTTTATACTTACTTTTTTATACTTACTTTTTTATACTTACTTTTTTATACTTACTTTTTTATACTTACTTTTTTATACTTACTTATTTATACTTACTTTTTTTATATATATAAGTAAAAACATGAATTATCGGCCAAGTTTGGGCTTTGCTATCGGGGGATCTTTTTGTAAATTACGCAGCTTGGTGTCTGCGGTGAAAAACACATGCCATAATTTTTTCAGATTTTTCACTCCATTTTTTTTTTCAGCTACCATTGGGTATCGAATTCTTTTATTTGAAATTTCGATACCCCATGGTAGCTAAAAAAAAAGTGGAGGAAAAAATCCTGAAAAAATTATGGCATGTGTTTTTCAACACGGACCAACAAGCTGTGCAACTTACAAAAAGATCCCCCGATAGCAAAGCCCAAACTTGGCCGATAATTCATGTTTTTACTCATATATATATATATATATATGTCGCATTCCACGTCAACTCAGCCACCCCGTTTTTTTTTTATTGTCTCAAAAAAATTATTCAGTATGGGCATTTCAAAGGACAATATATCCATGAAATTTTACCAAAATTTCATCCCTCCCCACTATTGTTGGTTCTCGAAATAATGATTAATGAATGCTCAATTTTGTAAAAATCATAACTTCGTAACTACCGATCGGATTTAAACGATTGAAAAAAGACTCCTTTTTTTTTTAAAGTCTCTTTTTTTTTATCGTAATTTTTAATTTAAACAAATTTTGATGCGTTCTTCGCAAATGTGTTGCCCGAAGAGAAACGGACTCCTTTCCATCCTGATATATCGTCTCATTCAGCCGATCTCCAAAAAAATTAATGTTTTTTCTCAGGTTCTATCGAACACGAGCGACGGTAAGCGTTACATTGATTTTTACAACGTAACGAATTATCCGTATCTGGCTATAATCGATCCTCGCACCGGCGAATGCATGAGATCCTACAATCACATTACCGTGGATAGCTTGGCAACGGGACTCAACGATATGCTGAGTACGCACGCGTCACCGGACAATACACCGCAGGATCCCGCCAATACAGGAGACTTCAAGGAACGATCGACGCTGCCCAACAAACGAGAGGCTCGCACAGAATCGATCATGGATGTAAGATTAATCATAGCAATTACATTAATTTTATTTTTCAAATAATTATAATACAGTCAATTATTATTATTATTATTATTATTTGAACCCTTTAATCGCTGAGTTTTTTTTTGGAGCGTTTGGCAAAGTTGGTACACGATGAATCTGAATTCATGAGTACCCAATGTGAGAAAAAAAATTATTTCAGAATTTTCCTACCCTCAGAAACTATCTCCAAATGAAAAAACCACCCCAATCGCTTGAAAACATCTTAAGGTAGTTCTATCGTGGTAACTAATCCATAAGATTTAAATTTTTTTTTTTTTATATCTTCAATTTTAATATATTTATTCATTTCGCGAAACGTCAATGCCCCTTATCGACCTAATTACGGAGAAATTAATACTTGAAAATGCCAATTCCTCAAGGCAAATTTGCTTCGGCATATAGAAGAACCGATTTCCGGTCACTTTAAAACGATATATCTTATCGAAAATCCAAAAGATTCTTACAAAAAACGAGACTTAGATTCATTAAACACGTAAAAATCTAACGGGCCTAAAAAAAATATGATTGTCGACCAATTTTTTAAGCTATACTGATTTTAATACGAGCATCCGGGTAGTGATACACAACTTATGGCATAATGTCGTGACGGTGAAAAAATGTGGCAACGCGATATCGAAACGAAAGCGGTATTTGACAAGTCGAACAACATAACCTCTCCGCGTCAACGTCGATAGAGCGGGCGAGAGAGTGAGAGGGCACGAGAATGAAAAGAGAAAGAAAACGCAACGTTGCCACACGTAAATATCATACGAGATCTAGTAATACTCGAGTCGTTGCAATTACTATTTTACTAGTTACATAATTATTTATAATAAACCGTTGATTAATTGTATTCACCTGGGTAAGCTTATTTAATATTTATTAATTTTAACCCATATATCCAATATTTTTAGGAATCATCATTTAGACATTTATAGCTAATTGACTAGTCTGCAGCGATAGAACTACCTTAATTTCATTTCCCATCGTTAATTTCTGCCAGAAATTGAGAAAAAGTCATTCCGGAACACGTAGTGGGATTCTGAATTCAAAAAGTATCCCGATTCGCGAGAGGCAAGGGGACTCACGTTCGAAAAGCATCCCGATCTCACTGATGACAGTAGATTTTTAGGTTCATCACAACAGCTAGGGGTAGTTTTCGATGTTTTGTTACGGTTGGGGGTAGTTTTCGATTCAGATATTCTTGCTACAAATTTTTCATGTGTGTTTTCGAAAATATATATGAACTGAACACCAATAAAAGTGCATTTTCAGGCGCATCACCGCTGCTAGGGGTGGTTTTTGGATGTTTCGTTACCGTTAAGGGTAGTTTTCCATTCGGATATTCTTGCTAAAAATTTTTCATGTGCGTTTTCAAAAGTTTATACGAACCAAACATCAATGGAAGTGCATTTTTGTGGCGTATCACCATTTCTAGGGGTGGTTTTTGGATGTTTCATTACCGTTAGGGGTAGTTTTCCATTCGGATATTCTTGCTACAAATTTTTCATGCGTTATCAAAAATTTACATGAACTGAACATCAATAAAAGTGCATTTTCAGGCGCATCACCGCTGCTAGGGGCGGTTTTTGGATGTTTCGTTACCGTTAGGGGTAATTTTCCATTCGGATATTCTTGCTAAAAATTTTTCATGTGCGTTTTCAAAAGTTTATACGAACCGAACATCAATGGAAGTGCATTTTTGTGGCGTATCACCATTTCTAGGGGTGGTTTTTGGATGTTTCGTTACCGTTAGGGGTAGTTTTCCATTCGGATATTCTTGCTACAAATTTTTCATGCGTTATCAAAAATTTACATGAACTGAACATCAATAAAAGTGCATTTTCAGGCGCGTCACCGCTGCTAGGGGCGGTTTTTGGATGTTTCGTTACCGTTAGGGGTAATTTTCCATTCGGATATTCTTGCTAAAAATTTTTCATGTGTTTTCAAAAATATTTATAAACTGAACATCAATGAGTGCATTATCGGGCGTGTCACCATTGCCAGGGGTGGCTATCGATATTTCATTACCGTTAGGGGTGGTTTTTGGTCCGGACCTTTTTGCTAAGAATTTTCGATGTTATTTCCAAAGCGCATACTTGGGATCGCGACTAGAAAAATAAATTTTGTCCGAAAGTTATGCTTATTTCTCATTTTTTCACACTTATTGAGAGGGTGTAAAACCGAAGGGATGGAACCCTCGCGTTCGCCGAATTTTTCATCATTATATGCATCCTTAATCTTGGAAATGCCACATCAACGATGCCGATGTTAATCGTGTAAAAATTTTGCAAAGCCCCCCGCACCCTTGTTGAGTATCCGCAAAGTTGCATTAAAAAATTTTTTTTTTTTTTTTTTTTCAAGGAAACCAGTGCGAGAAGCAAGAGATCACGTTCTTCGGCATCCTGCAGCAAGGCATCGATAACGTCGACCGTGTGCAGCAGCTCAGCCACGAGTAATCAAATTATCGGCAAGAGATCGAGAATCGACGAGCTCGATGCGAAGAGTCGAGCGAGCGATGCGCATACGGGGGAAAACGGTAGCGAGGAAACGTTCAAACTGCCGCCGATGACGATCGTCGAATCGAAGATAATCAGCGTGGATAAAACGAGCGAGAAAAAAATTCTCGAAGTTGGCGCAACGACGAACAGCGATGAGCCGTCGCTGCGACTGTGCTTGCGTCTGCCGAACGGTGGAAAAGAAGCGATCACGATGTGCGCCGGCGACACCATAGAGGTATATTCGATCGAACGCAAGGCATATCCGAAATAACCAATTGCAATTTTTATTCTTTTATTTTTATTTAAAAAAAATTTTTTTTCCGCCCCAAATTTTTCAGACTTTCATAAGAAGAATGGAGAGCATGGGATACGCCCCGGATGAGCATACTTATCTGATCCCCTTTCCGAGGACGAACATCGGTGCTATACCGTCGGAAACATTGCTGTCCGAAACGATTCTCTATCCATCCAACACAGTATTCATAACCAAGGTCTAGGCGATGGGAAAACACATGACCGGAGGAAAGAGAAAATGAGGGGAAAAAAAAAAGAAAATTCCATACCGCATCAAGAAAACGTGTTTTTCCATTTTTTTTTTTTTTTTTTTTTTTTTTTTTTTTTTTTTTTTTTTTTTTTTTCTTTCGTTTGTTTTCTAAATTATTGTAAAATCAACGGGAATTATTGTATCTCTGTGATAATCAGCGGTACGACTGCCATTTTTTTTTTTTTTTTTTTTATTATTATTTTTTATTAGTATTATGCCGAAGAAAAAATTTGTGACTGATTTTGTTCTTTTGCGCTGCGTCGAGTTTCAAGAACGCCGTCCGATAAATTTCCTTTTCGAGCGTTCGAGCTTCCCGGCGCGAGTCTCTCAATTCGCGTTACTCGATTATGATGGCGATTAAAAATCGTGAATTTTTCGAATAATTCGAATGCCAGGATAAAAAATGTGGCTCCGATCGAGCCACCGTGAGTGCGATTAGCTGTTTTTTTTTTTTAGCATTTTCTTTTTTTTTTTCTGAGACTACTGATAATTCGCGAAAAAAAAAAAATTTTTTTTTCAAAGTACCACCATTCTCAGATCCGTTGAGAATGAGGCTCTTTTTTTTTTTTGCCAGAAACGGGAGTCTGTGAAGACGTTAACGAAATTTTTTACTGCGACCGATAGTCCGGTCGCTTATGTACACTTGAAATTGCATTAATTAAATACGGCAATTCTCCTTCACGAGTACGTTGGGAGTCCAAATCCAGATTTTCGGGAAAATCCCCCCCGTGTTGCTTCAGTCGCCATCTTGAATTACAAGGGTGAATTTCTTATTTATCGAATCGTCTCGTTTATTTGCGACTTTACACTAAAAATGGTAAGGACCAAACTTGATGAAAATTTTATTATCTACAATTTTGGTAATCGACATTTTTTCCCCCAGATCGATATTTTTCCGAGTTAGACCCGAAAAGGAGAAGGGGTGAAACTCAATTGTTGCATTGTCACGTTTATTTTCGATTTTACACTAAAAACAGCGAGGAACAAATGTAAAGAAAATTTTATTCTCTACAATTTTGGTAATCGACATTTTTTCCCCCAGATCGATATTTTTCCGAGTTAGACCCGAAAAAGAGGAGAGATGAAACTCAATTATTGCATTATCACGTTTATTTTCGATTTTACACTAAAAACAGCGAGGAACAAATGTAAAGAAAATTTTATTATCTACAATTTTGGTAATGAACATTTTGTCCCCCAGATCGATATTTTTCGAGTTAGACCCGAAAAAGAGGAGGGATGAAACTCAATTATTGCATTATCACGTTTATTTTCGATTTTACAATAAAAACAGCGAGGAACAAATGTAAAGAAAATTTTATTCTCTACAATTTTGGTAATGAACATTTTTTCCCCCAGATCGATATTTTTCCGAGTTAGACCCGAAAAAGAGGAGGGATGAAACTCAATTATTGCATTATCACGTTTATTTTCGATTTTACAATAAAAACAGCGAGGAACAAATGTAAAGAAAATTTTATTCTCTACAACTTTGGTTCTCATCGTCTTTTTCTCTAGGATCGATATTTTCGAACGTACGCTTGCTGCAAGTTAAAAAAAAAAAAAAAAATAACGATCCTAGAAATAAAAAAGATAAGGACCAAAGTTGTAGAGAGAATAAAATTCGCTTCGAGTTTGTTCATTGCCATTTTTAGTGTAAAGTCAAAAATAAATGATATAATTCAATAATCAAGTTTTAATCCCCCCCACTTTTCGGGTCTAAATTGAAAAATATCGATCCTAGGGAAAAGAAGACAAGGACCAAATTCGTAGATGATAACATTTGGCTTCGAGCTTGCTTATTAAAATTTTTACTTCAAAGTCGCAAATAAACGAGATCATTCGATAAATAAGAAATTCACCCTTAAATTCAACATAGTGACCGAAGCGACAGGGAGAATTTCCCGAAAATCCGGATTGAGACTCATGAAGGAAAATTTCTGTACTCAATTAATGCAATTTCAGTGATTTTTATAGCGACTGGACCGCGAGTCGTGTCGTCATCGTTCCATAATTTAGCGGATCCTTCGCGGCGAGGTGGAGCAAGGATTTTAAGATTTGTCCACCGAGAAATTCTTCTAACGAAAAATAAATCTTCCAATCGTGTGTAAATTTTTTTTTTTTCTTCTTCACATAAAGAACATACGCACCCCCGTACAATACCATACGATTATATCTGTGAAATTCATGAATCAATAATCAATTCAATAAACTTTTCTTTTTTTTTTTTTTTTCCTTTCTTTTATTACATCGATCGATATAATTTTCTTTAATAACGGTTCCTAATATAATTCTTACGTCTATGCTCGAAGATATTTGTCGTAAATAATATTAACAATTAATAATAACAATGATCCACAAATTATGAGAATAAAAGATGTAAAATGATGGAAAGCAGTTGAAAAAGATTGAATTCACACACGATATACAAATACAATTATATCTCAGCACTTACGATAACGACTTTAACACACATTATTCGTGTTGGTATTTTTTTCTTTTTTTCATTCTCGAATTTTTCGAGAATTTGGCGCGAAAAATTTTCGCTTTATCTTCGTGAAAAGAGAAGAAAAAAAAAAATATATTTCGCAACCCAAATCGGGGGGATACGATCGTATGGAAATCGCGACAAGCGAGATAGCGATTGCCCACGATCGACGCATGAAAATTGTGTATACATCCTTGTTTAATGATCGATGCGACCGATCCTGTGTGCGGCGCGAAGCGATATTAGCGGGAAGGCTTTAACGTGATACACGTCTGTGGTCGCAAATTCATGCACGTCACATCATCTGTATTTAATGAAAGGGAGGGAAAAAAAAAAGGGAACAAAAACAAAAGAAAAGAAAATTAGACACGAGAAAAATGAGATTTTCGACCATTGAGGCAATGGTGTGTTTGTTTTTTTTTTTTTTTCTTCAAATTCGGGTTTATGAGAATTTTTTTCGCGATCACAATTCAACAAACTCGATGAATCTCTGGACGGAGAGAGCCGCGGAGGAGTTTGAACTCTGAAATTTTTGTGTCCTGGGGGGAGGGAGGATTGAAAGTCGTGAATTTTTATTATTAATCATTCATATTGATTTTTCAAGTCGGATTGAAATTTTCAAGAGTGCATAACGTTAAAGAACATCGAGATAAATTGTTGATAATTTATTTTTTTATTCTTTAAAATGAAAAATCTTGAACCTTCGAAATTAATTTTATTTTTTATGTCTTTTTATGATGTTAAAGAACATCGAGATCGATTGTTGTTGATAATTTTTTTTTTTTTTAATTCTTTAAAATGAAAAATCTTGATCCTTGGAATTAATTTTTGTTTTTTTTTCTAACGATCAACACAGATGACGCAAGCTCGAAAGATAAATTTGACGAAAAATCAAATTTTTTATTGAATGTAAAAGTCGTAAAGTGAATCTCGGGAAAAATGAGCCTTTTTTTTTTTTGGAATACTTTGCGACAAACAGATGAATGATTTACAAAAGCTTCGCCTACCGGACCCCAAGCGATTCGATTCAATCGACAATAAAATTTTGATCGATCAACAATTATAGGGTTCGTTTGTTGTTTTTGAGTCATGACTGGATTAGCTGCTGGGACCTGCAGAAGTGTTATCAATTTTACGAAAGTAAGCAAACTAGTAAAAAGCTTATTTTGATTTTAGTTTTTTTTTTTTTCTCGTAAATCGCGATCTCTTTTGCGACCAGGGGAGGTTTTTTTTTTTTTTAATTTTCACGAACAGGGATTTCTCTTTAAAAAAAAAAAAAATCCGCGTTAACTTGCCCGAAGAGAAGTATTAAGCAAAGATTTCTTGCTCCATACCAAGATGCTCCAGGAGCAGACCCATCGGCGTGCGCTTTAGTCTGATACCTTCGATCTTGTTCAAGACCTTGTTCCTCAAGTTGCGCAGTCTCAGGGAAGAGTGAACAAAGGTTACTGAGAAATTGAATTTAAAAAAAGAAAAAAAAACGTTTACTCTTTCTTTTTTCCTTGCTCGCCAAAGATCAATTTTTATAAAAATATTTTTCACGGAAATATAAGTACGGGTAATTTTTTTTTCGTATTCTCAAGATTTTGCTAATCGATTTATATGAATATTCGGAAGATATTTGACTTGTCGATTTAACGAAACATTCTCAAGTTTGTAATTATTTTCAGAATTTTTTCTTTTTTTTTCCTTTTTCATCGCAGATTTCATATTATCGCTTCATTGTTATTTGAAAAAAAAAAAAATTTTTTTTTGACTGACGCTTTGTGAGTTACTCACCGGAGAAAGGCAGTAGAATACCCATGAGGAATACGAGAAGCGAGCCGAGAGTGTAAGTGACAAAGCAGCCGCCGAGAAGTATGACGATTACGCCGACTAGCGGATTTTGCTTCTTAAAATTGTGTATTACTCGACCCTCGGTCGAAAGATAAGCGAATACAGCGAGCGCGACAGTCATCGCTATCATTCCGACCAACATTTGTCCCGGATGAATGAAACTTTTAAAAACGATAAATTGTAGAGAAAAAAAAAAAAAAAAAAACAAACAAAAACAAATGATTTCGGCTGTTCTGTTTGCGGGAAGGGGAGAATGAAAATTCTACTCACCCGACAATGAGAAATATGACGATCGACATGAGGAAATAATTCGTCTGATAATAGAGCAAATTGCTTACGACCCGGTTGCCCCATTTTTCGAGATCCTTCAGATTTGGTATTTGAAAACGCGCCGATTCGAGCAAAAAATCATCGAGACTACGCAACGGTGCCAACTCCATTCCCCCAGTTCCGATCTTCGCTTTATCCATGATATTTTATACTATGCAGATGTAATGTTGAAATTGAAAATTTACAAACACACCGTATGCGATGATTTATTCGGTCTTGACGCGACGCGGTCGTATTGAGTATGAGGATATTTCGGGACAATGACTAAGACCGTATGGACGAGACTTTTATCGCCCTCTCTCTCTCCTCTCTCTTATCGTAATTTTACGAACAGCTGACGAAAGGTAACCGGTCGAGATTGCCTCGAAACGTCAAAATTTTGCTATTTTTTTTGGATAGTAATATAATATGACGGAAGGAATGGTAAAAAAATTGTATCCAATTGTTTCGTCCTTTGGAATATCGAAAAGATGCCTTTTCTTTGCGATTTATTTATGGGAACGAGAGCTAATAATAGATATCGCGCATTCGAGACTCGAGACTGATTCGCCGCGTCTCGTGTTATTTGCACAATGCATAACCTCCCTCGCCAGAAACGAAGAAAATGGCGGGAAATTACCTTTTTTTTTAAATTGTGGAGAAAAAAAGGACAGTTATATAACAATGACCCGCGTAATTGTTACAAAATTACGAATCGTATTTGTATAGAAATTCTTAATTTTTTTCCATTCACACTGCGATATACTTTGTTAATAAAATGAGCCTGAAACTGGATTTACGAACTGCTGTTGGCGATAAATTTACAGCAATTCTAATAGCGCTTTCCACTGGTGCACCGAGTGCGCACCGACTCAAATTTTTCGGATAAGAGTAAGTGAGACACATATGTACTCAGTGCATCTCTGTCTCACTCACTCGCATGTAAAAATCTGCACTGAGTTCCCCAGTGGAAAGCGCTATAAATGGCCTCAACCTAAATATCCAATCTGCTCAAAGACCATATTTTTCAAATTTGACTATGCGAATCAAATTGCCTGTCCAATGAAGCAATTCCGTATAAGTGCCATTATACGACTTTTTCCCATTGATAAAATCAGAAAGTTCGCATTTTTTAAAAATGTATTTACCCGAATCGCGTAAAAATATGTGCAAAAACGTTAAAACTTAAATTTGGCCACTTCAAATCAGAAAGTCGTAAAAGTGTATACGAACTTTTGTATCTACATTCAGTAATTAGCGAAATAGTCGATCGTGAGATACGGTCGTGGGTTCAATTCCAGCATTTTTTTTCTTCGAGCGTATAATATAAATTTAAAAAAAAACCCTGTTATTTAATAATAAGCCGGAATACGAAAAACTTTTTTTTTACTACTATATACACAAAGAAAGTTTTGTGACGGTAAAATTTTTGTTACACATTTCGAAAAAAAAATATCACTAAAATATAAACGAATAATGATGTTTATAGTATTAAATATTGCGAGATTCATTGACACAAATTATATAATAATGAACCGCATGATAATAATTAAACGGTATGTATGTAGTGTGTGTGCCCACTCTCTGCTAATTTTAGTTCACGCTTTATCACAGTAATATTAGGGGAAAAAAAAAAAACGTCTTCACGACGCAAGAGAAAAAATAAATATCTCGATGCACGTATTACCTCGTGCGGAAGTAACCGAAACGCGCGATTAACGATAGAAAGCAACGAGTGAAGTGTGAGCTAAAATTACTCGATGGAAACCACGGGAAGGCGGTGGGTGTCTTCCATCGGGAGGGTAAGGATACATTGAAAATGTCTAGGTGGGATTATACAGGATTGTAGCAAAAAAAAAAAAAAAAAAATTGAAGCAGATTATTTGTAATGTCTGTCGGTCAATCGAAGTTTAATGTGCATTTCGTAATTAAATAAAAAATAATATAATGTCTCATATGTACACGCGGATATTAGAATTTCATGGCTCGTCACTTCCTGTGTTCAATCGTCGTCTCCGCTGTGGCGGCCAATTTACCGTAAACTTCCGAGTTTGCTCCACGACCCAAGTCCGAATCGTTTATCCACAGCCGAATCAACGAAACGCAGGGCAAAGCGAAATTCTTCTTATCCTTCAAATATTTATACGCGCTCGGCGATTTGTAGTACAGCGACAAAGCGAATTCCTTCTCATCCTCCGTCCACTGTCGTTTTTTAATATGATCGATCTGCATTTGTAAAAAAGCGAGCTGATCGTCGTTCAGTTCGTACGCGGCCTTGGCAAATGACACGGCGCTCGAGTCTCTCATCGACGCCATTTCCATTCTTTTAATTTTTGCATTTTTCTTCTTAATCTCGGCGCTCAGGAGTTTAATCAATCTTTTCAGCTTTATTTCTTTTGGGTTTTCCGATTTTACGAGCGTTTTTCCCGATTTGGCCGAATTCGTAGCGTTTGAAATTGTTACGGTCTCGAGATAATCGGTGGGATTCACGTCTTCCGCGTGATTCGAAGCAGCGACATCAGCGATTTCGTCGTTCGCGGTCTCCGCATCCATGAAGTTCGCGTCCATCGAATTTACACGATCGTTATTCGCGATCGTGAAATTCTCGGCCGTTTCCGGATTTACACGTTCGTTATTCGCGTTCATCGAGTTCTCGGCCGTTTCCGGATTTACACGTTCGTTATTCGCGTTCGTCGAGTTCTCGGCCGTTTCCGGATTTACGGCTTCTGTCGTTTCCGGATTAACGGCTGCTGTGTCAGCGAACACGGGACCGACGATGCCTGCTGTAGCAATCGGAAGTGTACCATTTCGTACGGTCCGTTTCCCTTTAGCGCCGTACTTGATAAAATCGCTTTCCAAAAAGTGCTTACAGCACATCCTCGCATTGCCAAACTGCTTCTTCGATAAAAGCGACAAATTGAAGTTTCCGGATCTGGTGATCCATTTCTCGCGACTGTCAATTGTTAGAATAATTTAAGCGGGAAAGGTAAAAAAAAGAAAATGCACAAACTATGTTACATATTTTTGTGTCAAAAAGTGAGGGGGGAAAAAGCCATTATGACAGGGCGGACTCCGACTACTCGCTTTTCACATTAATAATTGCCTCGATTCTCGTTTAAATTATCGGATAAGAAACGATAAAAAATGGCCCAAATATAAATATTCGAAACCATGAGAAATGAATTGATAGAAAAATGTATAGATAGGTGAATAGATTAAATGTAATAAAAAATTACATAAATAGTTCTCCAACGATTTTTTCCGTATATATTGCTGCTCATAGAGGAAGCTTTGTTTTCGTGAAAAAAATTTAATTCTAATTTTCCCTCTAACTTTCGTAAATTTGAACCTATCGAGCCTAATCTTCTTACTCTAATAGTCTACGAGATAGAGATTTTGCTATCGAATTTTGCAGGAATCCAAAGGGGTCAAGATTTTGCAAAATTTTGAAATTTTCGAAAAATTAGATGGGCGCTGTGAGTTTCTAAAATTAAAGGCAATCTAACCGCAAACTTTTATCTCGCTAGTCCTGGCAACAATGTAAAACAAGCGTGCAAATTAGAAATTTTCACATTTGCTTCCGCATTATTTTTTCTCGCGTTTAAAAACCTTCTCTACGATAAAGCCAAAATTGAAAAACCTACTTTGCTCATGGAGAAAGCTTTGCGAGTAAGAGAAAATAATGAGGAATAAATGTGCATGTTTGTAATTTGCATACGCTTCAATTTGCGACTCATCGCTATTATTCCGATCGACAGCACCGCTAAATGATTATTTTTAAAGATTTTTTTTTTGGTCTTATTAGGTTAGGTAGATGACCTTGTCTGAAAGTTTGAGAGCCGATAGCAAAAAAATCAGTCCCTGAAGTTGAACTTCATCTTCATGAGACAATTACCTTAATGAGCTTATTAATAATTTTTTGTGATTATTGTTGAAAATAAATGTTCTTATGATCATCAATACAGTTCAAGCTCAACGGAGAACTGGGATTTTTGATTTCTTATTTTGAAAAACTTTTTTGTCCGTAGAGTTCTTTCGCAGACACCGAGAAGACCTGGGATTTTTAAAAAATTATGTGAATAATTTTGTCTATACAGTGTTGAGAAAATAATTTTTTTTAAATCCCAGCTCTCCGTTGAGCTCGAACTCAATGGAGAACTGAGATTTTTCCACTCCTTTTCATAAATCGAAAGAGAAGACGTTGTAAACAGTAAACGCGCGATGTACTGAATGAACTTTTGAGGTTATGGCAGCAACCATGATGCAAGGAGCCGTAGCAACGGAGAGAATGTACTTACAATAACAAAAAAAACGTTAAATTTTCATATACCAGCATGTATTGTGTGGAATTGTATTTGACACTTGCATGTCGTTAAGATATTACTATAAAAAAACTCATTCCATTTTTCAATCCAAGAAGACTAGAGACAGGAGACCGAACTCGTGGGGTGGGGGTAGGCCCGTATACGTCCGGCACCAGTCACCGCCACTAGTCTCTAGTGTCCGTGCGCAATTGCATTACTGCGCAGCCATGCGCAGTGAAATGACTCGAGTCCCCCACCCCCCACACGCTACATGACGCTCACGGCGCTCGCGAAGTTTTAAAGACGCTACTAACATAACCTCAGAAAATTTTCATGACGCACGAGTCGCACGACTCGCAGTCGCGTCACTTTTCATAATGGTTAGAACTTGTTGCATTTCTAATTGCCATAATAGTGACTGTGATAAGCGGAATTTTCTCGCGTGCGAGAAACGAATTTTCTTTTAATCGAAACTTCGAAAAGAGTAACATCTCAAGGCCGCGTTACGTCACGTTTTGCACCGTTTTAAAATTTAACGCATTTATGAGAGTTCTTGTCCTGATAAATTGTTCATATTCTTTTTGTGTTCATTTCTTTTTCTTATTCTTTCATATTCTTTTCGTTTCTTATTCGTTCATATTCTTTTTGTGTTCATTTCTTTTTTTTATTCCATCCCCTTTACTCCGAAATCGCAAATATTCTTTTTCCAACAAGTCACAGAGAGCACACAGTTGGACACTGTGTACGGTGATTGTATCTTGATGCAAGGCATACTAATACTGTCAATTTCTACGCAAATTCTTGAAGGGAAAGAAGCATCACAAACATGTAATAACAACAAATTTAACCTTGTACAAACTTTATTTTCTGTAATGTTTACAATTACAATGTATAAATAAATGTATAAATACCTTTTAAAACGTATTTATTTTTTGAGCTCGGCGGTAAAATTTTCTTAGCAGATATAACTTACATACTGCAAAATGGTCTGAAGTTCTTCATAACAGTAATGGAATTAGTCTACGAAATACGTCAACGTTCTGATTTTTGTTTTCAAAAAACGGTACTGTGAATCGTAGCCAAGTTTTACAGGAAAGTAGATAAAGGGGCCATGTTCATTGTGGAAAAATTTGGTCTGAATGGAAAGACTTTTAACGATCCTTTAGCCTTGCGGAGTCATACAAATACATTTATGCCATCTAGTATTTCAATAATTCCATTGACATCGCTCATCGACGTTGGCTCGCATTGTAACCAGTCCACATGCTTCGAAGTCTTCGAAGTCACTGTGTATTTTGCAACCAGCAGGTTTCATTGATACGTCTTCTGTTGGATTCAATTTTTTGTAGTTATCCGCCATGGTTGAAGCGACGTAGCCCCTTCGAATTTCAGCAATCTACGCATCGTTAAAATGTTATTAGTTAAAATATAAAATATGAATACCTTCAATTATTTCGTTTTATGAGTAAGAATAAAAAAATTGCACAATGTCATTCCAATATTGTGTTTTATTGATCAGAACTTACTTTTCCTAAGAATTTGCGTAGAAATTGACAGTATGAGTATGCCTTGCATCAAGATACAATCACCGTACACAGTGTCCAACTGTGTGCTCTCTGTGACTTGTTGGAAAACCCACAAAAAGAATATGAACAATTTATCAGGACAAGAACTCTCATAAATGCGTTAAATTTTAAAACGGTGCAAAACGTGACGTAACGCGGCCTTGAGATGTTACTCTTTTCGAAGTTTCGATTAAAAGAAAATTCGTTTCTCGCACGCGAGAAAATTCCGCTTATCACAGTCACTATTATGGCAATTAGAAATGCAACAAGTTCTAACCATTATGAAAAGTGACGCGACTGCGAGTCATGCGACTCGTGCGTCATGAAAATTTTCTGAGGTTATGTTAGTAGCGTCTTTAAAACTTCGCGAGCGCCGTGAGCGTCATGTAGCGTGTGTGGGGTGGGGGACTCGAGTTATTTCACTGCGCATGACTGCGCAGTAATGCATTGCGCACGGACACTACCGACTAGTGGCGGTGACTGGTGCCGGACGTATATGGGCCCATCTGAAACTCAAGGCTTGGATAGGAGTTCGGTCTCCTGTCTCTAGTCTTCTTGTTTCAATCTTAACATTCGCGGTATTTCAGACGTAACATCAGCACCGCCTAACGGTGGGTAAACAACCCTTATTCTTGGAATTTTATTTCGTTTTCTAACCGTATCAATTTAAAAAAAAAACCAAAACTCACATCTTTTCATCTTGTGGAAAACGATGGAATGTGAGATCAGTATGTTTTCTTTTGACACTCGAACACCCTACGTAAACACAAAGATTTTTAGATGGCATTTTAATTGAATTTAAAATTGAAGTAAAAATTGTACGACTGATATAACACGTGTCTAAACACCGGCAGAGACTGCGATCATATGATCGTAATTATGCCTACGATTATAAAACGTACTAGATTGGAGGTGTTCCGTGTAACTAAAGTTGTCCCGATAGCTTATTACCAACTGAGAATGAGAAATTTTCGCATAGAGTCCTATCTTATCGACTGAATTGAAGTTGATCAATTAATTGGAAAACCTACACAATAAATCGATATTTGCTATAATATTCGAAAATTTTCGCTACCAATTTAAATGAGGTCATGAAACTCATAATAATTGAAATAAATGAATACAAAAATAGAAAATTACATTTTATTAGCCATATTTGTAAAGAGAAAAACATCAAAACTTGGAAAAGTAACCAAACTAGACAGTTTTTTCAAATCTCAACTTGTGACTCGATCTCGCATTATTATCTTCAATATACTTTTCAATTCAGAAGTGAACGATGCGCGTGACTAATTTTGAACCAGAAATAAAAAAAAATGTAGGAAAAAATTGCGGATATACTACATTTAATAAATTTTATCAACTCAATTTTTTTAAATAAGTGACAAATATATAAAACGTGAACTGCTCAAATTTCAAGTCGATCCTCCATGTCGTTTTTGTAAATATAATTTTCGAAAATTTGGCTTATACACGAGGAGTAAACGAGAGCAATATTTGTATGAGCTGTCAATTCCATTAAAATACTACCATCCGCGTAAAATTTATGTCAGATCTTTATTAGATCTTTAACTATGACTGTCATCAAATTTGAATAGGTTCGTCCATCTGGTTTATTAGTTACAAGCCAAAACATAAGCTAACTATTGGCGATCGACACTAAGCACGCGACTCCTAGCGGGTTTTTGACGAACTGCTATTGCGGTGCAAAAGACTTTATTTGTACACGCGATGCCGCACGATGCAGCGTGTAAATTAGTTTTGACATTTCCGTACCCGTTCAAATTAACAAAAAAGCTGTAGTTCAAATTTTTATATCATTGGATATCGGAATGGAGACTGTCGAAAGGGTCGAATCTGCGAAATTCAGCCCAAAAGTGAAATCTAACACTGGAGTTTATTGTTGCGTGTTCGAATGTCATTCTCGTCCGTTCGCGGATCGAGACGTGACATTTCACCGGTTTCCCGTAAAAAAAAAAAAACGCCGGTTAAGTATCTCGGACAAATTTATTCGGCGCGCGTGAAATGATAGAAAACCAGAAAATCATATCCGCCAACATACAACCTTATGCTTTTAGGTTTTAAAGTTTCTAATTTTCAATTATTCGCGCGTTTCAATCATTTTTACAAAAAATGACGAAAACAAAAAAAAATTTTACGACCTTATGGCACTAAAATCGCGCCTTTTTTTTTGGCGCTCACGACCTTGTTCCATTGGACACGCGAAATCGGAGTAGGAAAAAAAAAAAATAATGCTTTTACGAATTAATTGCACGTGCCGGCGTAATTTTAGAATACCGTTTGTCCAATTTCGAAAAAACGCGTCCGAACGTTATCAGCGATACCAATAATATCGTTCAAACTTAATTATAAATAAAAAAAACCATCAAAATTTTCTACTCACCCTTGCGAGTCTCGCGTTATAAGAAAGTCCTCGAAATAACAATTTTTTCGATGAGTTACAGCTCGTTCTTTTGCCGAATAAAACTTACCATATTCCCGAAAAATTGCAAAAAAAAAAAAAAAAGATAAATAAGACTGATATAATAATCCATGTATTCGTTTTACAAAATTATCTTATTTGCGTTGAAATTTTTAATTTTTTTTTTGGTTTTTTTTTTGTTTTTTTCGAATTCTGAACGCGATATACTTCATCGAGACATGATATCCGAGCGAATATATAAATTCCTCGTCGCGTTTCGACTCCCCCGCGAGCAACGATAAAGGATTTTTCTCAAAGCGAGTCGGCCCCCGCGAAGCCCCGGTGGTCGACGAAGAAAAATTAAAAAAAATTGCCCTCTCAATTATACTTCGTTCTTGGAAAACGCTCCCCCCCCCTCCCTTCGCGGATTGTTCACTTCGATTATTATTCGTTTATCGTAAAATTATTAAATATTTATAACTCGCGACAACTTTTGTACTCTGTTGAGCAAAAGATCTCCCTGCTTAACCATCGCCTGATACTGCCAATTCTTGCTGTCCGGACGATTTGTCTCTACGACACCGCCAACGCGATCCATCTTGCAGTGCAGTCTTCCCGCCGCAATGAAGCGCGATAGTTCTCTGTTCAAAGCAAAGACAAAAAAAAAAAAAATATCAAGACACGAGCATCAAGCTGATTTTTCATCGAAATATTTGTTTACTTAAGAAAAAAAAAAAAAAAAAAAAAAAAATACCGTTCAACCAACTGTAAATTGGCTATAATTGAAAATTTGTTAATTTTCAATTATTTCGTCAATAACGAATATAAAATTAATTTTATTAATGATAATTGATATTAATGACAATACTGACTGATCGACGTATTCCACGGTAACGCCAAACGCCTCGGCCATGTATTGGAGGGTCAACGATCTGTACGACTCGAGTAGCTGAGTATAAGCGAGAATGCGCATTTCTCTAACGTAATAACGATAATGAGGAAATATCAGATAATCCGTGCGCAGCAAGCCTTCGACGCGCGCTGTATGAAATTGGAAAATTTTCATTAAAATTTCGAATTAATTGAAAGGAAAAAAAAAACAAAAAAAAAAACGAAAATGTACATATATGTTGAGGTGTTTCAAAGAAAAAAAAACCTTTGATTTTTCATGCTCCGAATCCTCAAAACTTAAATTTTGATTGGAAAAAAAAAAAATATCGTCGCGAAGAGGAAGCTCTGCGGCTTGAGCGGAAGTCGCACGTTCATTGGACGTTTCTAATTAAAACAGCCAATTAACGTCTATGACAAACTTTTTGGATGTTTTTTTTATTGTATTTCAAATAAAAAGAACCTTCAATTATGAAAAAGTCGTAAACGATATTGCTGAACGAAAAGTAGCTTTGTGCGCGGAATTTAATTCCTCAATATTAATCAAGGTCATAATATTAATTAAGAGATTTTAGTCGCTGATTTTCACCTAAAGACGTATGCCACGTGTAAAAAGGCATCGTTGGCATCAATATTTATCGAAAATAAATAAATAAATGGACAATTTGCGTTTTTTTTTTTTCCATAAAGTCGTAGCGCAAAAATTGTTAAAGAATAAAGAAAAAGAATAAAGAACCATGAAGTACGTATTTGAGTCGAGAAAAAAAAAATTAGCACGAAAAAAAAAAAAATTTCACCGGATACGAACTGTTTACGACAATTGACAAAGAATTTTTAATCGCAAAATTATTGTTATGAATAAAATCGATGTGAACGTTTTTATTTAGAACACGATGGTGTCAGACAAAGCTGTTCAGCTTAAAATTGTTTAGAATTTTTTTTATAAAAAAAAAATAAAAATTAGGAATAAACGAAATTTCATTTAATGAAATTTTTTTTTTTCTCAATTCGAAATACAATCCACATGGTCTCAAATTTTTCCTTCCATAAAGTTCGCCATATACGTTGATTAGCTGTTATAATTAGAAACGTCCAATGAGTATTTAAGGATGTACAAGCCACATAATTCCGGTCGAAAAAAGTTTTGGTGACAATTTCAAGTACTTTGGCGTTGAAGCAAAAATTTGAATAAAATTAATCATATTGAAGATGATAATAATACCGATTTCCAATAACAACGATGCCGAAAAACTGTCAAAAAATTGTTTAAACAATAAATTTTTGCCGAAATTTCTCGTAAAAATGTTTTTTCAATTATATGCAACAAATTCCTCGATTTTTCTTGAATACGTATGCATTTTTCAAGAGTTTTCTTGTAGTTTTTTTTTTCGAATTTTGAAAAACTGTATTTATAAAAGAGTATTCGTTTGATGATCCGGATACTTCGTGAAGTTAATACAGAACCTTTGTACGAGAACATATCGAAAATTCACCACTTTTGATGCAATTTTAATAATTAAAAATTTTCAAAAACAAAAATAAACGAAAAACCATAAGAAAATTCTTGAAAAATTCATAATGTCTTCAGAAAAATCGAGGAATTTTTTAAATATAATGGAAATACCATTTTTACGGGAAATTTTTGCAGCAATTTATTGTTTAAACAATTTTTTTATAGTTTTTCGGCATCGTTATTATTGGAAATCGATATTATTATTATCTTCAATATGATTGATTTTTTTTTTTCAAATTTTGCGCTTAAACGCCAAATACTTGAAATTCTCATCAAAACTTTTTTTCGACTCGAATTATGCGGTTCATATATCCTTGAGCTACAGAGCTCCCGCTTCGCGAGGACATTTTTTTTCTATAAAAACTCAAGTTTTGAGGGGTGTGAGCGTGAAAACTCAAATTTTTTTTTTTTTTTTTTTTTTTCAAACACCCAAATATATTTGGGCCATTCCATCAATTATCAACCGATGTTTCGGCCCTAATATACTTCTTTCCGCGAATACGACAAACGGTTTTAAAATTTTTTTTAATGAAAGACGAATTTTGCGTCTCATCGTTGTGTACCGAAATGTTGAACGTTGCTCGGGCCTCTAAAAATTTGGCTTTACTACTGAAAAAAATCTCAGCTTTCAGATAAAAAAAAAAAGTTGAAAGAATGATAAAATATTAACGTGCATGAAATATTTTTCGTAAAAAAAAAAAAAAAAAAAAAAAAAAAAAGTTATTGTACGGTGGATCTCGAAGAGTCAATTAAAAATGAATTTATATATAAAATATAATTAAAATAGCGGCTCGGATACTCACAGAGATTTTTGAAAAAATCAGCATAGTGACAATTGTATAACGAGAAGAGATAATCCTTGCAGTCCTGATTGTTGTGCAATACCTCGAGAATCTCGGAACCCTTGATTATCTTGTCGCGCAATTCGTTTCTCGGCAGACTTATCATGCTCAGATAAACGGTGTATCTCACAAATGTATTGTAATCCATGAGCTCGTAACTCGTGAATGTGCTTATCGTGTCGAGAAAGAAATTCGCTGCTTCCTTAAAATCGCGCACCGCTATGCAGTAAGTTCCCTGATAAACTTTCAAACGATTTCTCCTGTCCCAATCGCCTCCTTCCTCTATCAGACTGTTGATTAACGAAAAACAAAAAAAAAATGCACACAATCGATGAGAAGTTTGAGGAAAATTGCTTTTTTTTTTTTCGTCGCGGAATAACGATTATTCGATTCCGTGCAAGGATACTGATCCTGGAACCGAAAACTATTTTTCGGCACCTTCTAACGGAATAAACTAGGACCTCGATTTAAGGGCCCTCGATTTAATAGACAGTCCCCACCATGTCGCATTTATCAATCCGTTTTTCGCGCGGTGGGAGTACGTACAGTACTTGAAGTACAAGTACAGTACTTGAAGTACAAAGTACTTGAAAAGTACTTCAAGTATTCTACTTAAATTTTCCGAGTACTCAACCTGTACTTAAAGTATTTGTACATAAATTTTCAAGTACATTCCTGTGCTTCAAGGACTTTTTCAAGTACCAAGTATGCAGTACTTTTGAATACGTCTCGCTAATGGTTGCATGCATATAACGCTTTTGAATATATAATTGAGGAACGTTCTGCGCCATATTTTCGTTAAGATTGCAAGCAATGACCGTTCAAAGGCTCGAACCACGATAGTTGCGGTGTCATTTTCAATGCACGGATCCGTTATTAACAATCCGTGCATTGTATTCTTTATTTTTTCTTTTTCAAACCTGAAGCTAAGTAAATCTTAATTGCAATCGTCAATGCTACTTTTTTTTACATTGTCTCTAATTCTTCGTTTAAATATTTCTGTTCCAATCTGCCTGACCTGAGTGAAATGCACAATATGAAAATATGTTTCGATACGAAAAGTACTCGAATCGAAATCAAATGAGTTTAAAGAGTACGTGATAAATCAAAGATAAGCAGTAGAACTTACGAAATGTATAGCTGAAAACTTGAAAAATATTTGATAACTTGATACTTGACGTATTTCAACTGCTTGATACCTCTGGTACTTCAAATATTTAGCACTTCGAGTACCGAGTACTTGAATAATTTGGTACTTTCGACTACCAAGTACCGTAAATACTTGAAGTACTTGGTACTTGAAATATTTAGCACTTCGAGTACCGAGTACTTGAATTATTTGGTGCTTTCGACTGCCAAGTACCGTACTTTACTTGAAGTACTTGGTACTTGAAATATTTAGCACTTCGAGTACCGAGTACTTGAATAATTTGATACTTTCGACTACCAAGTACCGTAAATACTTGAAGTTCTTGGTACTTCAAGTATTTAGCACTTCGAGTACCGAGTACTTGAATAATTTGGTACTTTCAACTACCAAGTACCGTAAATACTTGAAGTACTTGGTACTTGAAATATTTAGCACTTCGAGTACCGAGTACTTGAATTATTTGGTACTTTCGACTACCAAGTACCGTAAATACTTGAATTACTTGGTACTTAAAGTATTTACGGTACTCGAAATTTCTAGTAATTATATTTGATTTTTTTGCGTACTCTTTAAGCTCATTTAAATTTTATTCCAGTACTTTTTTGAATCGAAACATATTTTCACTTTGCGCAATTCACTCGGATTACTTGGAACAGAAATATTGAAACGAAGAATTGGAAATAATTTAAAAAAAAAATAGCATTGACTGTTATAATTAAGATTTGTTTAGCTTCAAGTTCGAAGAAAAAAAAAAATAAAGAATATTGATACACGGATTGTTAAAAACGGAGCTACGCATTGACAATTACATCGTAACTACCGCAGCTTGAGCCTTTCAACGACAATTCCTTGCAATCTTGGCCAAAAAATTGCGCAGAATGTTCCCCAATTGTATATTCAAAGGCGTTATACGTGCAACCATTGGCAAGACGTATTCAAAAGTACATTATACTTGGTACTTGAAAAATATTACTTGAAGTACAGAAAAGTGCTTGGAATTTTAATTGCAAATACTTTAATTACATGACGTGTACTCGAAAATATAAGTACAAATACTTAAAGCACAGGTTGAGTACTTGAAAATTTAAGTACAATACTTGAAATAATTTTTAAGCAGTTTGTACTTGAACCACTTTCTCGGGCACTTTTTGCCCAGATCCGGTATACGCCGTAACGTCGTATTATAAAAAAAAAAAAAAAAAAAAAAAAAAAAAAATTGATTTCTCTCAGTTTTGATGCTAATATAACGGTATTTCTGAATTTTAGTTGCAAATTAATTTTCTCATCGACGAAATTAATCAAATAATTGCCGTTGTTTTCTTTATTTTTTTTGTTTTTAATTTTTTTTTACCTCTTGGCCTTGTCGATATTTCTAACGATGTGATCGTGATCGAGATAGAAGAGACCGATTCTTATATTATGAAAGACTATATCGAGTCTGTGTCCTAACGAGACCGTCTTCTCGTAAGTTTTTCTAAACGCCGATATGGCCCCCTCCTTGTCGCCGATGCGACAAAGATGCTCGGATTTCTTGAGATTCGCCTCGCGAACCTCCATCTCGCCGAGATTCTTCTCGGCGTCCTCGATCGCGTCGTCGAGTGCCTTCGACTGTTCGAGATTGAGAGCTCTCATTCTGTCTCTGAGAGCTTCGTCTATCGGCCAGTCGAGATCGCGACAGACCTCCTCGTAGAACAATGTCATATCTGATTCGGAAAAAAAAAAAAAAAACAAAGTTGACTCCTTTGTTTTTTTTTCTTTTTTTTTTTTTTTGTAAAATGTCACCAACAAAGATTCTCTCTGTTATTTTTAGAAACAAGTTGGTTGCTTGTTTATTTATTTGATATCAAATTTTGCATAAAAGTGATCCGCGGTATTTGTAACTGCGTGTATTTTTTTTTTTTTTTTTTATATAAATTAAAGTGTATCGATATTTTGACCGCAAAGAAAATTGTAAAAATTTCATTATTTCCATGCCCTTTGATGTTTTTTTTTTTTTTTTTTTTCAAACAAATTTCTAAGATGCCGCATGGGCGTATTATTTTTATGCTATTCAAACGACTCGAAGTTCCCTCAAACCACCTCTCGATCTATGAAAAACATGACAAATTGAAATGAAAAAAAAAAAAAAAGAATGTTCGGTCCTGTCAGGGTTAATCAACGAGAAGAACCGGTGGAGCATTTTTTTTTTTTTCCACTCGGACTTTACGAATAAGAGACAAAAGTAAGTACGAATAAAACGAAATATGAATAATTTTTATTTTTTCGTCGTTGGAGAAAAAAAAAAGGAATCAAACGGAAACATGAAAGCTGATGAATAAAAAAAAAAACATGCAAACTCACTTTCGGCTTTTATGGCATCGAGTAGCTTGGTCTTTAAACTCTCGTCGTTCTTGTGCTCGGGTAGACTGAGCAAAAATTTCGTTTGCGCGAGCTCGAGATTTGGATTCTTCTCGAGTCCATCGTCCTCCAAATTTTCCAACGGCATCTCGTCGTTTATTATTTCTCTTATTTATTTATTTATTATAATTTACGATAATTAATCGAGTATTCGACTCGAGAAGACTAACCGGGGCACGATGAACAGACACTTTTTTTACACGAGATGTATAATACTTCGAGTCGCGAATGAGCCACGAATCGGCAGATAAGTCGAGTTGGGAAACTGAGACGCAAGAAAAAGCATATTGTGCTGTTAACGTGAAAAAAAACCGTTCAGGTTTCCACGATTTTGTGGAGCGGCGTTCCTGCGTACTATTTACTCGTATCCATCTGCTTATGATTGGTAAGAACGCGATCTGCAGTAAGGATAAATAAAAATAATTACAATTTGAGAGGTTATTTTATCCGCAATAGAGTAATTGAAAACTATAAAATCTCATTAACACTTAAGAATTGGCAAAGTGCGATGTCTGAAGATATATTATGGCAATTGGATTGTATCTTTAAGAAACAAAAAAACAGTTATAATTGCAAGGGCTACCTCGATTTTCGTATAGCTCGAGAGCGATCGAAAATTTTCGCGGATCGATGGACGAGTTTGAAGGTTATAATTTTTTTTTTTTCCATTAAACATCAGCCCTGAGACAATATTTCTGAAATATATTCGATTTTCCTTAGTGACACAAAAAACTGAAGATCGCCTGAAATATATACATATATATGGTCATTTTTGTTTTTTTTTTCTCAAGCATCGACGTGAGAAAGAAGCGAGGCGAGAATAAATAAATTATATACCATCGATCGTTTTTCAAATTCCGTATGTGTATATTAATTCTTTTTTTTCGTTTTTATCTATACAAAAAAAACATTCCTTGCAGGCCCGATATTGTGTTGTTTCGACTTTTCACTTTCAAACTCACCTAAGCGCTGTTGATTGGCTGGCTGGATTTTGCGGACCAATCCGAACGCTTAGATGAGGTGAAAGGGAAAACTCGAGTTTACACAATCGACCCTCTGATCGTATTTTCGCGATTTTCACGGGGAAATCCAACCGTTACGACGTTTATATAGGTTAGAATCGTATATATGGGGCATATCTGACCTTTTACCGTCTTACCATCTCATATTTTTTCTTAAAATTCTTCCCATTCTAAGCTTCCTTTTTTTTAATCAAATTTTCTTTTAGATCTCGGTAATTAACGGCGATAATTTTTTAAATACGTTTTACAAAATCATTGTGAAATAGTGCTTGAAGAAAAAAAAATTAACGAAAAAAACTGAGTCTAGTTTTTTTTTTCTGGGCAATCAAAAAATAATATGTCGACGACCAGATCGGTCGATAAGCTCTCTCGTTTTATACTCTGTCGATAAACTCGATGGATGATGCAACGGCGATTCATTTTTTTTCACTCTGCATCGTATAAGTATACATACACATAATATTCTCAATTATTATTATTTGTATATATATATATATATATATATATTTGTTTTTTTTTTCAATTTTTATTATATATTAATTTACAATCAGTGTTTCTGCCGATAAACTCGCTCTCGTCGTCGATCAAAACAATGAGTCCATCAATGTTTATTGTTTTTTTTTTTTAATTTATTTCATAATGTGTGTGGATAGCGATTGGTTTAACCCTATCGAGCTGTCACGATGAAATAAGTAACATTTACGACACTTAACATCCTTTTATCCCTCACTTTTTTTTTTGTTTCAACGTATTTTTTTTTTTTTTTTTTCTTTCTCAAAATCCTGTCTTCCCACATCATGCGCGTGTCTCTCTCTCTCTCTGAATCTGCGCGAAGATTTTGAAAAAAAAAAAAAAAAACTCAACATCCACTGGATAGCTCGGTTCGATTGATTCGCTTTTGTTTTTCCCCTCTGAGGCCGATAGAACGAAAGAGAAACATCTACGATATTCTTATGTGTGTACATATATATATAGACAGCAGTTATTGTATCAACGACTTCATCTATACCCTGTGCATCTTCCTTCAAAACGCCTCGATCGTTTTTCTTCTTTTTTTCTTTTTTGTTTACTCCCCCTCCCCAATTTCTCCTCGACACATTCTACGCGGATTTACTCGACAAATGTGTTAATTCACGTTTTTTTTGTGTTCTTTTTTTCGTTTTGTTTTGTTTTAACCTAAAATTCAATATATATATTTATGTTTATGTATAATAAAACCGACGCATCCAATTTTACAGCGATAATTTTAGCCTGACACAACTCATCTTTTTGTACACGCCTGTGTGTGTGCATGCTGTTTTTTAGGCTAGGTTTTTTTTTTCTTTAATTCTTTTTATTCAGTAATGCCAATGAGAACTGGTCATTGAAAGGACACACACTCTTTCTTTCTCTCACACGCACGCACACACGGACGTGTACACTTTACACATGATCGCAAATACATACACACACATACACACACACACACACACACGCACACATTCTTACAAATATCCCGAGGACTTATTAGCAAATTTGAAAACGTAATAGAATATAATTATGGCATATAACATAACGCAGCTCCCTCTATACTTATAGTAACTTAGTTCCCCCTCCCCTCCACTCTTCTTTCACTGTTAAATTTTCCTTAAATGTTTAATTATCAATAAAAATGTATTTTGTTTGTTTTTTTTTTCATTTCTTTGTTTTTGTTTTCATGTATTGCAAAGGATAAATAATAATAATGATCTGCTCCCATTACATATATATCTCTCTGGTAATTATATATTCGTCGACGAAATAGAGGGGGGCTTTTTTATTTTACGAGTGATTTTGTTTTTTTCCCCCCAAAACACTAATCTTGTTTTTTTTATCTTCCTCGTACATGAGAATGACGATTTGGGGACATATATTTCGAATGATGGACATTTAGAGATTTTTGCTTTTCATTCTTTTCCTCCCTTGACGTTTTTTTTCGCTCAGAAGATTCGTGTGTGTGTGTGTGTGTATTGTGTGTGTGTGAACATCGATAATGAGACATAATCCGCAAATGACAACGATATAACAGCCGACAGAGGAGAGACTGTGTCAAGGGATTTTTTTTTTATTTTTTGCTCGTAAGCGAAATTCCCCAGAAGTCGTTGTGCGGTGTTTTTTTTTCTCCCCTCCCCCCTTTCGACGCGATATCGACCGAGGTACACAAAAGTTTTGTGTAAAAATTCACAAATTCTCGATATTTCTATCAGCTATATATATGGAAGAAAAAAAAAACTTTTTTTACCCAGTTTTCTTTCGCTTCTTTTTTTTTCCCGTTTTCTCCTTTCTCCCCTTCGTCGTCTAATTCGTTTCGTTATTCGTATGAAAAAAAAACAATTTTCCTCAAATAACGATTGGAATAAAATATTTACAAAAGAAAAATATTCCAGTGTGACCGGATGAGATTAAAAGACACTAAGAAAAAGAAAAAAAAAAGAAAAAAAATTTACACCCTTGCATCATCATTATTATTATGTTCGTCGATTATCGGTGGCTCCATACGAGGCTTTTCAGCACGATTGTTTTTTTTTCTCTCTTTCTTCTTCCTTTCTCTCTGCCTATCTCTTTTCCCAGCTCCAACGGATCTTCCGTATCCCCAGACGTATATTTTGCACAAAGAGGCGAGTAGTACTTTTTTGTTTTTTTTATACGACGAATACAAAGGAACGCATATATGTCTGTTTACACGATTGACCCATATATCTTAGCAACGTAACGGCGGTAATATCATCATATTTTTTACGTATAATGAACACAAAATGCTAATTTGTGTATACTCAATGATGAGATGGTATTTTTGTTTTTCGTTTATATCTTCGATCCCCCCGCATAGACGAAAAAAGAAAAAAAAAATAATTTCGGGGGAAATAGATTTTCACTAAACACAATTTTCTTCGTAATTATACCAGTGTGTGTATGTGTATCATATGTGTGTGTGTGTGTGTGCTGGATAAATCGATAATGGGCAAACAACAACAATAACAACAACAACAACGATAATATTTTTAAAAAAAAGTCTGGCAAAAACAAACGATATGCGCGGTAATTGAGGATTATTTTAATTATTATTATTATTATTTAAGTAGACATTCCCGAAATTTGAAGCCTCTCCGGGCCGATTTATATAGCACCCGCTACTCGCCTCTTCTTCTTCTTCTTCTTTCTTTCCATTTTTTGTTTGAAAAGAAAAAAAAAATGAAATGAAATGAAATCATCTTCTGCGCCACGAATTGAGAATGAGAACGAGACGTCAGTGAGAGCCGTGAATGTGAATTACATGATTTATCGACTATTTCTTCATTTTTACAGGCAATATAAAAAAAAATATATATATATTATATATATATACACATTAGGGTGGTCCGTATTTTGGATTGAAATTGTTTTTCACAAATTCAGTTCTCAGTTCTATCCCGAATGGTTAAAAAAAAAGATCTTAAGGGCAATAAAGGGTGTTGGCAAGCACGAAATGGTGAAAAAAGGCATTTTATGCCGCAGCAATGTTTTTTTCCCATTCACAAGGCATTTTTTTTTACGAACTGTTTAATTATCGTGATAGTCATTCAGGATTATTGGAATTGTCCATTAAATATGTTATAATTTAAGAATTTATCAAAAACACACATGATTAGGCCGTGGGATTTCGTAAAATGATTGAAAAATTAAATGCAGAAGAAAAAAATATATTGATAAAAAATTGCATCAATGTACGCCTATAACACAATTATTAAATGTAAAATTTTTAATTCTTCACAACAGTTCGGGATTTATTTGCGATATTCGCTTATGACCTGCAGTACAAATTGCTTCCGATCTTCGTTTCTGGTCAGAATATTATTGTACTCTTCCATTAGACGAACCGCTCTCTCTCTCTCTCTCTCTCTCTGCGGTATCACTGACTACTCTTGAACCTTCAATTATTCTCAAGCCCTCTTCGAAATTTTTAAATATATATGTTAAATATTTTATATATATATTAAATATTTATTATATATTTAATAAAAATTTCGAAAAGGGGTTGAGGGGTTCTGATCAGAAACAATTTGTACCGCAGGCCATAAGGGAATATCGCAAAGAAATCCTGAACGCTGACAAAAACGAACTGTTGTGAAAAATTTAAAATGTTACATTTAATAATTGTATTATAGGTGTAACGTTGATGGAACAATTTTTTATCAATAAATTCAAAAGAATTGCTTTATTCTGGATATAATTTTTTAATCATTTTACTTTTGAAATCCCACCGCCCGATCATGTGTTTTTAATAAATTCTTTAAATTCTAACACGTTTAATTGATGATACCAATAATCTTGAATGACTATGACGATGATTAAATAGTTTGTAAAAAAAATGGCCTCATAAATTGGAAGAAAGCATCGCTGCAGCATAAAATGCCTTTTTTTTTACCATTTCGTGATTGCCGGCATCCTTTGCCCTTAACTTACAGGCACAGCTTTTTCAGGCCTTTTACCCATTCAAGGTCGAACTGAGAACTGAATTTGTGAAAAGTAATTTTAACTCAAAATAAGGATCTGTATATTAGGGCGGTTCAAAAAAGGGCCTTTTTTTCGATTTCGCTCTTCTCCGAGATTCTTGCACTTTTTCACTAAAAAAAAAAATAGCTCACGCGAAAATTCGTAAAAACTAATTTTAAAATAGATTTTTCGGTACTAAAAAAATATCGCACGCGACTCACAGGTTTGACGAAAACTTTTGTTTCGTCGTATAAAACATAGCCACCGAAGGATTTAAGGATATCTCAATTTTTAAATTCCCGAAAATAGCCTTTTTTACAAAAAATTTTCAACGTCGTCGAGGCAGCGGTGAAAATTTTTTTTCAGCCCGCAGCCCTTTCGCGTCAGCTATTTTTTAGTAAAAAAAACACGTACAAGAATCTCGGAGAAGAGCGAAATCTAAAAAAACGGCCCTTTTTTGAACCACCCTAATGTATATATATATATTTTTTTTTTCTTTTACCTTACCAAATTTACATCGCAAAACATATTTTATTGCAATCAATGTTTCTCTTGACCTCGCCCAAGCGATCCTGAGTTTTTTTTTTTTTTTTTTCATTCTCGCTATCGAAAAAAAAAAAAAACCTCAATGCGTCTCTCGCTCTTTCCAAGCAAACACAAGGACCATCTTGTCCCTGACAATCTCGCTGTA
>OY751318.1:23309713-23398532 GCA_963564615.1 Rhorus exstirpatorius
TATAGGGAAATAGAGGAGGTTTGTAAAAAAACAAAATGAGCAAGGAGAAAGAGAAAGAGTTGGAGTAGAAGAATAAATGAAGATTAAGAGATAAATGTTAATAGCACGATGTGTAGTTTAAGAAGATTGTTAGAAAAAAACTAAAGGAATATATATGCTGGTTTTATGTTTTGTATTATTTTGTGAAAAACTTGACAGAGTTATGCAAATAAAACACCGCTACTACTATCAATTATTCTTAAATAATGTGCCTATGAATGAAAAAAAAAAATGTGTAATATTGTTATGAACAATTATTTTTATAATCCAGTTATAACAATTTATTCATATTTGCCCTTATGCTCGACGAGTTGAGATTCAATTTCGAGCGTTCATCTTCGTTAGTGTCAAATCTCGCCACTAGGATAGCGCATCCTAACCCTAAACTGCCCTAAACTTCCCCGACAAAGTAGGAGTTACACGTACTTGACTTTTCAAATATCTCTTGAGAAAAACAAACAAAAAAACTCTAAAAACAATGTCCATTTTTTTATTGAATAAAAAAAAAGTAAATCGTAAATGTGAAAGTCTAACGGTAAGTCTTTGTTAAGCTTTAGAAAGAAAAAAAAAACCATATACGAAACAACGGATCCGCATGTACCGTTTTTTTCGCATTCGTGATAAATACGCGCTCTAGCGGTAAAAAAAAAAACGATGTGTCGCCCGATCTATTTTTTTTTTCCCTCCATCCCCGTGACTTTTTATTCTTTTTGTCTCTCTTCGCGTTCGAGATCATGCCACTCGGGGCGCGCGGCGTGCGTGTGTTGTGTGTCTATTGCCGGCGTAGAGAAACGCGAGAGAGATATATGAACGGTCTCGTGGCGATCGCGTCGCAAGTTTGCACGTTCGTTTTTCTTTTCGTACATAAAATAGTTTCAACAAGTTTGCCGTGGTGTGTGCTAGTGTGTTATGTGTCGACGCGAATATCCACGGATGCTTCTCTAGATCATCGAGGAAAACTTCTCTCGATATTGTATACAGCATTTCGAGGGCGAGTCAATTGGGGGAGGCTGGCCACGTGGGAGAAAGACAGAGAGAGAGAGAGAGAGAAATGGAGAAGAGGTCAAACGGGATCACGGTCGAGTTGCAAAACTTTGAGAAAACAATAAGACAACCAAATTCGTAAAGTAAGTATACAGTGTACAGTTTACATTTTTTTTTTTTTAATTATTGGAAGGCGTTTTTCAACGAGCATTCGTTTCTAGTTATTTCTGGTAATCTTTAGTCTTTTGTGCCGAATTCAGCGATGTATAAGCATAGGGCATGGTTCGAACCAAGATTGGAAACGTCATCGTTGTAAAACGCCTTTGGTTTCACAAAAAAAAATCGTGATGCATTATTACTGTTATTATAATTATATCGTGAAAATTTATCGGGAACGTTAGCCAGCAGCGCTTAATGCGACCGGTAATCATATTTAGCAACAGTTAACAAATTTCTCATGAAACTCGGGCGTGCAATTTTTTTTTTTCCCCTTCGAAACACTGATACGATATTATGGCGCTGCGATCGCACGTAAAATCTCGTGAATTTACGAACGACTTCACGACGCCTGATAATTCCAATCGCGACGCATTATAAACCGTTAAAAACAAAAACAAAAACAAAAATACAGACCTTCCTTGATTTCCTTTCTCATGAGATCGGCACTTCCCTTGGTCGCTCGTGCCACCATATTGGTAAAACCAATCCCAAGACTAAGAAGTTTGTAATCGTCGTCGGCGGTCAGTGGTTCGGGGGTAAGTCCGCTCAGATATAGACACTTCCCTGTTGAAGAGAGAGGCAGGGCGGGAGGGGGATAGAGCGAAAAAAGCGCAAAACAATGAAGTTAGAGGCAAAAGTCTTTCGCAGGAAGGCCAACGAAAAGAATTAAAAAAAAAAATTGAGAGTTCCCGATACTGGGCCACTGGGTGAAACAATGCGAACTCTCTTTTCGTTGTTTCTTTCACTTTTCCTGCTTCTCGTTTCCCTATCCATACATATATATAGATATATATACACGTAATTTTTTTTTTTATTCTCCGATTAAACGAAAGTACTACGATGGTAGGGGACGGTGGGAAAGGACGGAGGTTGGCACGCTTTTAAAAACTTGAAACCGTAAAATTGTTGGAAGGGTCGTGAACGAGATTGAGAGAAGAGAGTTGGAGAAAAACTTTCAGGGAGAAGTTACGTGCACACAGATATATATATTGTATATGTAGGAAATTTATCACTTTTACGGCAAGTCGTTCGCGCGAGTGTGTCGGCCAGGAAGAAGCGCGACGATGGGAGGGGAGCACAGATGGCGCTTTGGTGGTGATAGGCAGCTTTTTTTTTCCTCCCGCGCACCCCTCGCTATTTTCAGCGTTTTCTCAATTCTATCGCATCGTCGTAGCACGTAGAAATTGCTCTCGTAGATGGCGCACTATGAGATTGTACGGTGGCTGCTTGCTCTGGATGTCGGCGACCTTGGCAGAGCAACCAGAGACACAGAGAGAAAGAGAGAGAGAGAGAGAGAGAGAGAGAGAGACGGGAAGGGGCACACAACTTTCGCGAACAAAGTTAGAGTTCGTGGAAGGAGAGCCGCGACAGATTATAACCGAAGTTTTTTACTGGTTTAATCGCTACTCTCACGTGGCTCATACCAGCGGGACGTTTTATCTCCGACCAGGCGTCGTAGAAATAGAAAGGGCGAGAGTATCGGAGTTTTTGTTTTAGTTTTTTTTTTATAATTGTAGTTGAGCGATAATAAAAATGACCCAAAGACAATCGAGCAAAAACTTTGACTAGAGTCGTCTGCGATGTTACAAGCCGTGTTGTGTGTACGTGTGTCACTTAATTTTTTCATTGAATATGAGAAATGGCTTAGGGAAGAATCATCCCACGTGGTCGCTACACTTATTATTTATAGCGCTTCCACGCTATCCAGCACAGAGCGTCCCTCTGGCGGACAATGAATGTACTGATCGGTCTGTCGAACGAGTGTATGCCGAACGGAGGAGTCGAACCGCCAGCTGGTTGTTGGAAATAGCCATAGCCTCACTCAACTCGACGCTAAGACGTCTTTTACGTACTTTATTGTTATTATTATTTATCATACGAATTTTGGGTCTCCTCAACAGTATTATTTTTACCTTTCTAGGCAAAATTAAGATGTTATTTCTAATCAGCAGAATATTTCCAATCGGATAGCTTTTTCGAAAAACTTTGGAATATCCAAATTTCAAATTGTCACAACTTTACTATACGGTTTGATGGATTTTTGCTCAATCGGTGATTTTTTAAAATGCCACGCGTAGACTCGGGCAAATGCAATATAGTTCACTACTGAGATCTCAATTTCTTGGCACCGTAATAGCAACTTTGAAAATTATCGAAAAACGATGGAAAAAGACGAAAATCGATGTTGTTCGATTTAGAAAATTTGTGAAAAAAATAAAAAAATAAATCGTAAAACGATTAACCAAGCGGAATTTCAAGCTCAATCGATCACAAAAACAATTAGCAATAGTGTTCATTTAAAATTCCATTGGGAAGCAAAATGACAGCGATTTTAGTGGTCCCACTGATTTTTTTATCACGAAACGACAAAAAACATATACATATATATACGTTAGATTTTGAAAAATTCTTTTTTCTGCGCAAACTCAAAAATTACAATTAAAAATCTTCGCGAATCTTTGGCAAAAAGAAGCGCGGTTTATTCAAGTTTCACTGCACCTTTTCGTTGTGTGGAACTCAATTATTCAACGACGAAAAGAAAAACTCGAGGGGCGGGTTTTCAAATGAATAATTACGAATCCGTATAGCAGAAAAAAAAAATGAGATTTTTTTTTCTCTAACGAATTCCCCGTCACGTTGAGAGAAGGACACGAATATAGAGCTGGCTGTTAGTGGTTAGTGCCGTTGGTAACCGCCAGGTCGCAGGTCGATGCCACCAACCTGTGACCGCGGACAGAGAGAGAGAGAGAGAGAGAGAGAGAGAGAGAGAGAGAGAGAGAGAGAGAGAGAGAGAGAGAGAGAGAGAGAGAGAGAGAGAGAGAGAGAGAGAGAGAGAGAGAGAGAGAGAGAGAGAGAGAGAGAGAGCTCGGTTCTCCGGGAGTTTACGTACCGGGAATGGAACGAGAGAGAAAGAGAGAGAAACCGCGCCTGGAAAATCAATTTTCACGGGGCTTCCCCCCTTGTCGGTGCGAGGAGACAGCACCAGTTTTTTTTTTTCCTTTATTTATTGAATTTTTTGCGTTTTTCTGCTTCGATATAACCCCTGGAGTTTTTTTTTTTTTTTATAAAAAAAGAAGAAAAAAACAACAGACAAAACTTTCGATGGGAATTCTCCCTCGCTGAGACGTCGAGAGTTCGTTTCATGTGGTTGCATAAAAAAAAAAAAATCTCGTTCGTCGTTGGGTAAGGTCAAGTGGAACTAGGCTAAAAGCGCGACCCTTTTTCACTGCGAGGGTTGAAATTTTTCTCTCTCTCTCTCTCTCTTTCGAGGCGAAAAGAAAAAAATTACAATAATAAATCCCCCTCGCTCTATCCATCTCTCGTGATCTCCCCCCCTTTGCAGACACATATATATATATTATATAAGTAGATATATGAACATGAGATCGAAAAGACCAGACGTTTCGCGACCTTGAATAATCCGGATGCCTCGCGAGAAGGCACTTGCCGTGGGACGACCCTTAACCACCGATAATCGATTGGCACGCGTGACTCTCGTGTTAGTTTTTTTTTTTTCTCTTTTGCGCACAAATCATCGAACACGGAAATAAGAAAAGACTTTTAGTCCAGTCACGGTCCAGTCAAAATGGTGCATTTTAGATAGGTAGCGATTTTCTTTTTTTTTCTTTTTTCTTTTTTTTTTTTTTCATTTCATAGGGAGGTCGGCCATGAGTGTAAAACTCAGTTTCCGGGATTATAGAAGGCGAGGAACGGACGCCATCTTGAAATTAAGGGTACAATTTGTTTTTTTTTTAATTTATCTCCGTAACCGTGAAGCTGACAAAAATTTTGTACAGAGTTTTTTTGTCATTGATACAATTATCTGTAACTTTTTTTAACAACTTTTTGCGCTAATGTTAATAATGAAAAAGTTATAAACCAAAAAAAATGAAAAATGAGGGGATGAAAAACTCCGAGGCCAGATAATTAATTGATTTAAAATCTTACAATAAAAAGGCTTTGTACTTTTTTTTACGCAGCATTTCGTAATAAACAATTTGACCTATTTAATTTTTTTATTCTACCTACCTTCACAATACTGAAAAATTAATAAAAACAAATCGAATAATAAAATTAATTGCGTCAAATTGTTTACAACGAAATGCTGTATACAAAATGTAAGAAGCATTTTTATTTTAAGATTTTTAAATAATCAATTATCTGGCCTCGAAGTTTTTCATCCCCTCATTATTCATCTTGTTTTGATTATAACTTTTTTATTATTAACATTAGCGCAAAAAGTTGTGAAATAAAGTTATAGATAATTGTATCAGCTACAAAAAAGCTTTCTTCAAAATTTTTTTCAGCTTCACGGTTACGGAGATAAATCGAAAAAACTAATTGCACCCTTAATTTCAAGATGGCGTCCGTTATGGCCGACCCCCCCTACGAAATGAAAAAAAAAATCGCTACCTACTCAAAATGCAGTCATATTTACCATTTGACTGAACTATTTGGGGCTTTTTCTTCGAATTTCGAAGAATATATTTTTATTTCATATTTATAATTAATACCTGTACTGAATAATACTCTGATATAAATTAAATATATTTAACATGAATCAAATATAAATTAAATATATGTTCATCGTATAAATTTCTCCGTGTAATTGGCAAATATTTTAAAAATCCATTTTTCATAAATCCTCGAAATAAATTCGACAGAAAAAAAAAAAAACGAAACAAGGGATTTCGTTCCAATCATTTTCAAGACCCCATTGCACAATTTTCAAAAAAATTAATTTTGTAAGTCTTGCATCGATATTCGTGGGAATAAAAAAAAACACTTAAAATTCTCTGTTCTATTTTGTTTTTTTATTTATTTTTTTTCTTATCCATCGTAGCAAAAGTGCTATGGGAACGAGGAAAATTTGCAAAGTTTCATACTCAAGTAGTTCGATAAATTAATAACAAAAGTCGAGACTCGATGAATCGGAACAGAAACCTCGGACTTACCGAAGGGTAGTTGAATTCAATTTTTTTTTTTCTAATTAATGTAAAAAAATTGCTTATAAATTTCATTGAATGGGAGAATTTATATGAAAATATTTTAATTGTACGAGTCTACGAAAAGGAAAAACTTAACTACCCATTAGATTACCCATAATAGGGGACCGTTTTCAACCTTATTATTTTTATTTTTTTTTTCCAACTAGTCTGCAACGGACGTTCGATCATTTTACTGTAAAAAAAAAAAAATAAATAAAAAAAAAAAATAAAAAAATCTCCTGTGAGTCGGAGAGCGAGGGAAAATTGCCAGAGCAGGTTTTAATCATTGGTGTGGGTAAATGGAGCGTGGACTGGGGAGGGGGCTCTCTTTTTCTCTCTCTCTCTCCCCCTGCGTGTGTATAAGCCTCGCTGCTATCGAGCGGATAGGCACACGCGCGGGTTCTTTGCTCACCCTCCCCTGTATATAATACACTCTTTTACTCTGGTTCTCGGCAACCCGTAGCATTCAACCGTCTAGAACTATTACATCGGTCCCTTCGAGTTTACGAAGGTTCCCGTTTTCGACCCCTGGTTCGCTCATCGTTCAGATATAAAAATAATAAATACACACGAATTTCAGATTTTAGATTTTTACGTGCGACAACTCAAGCGGAGTTTGTTTGATCTTTGATTTCGATTTTAAAAAATCAAATTTAAGAGAAATTTGAAAAAAAAAAATCTTCACTGCAAAAAGAAAACATCGAAAATCCCAATTGAAGAATCGTTTGAGAGGTCACCACGAAATTCAGGGAGTTTGATATACAAAAAAAAAAATATTTTTTTTTTTTTTCAATGCATATATATTTTTTTTAAACATTAATTTAAATTTTCCACTCGGTTGAAAATGTGATAAAGTTTTATTTCAAGCAGAGTATTAATTTAAATTAATTAAAGAATTATCAATTGAAATATTTTTTTCTTCTATTTTTCAAATTTCTTTTTTTTTTTTTTTTTTTTGCATTGATACTGAAATCTAAAGACATGTTTATCAATTTTTCATGGTCTCTCGGTCGAGACATTGATACACGTTAATAGATCGGTCTCCATATGAGCGAGGGATGTTCCACAGGTTGACAAAGTTCTCCGAGTAATATAGAGACAAATATATATATATATATATATATATATATATATATATATTTGTATGCATGTATAGCGATGCAGTCGATGAATCCACATCATCTATCTATATTCATCCGTCTATCGGAAAACCCTTGACTATATAACCATTGTATATGATATCGTTTGTGTACGAAGTATTTTGCATCGATGCAGCGTGCGGTGCAATGAACCTTGTCAACCCTTTCGTTACATGCATGTATGTATATTAGGGTGGCCTTTTTTTAGGTTTTTTTTTTTTCAGATTTTAATAGTCTCGCCCCCCCCCCCCCCTCCCTAAATCGGTTCTAAATAAATAAAAATCCCTGAATTTTTTCAGATTTTTATTCTGATGATTGACCCTGACCAGCGAGGTCAAAGTTTCTCATAAGAATAACATGAGGTTTTTATAATTTATTGTATAAAATTCGAAAGCAAGAATATTTTTCAGCCGAAAAATCTAAAATTTTCGACACTTCATTTACATTGATGCAGCTTCATGAAAAAAAAAAATTGATAACACTATTTTTTTGAGTTTTATATGTTCACGTCAAATAGATTCTTTTTTTTAAAGCACGATTTTCAACGATTTTTTATTCATAATAATTGATAAAATAAATATTTCTCTGCTCAATGGTTCAAAATTCTCTGAAACTTATAGTCTGCAATGGTGTCAGTTCGTGAAAAAAAAAAAAAAAATTAAAAACACTATTTTTACAAATTTCATATTGGTTGTTCCACGTCTACTCGGAATTTTTTCTTGAAAATCATGGTTTTTCAGGTATAAGTTGCTTTTTTATGCAATAAAGTTCGTGAATTATCGAATTACAATGGAATAACCTATATAACGCTCATACGTTACAGAGAAAAAAAAAACGAGTACTCATGTAGATGTTAATTTTTCATTTTTTTTCAATGCCATAATTAAAGAAGAATTTAAAATCATATCTGATCTCAAATACGGTATACGAAAGTTTCGATACCATAAGTTACATTTTTTTTCCACGTGGTAAGACCATTGAAAACTCATTCTCAAGACTTTCAAATTATTGAGTTGAGAAATATTTTTTTTTATTAATACTATTCAGGAAAAAGCCCTCAGAGACCGTGATTTTCGAAGAAAAATGCCGAGTACACGTGGAACAACCCATATAAAATTTATAAAGATAGTGTTTTTATTTTATTTTTCATAAACTGGCATCATTGCAGACTAGTTTCAGAGAATTTCCAACTATTGAGCTGAAAAATATTTTTTTATGAATTATTATAAATAAAAAATCGTTGAAAACTGTGCTTTTGAGAAAAAAAATCTATTCCATATGAAATAATCCATATAAAACTCAAAAAAATAGTGTTATCAATTTTTTTTCACGTGACTGCATCAATGTTTGATGAAGTTTCGAAAATTTTAGGTTTTTTCGGCTGAAAAATATTGATGCTTTCGAATTTTATATAGCAATGCCTAAAAAAACCATGTTATCTTTATGGGAAGCTTTGACCTCGCTGGCCAGGGTTAATCATAAAAATAAAAATCTGAAAAAATTCAGGAATTTTTTTAAAATTAATTGGAATTATGTATCCTCCAACGTCCACGCATTTGAGGATAAAAAAAAAGTACAATTACCGAGCTAAAAAAAAGAAACCTCGAAGAAAAAGTGCTCGTTTTTTTTTTTTTTTATTAATTACGATTTTATCGTTAATTCATCATATCGAGTTATAATGGACGGAATTAATTATCGCGTGCAAGAATAGTTTTCCGGAATCTTCAGCCTTTTTTTTCCAAATTTTCATCAAGATGGACGATTGTTACTTCCACGTAACCTGAATTTGTTATTTGATACTCGAATCAAATCAGGAAGGAAATTTACAGTAAAAAAAAAATTCAAAGAAACATAATTTTTGTATTAAATTTATTTAATTCAGACTTTTTATATATTTGTGGTTGTGATGTTATGTTTGGGTTCCCAATTCATAAAGAATATAGATGCATTAGGATGGTCGTTACATGAGATTTGAAAGAATTTTTATCCCCCCTCCCGCAAATTTTTCCCGAATAAATAAAAAGCAATTCTGTAATTATTTAAAATTTTCTTCACGACATGGTAACCCTGCTCCGCAAGGGGGATGAAATTTTCCATCAAAGATACACACGATTTTACGATCTTCGGAGTTGATAATTTTTGCATCACACCGAATGATGAGCCTTGAATATTTTTTTGCAACAAAAAAAAAAAATACTTTGCGAGAGTGTCTGCTGCATGGAAAAAAAATAGCCAATTGTTGTAGCTTTAAAATTTTGTATGGTACCGCCCTCTGCCAATATCGTGTGTTTTGATAAATTTTATTGTTTTTTTTTTTTTCTTTTCAAATTTCCTACTTTGAATATTTTTTAAAAATTTTTATTTCATGCAATGTTGCTTCAAAAATCTTGGAAAAAAAAAAAGAAAGATATTTTCACCGAGATGGAATCCACAATGCCGAACCCAAACCAAAAACTAAATTATCCATTTCAAGTTGAATTCACGTTTTTTTTTTTACTCAGCAGCAACGATATGTATATTTATACATATACATAATGTACCGTAGGTATACTATGTATAGTATTATGTATAGTACATAATATACATATGTAGCTTCGTCCTACTGTACATCAAGCGTGTATATAACATATACCGTATTATATGCACGTACACATATGTACTAAACTGCACAGACATACTCTTTCGATGTCGCACCACGAGTACAGCTCCCCCAACTCCCTTGCGTCCGCACTTTTATCCCTTCCTCACTCCCGTGGAAAACCATCCAGCAGTTCCACCGAGAGAGAGAGAGAGAGAGAGAGAGAGAGAGAGAGAGAGAGAGAGAGAGAGAGAGAGAGAGAGAGAGAGAGAGAGAGCTCCACACATATATATATTTATATATACATATATAGTCAGTAGCAGCCGGTTCATCCGTGCGCGCCACCTCAGCTTCCAACATTTTTACCTCCCCTGCGAGCCCAGTGGAAACTCACTCACTCTTTCTCGGTCTCTTTTATCCACCGTAGAGTGGAGCCCCAGCTATATATCCTATATCTCCTCTTTCTCTACATCCCTCTCCATCCTCCCTCACTCCCCGCTGCCCTTATAGTTTCTACTTCGTCTTCCTCTCCTCCCAGTTGCTGTGAGCACACAGCACATTCCCCTCTATCTATCACTCTCTCTCTCTCTCTCTCTCACTCTCTCTCTCTCTCTCTCTCTCACTCTCTCTCTCTCTCTCTCTCTCTCTCTCTCTCTCTCTCTCTCTTCTCTCTTTCAACCCCTTCGTTTTGAGCTAGCTCTCCTCCATTCCCCTTCGCCCTTCAGCTCCCGTACGTATCTCTTTGGATCGTGGCAACCAACACCGCCCTTTTTCACCCTTTGCCAACGCAGCATAAAAGCCCCATCTCCATCTATCGCTCCATCTCTCTCACTCTCCCTCTCTTTCTCTCCTCTCACTCGCTACACAGTGTGTTGCCCGGACGCGGCGACCCCTTTTCTGCCAACCCTGTTTTCCCTTCAGTGCTCTCTCATTCTCCCTCTCTCTCTCTCTCTCTCTCTCTCTTCCTCGCTCTCTCTCTCTCTCTCTCTCTCTCTCTCTCTCTCTCTCTCTCTCTCTCTCTCTCTCTCTCTCTCTCTCTCTCTCTCTCTCTCTCTCTCTCTCTCTCTCTCTCTCTCTCTCTCTCTCTCTCTCTCTCTCTCTCTCTCTCTCCTCTCGCGTTATATTCCACCGGTACACTATACTCACGGAGAACCCCCGGGAAAACCCTGGAAAATCGAGTCCTCTCGTTCTCCATGCCCTATAATACGAAGAGAGGGTTGGGGAGGGAGAGAGCAACGTTGGAGAAGAGAAAATCGTGAAATTCAACGTATATATAGTTAAATATGCTTGGGTATATACTATTGGTGGTATGGTGGATCGTTGGGCGACTTGAGCTAAACTCACGCAACCGTGTATGCGTGCGTTGAGAAACACGAGGCTTACATGCTAAAGTATATCTTTATATATACATGTGTGCGTGTGTGTGTGTGTGTGTATGTGTGTGTTTTGGAGGAGGCACACCTTGGGTATTTTTGTGCTGAAACAAGCCGGCGAATAAAATCGCTTCTACCCAACTCTCCTCTATCCGACTGTTTACTACTTGTAAGGGGGCCGCAAAGGGAGAAGGAGAATTTTGTTTTTTTTGACCTTTTTCTCTGTTTTTCGTCCCTGAAAAATCGCGACGAGAACTCTCCGTTTCGCCGAACTACAACCAGCGTTGCTGGCTTTTATTTTATTTTTTTCTCGTAATCTCCTTCATCGGCGAATGTGTTCCAGTTGTTAGGAAAATACTCTTCAGCTTGGGATTTTAGGACTCTTATCATTTATATTTAAAATTTTTTATTTTTAGGGAAAACGAGAAGCATCTGAAGCGATATAATTGAGAATTTGAAGAAAAAAAAAAAAATTCTGCACAATGCTGAAGTCATGTGATATTTGAATTTCGGGGTTTAATTATACAGTCGAGATTTACTCACAGAAGTGATTGCCAGGTCCGGCGTAATGATGACCCTTGTACGCCGCGAATAATCCGGGATTAATGCCGATCTGGGGAAGAAAAAAAAAAAAAAAACAACAACAACAAGATTAAACAATATCGATGTTGAGATCATGAAAATATTTTCGTTCGTACATAGAGACGCATAACCAAAAAAATCGCAATCCCCTAGAAGAGAAAGAAGTGAAGGAGTGAGGGGGAGAGAAAAGAATTTTAAAAAAAGTTAAGTTTTCAGCCAATCTAAGGAATTCGATTCATCGTCTTCCCCCCCCCCCCCCCCCCCACATTACTACATCTGTTGGTAGAGCCGCGGTGGACTGTGGATAGATTCAAGGTGGAAGCCCTTTCACTCCCTCCACCTCCCTGGTCTTCTTGAGCTTCCAAGTTTACGCGTTCGGTTATATCGGAAGAGTTTAGTAGACCGAAGAGAGAGAGAGAGAGAGAGAGAGAGAGGGATTTCTTGACTACCGAGTTTATCAATCTCTCTCTCTCTCTTTCTCTCTTTCGCTACACGGGAGTGAGAGTTTGGAAGTTTCGTGTTGAGCGAGGAGAAGCTTTGCGCGCGATATGCTCACGGCTTTTCTCTCTCTCTCTCTCTCTCTCTCTCTTTCTCTGGTGTTATTATTGAGGCCGTTAGAGGGCGCTAGTGAGCGTTTTCGCTAGAGGCTTATCCACATCCGGGAGCGCCAAAGTCTCTCCGCGACGATTGTGCAACGCGTGTTTCTACACAAAGGAAAGAGACTTGGACTCTCCTCGTTTGCAGAGTCGTATTAGTTTACGCGCTCCCACTCTCTCTCTCTCTTTCTCTCTCTTTCTCTCTCTCTCTCTCTCGCATATAACGGTAGTAGACAATACTATACCTGTTGCGCAACTAAAGCGAAGCGTGTTATCGGTTTCCTCTTTGCTTCCAAGATTAGGTAACTAATCATGCCAGAGTCCAAGGATAACTCAACACAGGCACATCACGTGTATATGACAATATGATATCGAGGGCTTAGAACCAGAAAGGCGTAACCCACAAAAAACGGACTATACTGCCATAAGGGCGTATCCCCAACTTTAACACGGAAGTTCCATAAGAGCAAAATTAATCAGCCTACAGCCAGAAGGGCGTAAGCCCACACTACAATACTGCCAGAAAGGCGTAAGCCACGAAAAAAAAAAAAAGTGGCTTACGCCCGTCTGGCAGATCATTCATCATTTTTTCCCGGATTTAAATCGCCTGATTACAGCCAGACGGGCGTAACCCTCTTTTTTTTATTTTTCGTGGCTTACGCCTTTCTGGCGGATAACCGGTCAATTTTTTCCGGATTTCGATCGTCTACTTACTGCCAGAAGGGCGTTACCCCAAAAAAATTGAAAACTTGATGTGTGTAAGATGCTGGCCAGTTTTCCATCTTTCTGGCCAGTTGATGGCCAGTAAACTGTCGAGTTCCAGACTAGGTGTGTAACGCAAATCTGTTCAGTGCCAGTCTTGGCAGGCTGACGAGTTGCTGGTCAGCAAAACTCGGTAGTTGCTGGTCAGGAAACTATTCGCTATTTGCTAATATTTTTTTATGCGAAATCTAAACAAAAACGAAATATACCATTTTCAAAATGGTTGCATGCGCATATTTAGTCGTTGCTATAATTTTTCAAAATAAAAATTTTTTTTTTAATTTCAAATTTTAAAAATTTGTCAAAATTTTCAAAATTTTTAAAATTTTTCAAAATTTTCAAAATTTTCAATATTTTCAAATTTTTCAAATTTTTCAAAATTTTCAAAATTTTCAAATTTTTCAAAATTTTCAAAATTTTCAATATTTTCAAATTTTTCAAATTTTTCAAAATTTTCAAAATTTTCAAATTTTTCAAAATTTTCAAAATTTTCAAATTTTTTAAATTTTCCAAAATTTGAAAATTTTGAAAATTTTGAAAAATTTGAAAAATTTGAAAATATTGAAAATTTTGAAAATTTTGAAAAATTTGAAAATATTGAAAATTTTGAAAATTTTGAAAATTTTGAAAATTTTGAAAAATTTTAAAAATTTTGAAAATTTTGACAAATTTTTAAAATTTGAAATTAAAAAAAAAATTTTTATTTTGAAAAATTATAGCAACGACTAAATATGCGCATGCAACCATTTTGAAAATGGTATATTTCGTTTTTGTTTAGATTTCGCATAAAAAAATATTAGCAAATAGCGAATAGTTTCCTGACCAGCAACTACCGAGTTTTGCTGACCAGCAACTCGTCAGCCTGCCAAGACTGGCACTGAACAGATTTGCGTTACACACCTAGTCTGGAACTCGACAGTTTACTGGCCATCAACTGGCCAGAAAGATGGAAAACTGGCCAGCATCTTACACACATCAAGTTTTCAATTTTTTTGGGGTAACGCCCTTCTGGCAGTAAGTAGACGATCGAAATCCGGAAAAAATTGACCGGTTATCCGCCAGAAAGGCGTAAGCCACGAAAAATAAAAAAAAGAGGATTACGCCCGTCTGGCTGTAATCAGGCGATTTAAATCCGGGAAAAAATGATGAATGATCTGCCAGACGGGCGTAAGCCACTTTTTTTTTTTTTTCGTGGCTTACGCCTTTCTGGCAGTATTGTAGTGGGCTTACGCCCTTCTGGCTGTAGGCTGATTAATTTTGCTCTTATGGAACTTCCGTGTTAAAGTTGGGGATACGCCCTTATGGCAGTAAGGTAATGAAAAGTCGAAAAACAGTGGGTTACGCCCTTTTGGTCCTAAGCCCTCGATATGTATGTTGAGTATTCTCCGTGAACTCAGCCATTTTTTTCCCAAAATCTTTTTTGAATGTTTTCCCGCTTATCTGCCAGCTTGTAATTTCCACTCTAACCTGGACACCGGCTTTTCACTTATATAAGCGATTTTCTTCTATCATTATTATTATTATTATTATTATTATTATTATTTTACTTTGGTTCATGAAGATAATTGATTATTCGTTTCTGGAAATTCATGAAACGAATATAATAATTTCCATCATGGGGAGTACAGAATTCTCAGGTAAAATTACAAAATTTGCAAGTCACGTTTATGAAAAAAAAAAACATTTGATAATGAAAAAAAAAAAATCACTCAGAAATGCGAAGTAACGAAGTACTCGGCAGAGGACTGATTTGAACGATATAATTGAAGATCGCGGAGGGGGGAAGGGAGGGTTACGGAAAATCGGAGAACGATAGGATCTTAAATCAGTGAATCCGAGGGGAATGCCTCAATCCTACACATTATTACCTACACAAAATGGTCCTACACGTGATTCGAGCTACACAAATACGAGCTACACAAAATTTGAGCCACACAACTCCGAGCTACACATAATCAGAGGCGGAGATCTTCAACCTACACAAATCGACAGCTACACAAATGTGACCTGCACAAATTCGAGCTACACAAATTCGAGTTAGAATGATTCCGTTGTTCCATCATTTAACCGAGGCCACTCTCATACCCGCGAGGTTTTAAATTTATATTGCTATTGAATTTCAATTCTCGCGGGTATGAGAGTGTGGCCTCGGTTTAAATGGTGGAACAACGGAATCATTTTAGATCGAATTTGCGTCGGTCGCATATTATATGTGCAGCTAGAATTTGTTTAGGTCACATTTGTGTAACTCGATGACGCGTACGTGTAGGTCGGAGATCTCCGTCTTTGATTATGTGTGGCTCCAATTTTGTGTATTAGCTCGTAATTGTGTGGCTCGAATTTTTTTGAATTTGTGACGGTTGCACATGTGTAGCTCGAATTTGTGTAGGTCACCATTTGTGTAGGTTAATTTGTGTAGCTCGATGATGCGTATATATACGTGTAGGTCGGAGATCTCCGCCTCTGATTATGCGTAGCTCGGAGTTGTTTGACTCAAATTTTGTGTAGCTCGTAATTGTGTGGCTCGAATTTTGTGTGGCTCGAATCATGATGTAGGACCATTTTGTGTAGGAAAGAATGTGTAGGATCGGTGGCCTCTCCGATCTCAATAAAAATCGGTACGTGAAATTTTTTTTGGTCGAACATTACGAGTTTAACGTAAAAATTCCATAATTCCAAGATGGCGGATTCATTGAGGCCGATGAAAAAAAAAAATCATGCGATCTCAATGAAAATTGGTACATGAAATTTTTTTACGTCCTACATTACGAGTTTAACGTAAAAATTTCATAATTTCAATATGGCGGACTCATTGAGGCCGATGAAAAAAAAAAATCATGCGATTTCCCTGAAAATCGGTACGTGAAATTTTTTCAGGTCGTAGATTACGAATTCGGTGAAAAAAAAAAATCCCCAAACTACTCCATAGCGTGGGTATGTAGGTATATCGTGGGTATATTGGCTGGGTATATCGACTGTCTTTAAACAAGCATTTATGTACTAGATTGATGTATTACATATTCGTGGTTTAATGGTTGTTTTTCTTTCTTCGATATATATATGTGTGTGTGTGTGTGTGTCACGGTACAAAAAAAGTATTGGTACCGTCTGTAAACATTAGACTTGTATACATCGACGTTGGGTGAAGTTTTGCCAGAAACGAGGCGAAATTAATTCACGTGGCATGCCGTAGCGCGGGACACGTTTGACTTGTACTCTGTACAAGCTACAAGCGTTATTACGTATCTCGTTCGTTTCAACGCAGGTCACTGAATTCAATGAATTAATTTTTTTTTTTTTCTTCATTCATTTTCAACGATCAAACGATTCTGTAATTTTTACAAAATTTCCCAACTCGCACGTCAAACGATATTGCGTTTTGGAGAATTTTTTTTTTTTCTTCAATTCCTACAAAATTCAAATCAATGTGCAAGTGGCTAATTTGCACGACTCCGGTTTGTTTAGCTTTGTTTTTTTTTTTTTTTCGTAACGCAAACATTCCGTGTTACGCGAATCATGTCTTTGCGGAACGTAAATATTTATTCAATCGAAGCACAACAATAGGCTCGGTAAAAGTTTATATATATATATATACATAAATATGGAGAAAATCCAACTCAAGTACGCATTGGAACAAGTAAACCTGAATTTTTTCAAAATTTTCCGGATCACACTTCTCTATAGAAATCTATAGATGTCCTTTAAAAAAAAAAAAAAAAAAAAAAAGTCCTGTACAAAAGTTTTGCAGCTTTCTTTGAAATTTTAAAAAATTATTTTTTCACATTTTTCATTCACCTCGGAGAATGTACTTACGATGAGAAATATGCGCAAATCATTGATAACAGAAAAGTGCCCAAATTTATTCGGCTGAAATTTTTACAAAAGCTCTCGGAAGAAAAAGTTTTCGAAAGAATTTTTTTTTTTGTTCACCAATTCTAATTGTTAAAAAAAAAAAAAAAACACATGAACAATTTTTACGTTGTGAATTTATTTTCTTGAATATCGTTTTTCGCGCAAAAAGTTATCAAGATTTCATGATTAACTTTTTTCAAAATACTCGTTTTATCGGGGGGGGAAAAAAAAAAAAGGTAACAGTAATTTGTGACGAAACTTGCTCTCCTGCGTTTCAGCGGTAAAATTTAGAGCCAAGTTTCAGAATAATAAAAAAAAACCAAAGAATGACACATCGTGTCTTCGAAAATTATTTCTCATACCGTGCAAATTAATAATAATAATAATTTTTTTTTTTTTGCTCCGTTTGTCCGAGTCCGCCGTGACGGTAAAAAGCGGTTGTATTCTTAACGTAACAATAATTGATTCAGTCGTTTATAATAATTAATTTGAATTTAAACTTAATTGACTTTATTTTCTACAATTTTTCACGAATCGATCTATCGATATTGAAAAAAAAAAAAAAAAAGAAATTTCATAGCGTAAAAATTATTCATAATTTTTTATAAACAATCAGAATTGTCGAATTGAAAAAAAAAAATTCTGTCAAACATTTTTTTTTCTTTCAACCTTGGAATACATCCCGTTTTGTCTCATAATTTTTCACCAACGCTCAAAGTAATGGAGGATCAATAATGGTTACTATTATAGGGCTTGAAAAATATTTAAAACCGTCTAAAACCATGGAAAATCGAAAAATACCGTCATCAAATTTGTTTTTTATAAATCTGGCATAAAATATGAATTTTTAATATTATTTTCAGATTTTTAAATTTGGGAGTATTTTTTTTTTTTTTTTCAATTTTGCGCTGTTACAACCCCCATAGCTAATTAGCATAGTGGTAAAAAAAATGTTTAAACATTTTTTTCGCGTTTTCTCAGGTAGGACAATGGAACAAAAAAAATGTTCATGCTAGGATCAACTCCTGGCTGATTTGGCGTGGAATACCCCATATATATATATATAATTATATAAGTATCCATGTATATTTTCAACCCCATGAATCTGTATATCGCTGGTTTTAAGCGTGCGCGCTATTGTACAATGGGAAAGAACGTGAAATTTGTCAAAGGTGGGGAGAATATTGGAGGGTCCAAACGTTGGTTTGACCGCGATTACAACGCGTCCAACGAAATAACCGAATAACCGTGGATCGTCGCGTTTCGAGCAAATGAACCGGTGAGGCGCGCGCTACGAGTTCCAAATCGTGAAAATACCGAGAGTAAGAGAGACATAGCGAAAAGTTTGAAACGCGTGTGAACAATTATTGGCAACGACGAGTATATATCGGAAAATGCATAGGTATTCTACCGTACCTAATATATATATATATATATATATATAGTCTATATCTATATATAGTCTATATCTAGTTCACACGCGGTACTCTCGAGCAAGTTAAACGGGCAATCGAAGCGATCGAGAGTAAAGTGACAAATTGAAGGGGAAAAAAAAAACGAACAAAGTGTTTTATGATTTCGTTGAGAGGGTTGAAAAAAAAAAAAAACCGAGATTGAAATTGCAAACGCCGAGACATCTGGTAATCCAGGAATGAGGGCAATGTGCAAAAGAAAATAAAAATCAAAGAATTATTAAAAGATCATGATGATCTCGGAATAATTACCGATAACCACGTATATGGGTTTTAAAATTAATTTCATTATATATCAATTCCATTATTATTATTAATAATAGCAATTATTATCAAAAATAATTATTATCAATATTGATAATAGTAATCATTGAAATTAGCTACAATTGTTAATATCAACGATATTAATCAATGATATTAAAAATATATAACTCTTTCGCATCAATAACGCGAGAAGAACTGCATGGCCAAAACACAAAATGTATAGGAAAAAGAAAATAACGGAGGCGATGAAGAATATGGAGGTGATGATGTTGAAATTTGCATAGTTGGAATGCAACGCAAATAGGTTTTTTTTTTTTTTTTTTTTTTTTAAATCATTTCCAGTATTGTTTCAAAGTCGAAAATCGTTTAAGGAGCTTCTTAACATCAATTTGGTGCGGCAAGTATATTTCAAGTATATTTCACAATCGGGCACGGTGAAAAACTTTCTTTATGGTCAAATTATATCTACGAAGGTCTAATCCGTCGTTTAAGCGGTTCTTCGGGGTAAATGTTGCCGTTTTTTCACTCCTAAAATAATCTCCAATCATAACTTCGAATATACTTCTCCCATAAGAGCCCACGTATGAGCGGCATATTTAAAGTTATTTTTTTTTTCTCCTCAACTACGCGGTCAAAAAATCTTAAATAATTACGGTGTATTCCTAGTACCGGCACAAACATACCCTCAAATTTTAGAATCATTCTTACCATTTTTCTCGGTTAAGAACCTCCTTGAACCTTTTTTTTCGCGACCTGGGGCCCAAATATGCCAGAAAATCGTCAGCAATACTGGAAATGATTTTTTTGTTTTTGTTTATTTAAAAAAACCTATTTTCGTTGCACTCAAACGATGCAAACGATAGCATAGTGTGTAGGGATCTAGTTGATTCAAGTAACTCGTAATTCTAGTTACTAGTTTTTGATCCGTTAGAAAAAAAGGGAAATCGTTTTTTTTTTTTTTAATTTTAGTTACTACTTTTTAATCCTTTATATATTTTAAAAAGGGGGGGGGGGGGAATCGTTTTTCTTTCACACCAACTACTAAAAATATCTGCGAAACGGAAATAATTCAAGCCCATAGGTGCGAACAAGGGTTCTACTATGCGCTTATGCAACTATAGTGCTTCGGGGTACGGAAAATCCCAATGTACTCATGCAATAATAAATAATAATAATAATAATAATAATAATAAATAATTATAATAAATAATTATAATAAATAATAATAATAAAATAATAATTATTATTATTATTAATAATAATGTCAATAATCATGAAAAATTGCTCTATAATAAACTTGAAATGGAATATTTTTCTTTTTTCCCTCGATTCGTCACTAACAATTTCATTAGAATCAATTTTTGTCACCGGTCGGCCATCTTGAATTTTCGAATAATCTCATCGGGTACCATTTTTCAAAAAAAAAAATAAAAAAAAAAACCACGTAGCATTACAATTTTTTTTTTTTTCCTTCCGCTCGATCATAATATATTTTCTCGAATTTTTTTTCTTCAATTTTTCTCATTTCCGTCGGATACAAGTTCCATAAAACGAAAAATTCATACAATCGCTGCATATAAATCAAAATGCTTCCAAGATTTTTACCCGTTTTGTGACAAAAATGTTGCAGAAAAAAAGGGCCATTTTTTTTCATAACGAAACTAACTCGAAAAAAAAAAAAAAAAAATGAATACAATAAAAAATAAAATAAAAACATTCGATGGTTGAAAAAAAAAAAAAAAAAACTCACTATGATGATGTCGAGATCGCTGGTGAGATGATCGGGAAGAACTCTCTTGCTGACTTCCTCCTCCGGCATACCGTCGAATCTGTCGTGCTTCTTTCTCTCCTTGTACGTCTTGGCGCGTTTTTTCGCCTCCGCAAGCTCAGCCCTGGAAACGAGATAACGAGTAAAAAAAAAAAAAATATCACGAAATAAAAAAATTATTATCTCGTTAAGTACATCGAACTTTCGACCTATTTCAACCTTCTTCGAGTATTCTTCTCTCTCTATATATATATATATATATATATATATATATATATATATATATATATATATATATATATAGTGAAGTTGAAAGGGTAGAAAGATTCGCAAAATATATATATGTATATATATTGCGAATCTTTCTACCCTTTCAACTTAACTCGTGGAATGGTAAAGCAAAGTAGCTCGTATGTGCTCACTTGAGATCGGAAAACGAGCACATACCGGGCGTATTAGTATAAAATAGGAAGTGTAGCAGAGAAAGAGATAATTTAATTTTTTTCGAGTTAAAATAAAACCCAGTTACGTATGAGGTAAAATTTTCATGATTTCTGACGAGTTAAATTCGAAGAAACATTTCGTCGGACCGATGCTACGACGGAATGGAATTCGTTTCGACGAGGCGGACAGTTTCGCGTAATGAAATTCGGACGAACCGTCAGAATTCCGAGACGAGCTAAATTAATGAATTTAATTGGCAATTCGATAATTCGCCACTGAAGATTTATGAAAATATTATTAACATTATCAATATTATAATTTATTGATATTATAATATTAATGTATTATTAATTATTAGTTTATTATTAAATAATAATAATAATAATAATGTATTAATATTTTATACATTTATTTTCGGGAAAATTCGATCTAAAAAATTATTATTTTTTTTTATCTTCACTCCTAAAAATTTTTTTTTCCCCCCCGATTATAAAAATACGAATGACAGCGTGTATGATGAGCAAAAAAAAAAAAAAGAAAAAACGGGAAAAAAAAACTCACTCTTCCGGTGTCAGTATCATTTCGGATTTTTTCTTTCGACCTCGTTTCTTCGGCTGATGCGTCAACTGAAGTGGATTTATGCCGTTCATAGCGGCGAGATTGAGATGATGCTGCTGCTGCTGGCTTGACATTGGTCCCGGCGACGGCGAGGTCGGTGTAACGATGCCCGATTGTGCGCCACCCGGGCACGTCATCGTGTCGTGATTATCGTCGCCGGGACTACTCGCCGTTCTCATACCGCCGCTCATCGACATTTCCTCGTCCACGAACGAATATGGATCCACGGGAGTCTCGCATTTTATCGAGACCTTGAGATATTTTCCCGAAACGATAAATCAATGTTACGAGAGGGGGAAAAAAAAAAAATAAAAATTCCCCCGTTATAAGCAAAATTTTGACATTTCGGGGAATTTCAGAATTTCCCGTTTATGCGAAATAAGAAAAAAAAAAAAAAAAAAAAGGTTTTTGCACCAAAACTTCTCATACAAGTGCAGGTTCTCATACAGGACAAGTATGTTTGATTTTGAATTTGGCTAGAATCGCTTTGAGCGTTCGGATTTCATAAAATTTTGAAATTTGCGAAAAATATTTGGGATTCCTTCTACCTGTCGCAAATTTAAGATTATCAACATGAATATGTTCACAAACATTTTTTTCCAAAATTTCATAAAGTATGAAATCCTGAAGCGATTTTGCTAAATTCAAAATCAAAAATTCTCGTCTCAAAGCGTATTTATGAAAAAAAAAAAAGTTTTTGCTCAATGATGATCGAATTTACGAAAGTTGGAGCGATCATAGAGATTTTTTTTGAAAATATCGAAATTTTATGAAATCTCAACCTTCTCAAGCGATTTTTGCCAAATTTAGTATGAAATAATACGTATTTATGAAAGAAAAACGTTTTAGTTCAATAACCTCAAATTTACGAACGTCAGAGCGGTCGCAGAAATTTTTCGAAAATTTCATAATTTTATGAAATCTGAACCCCTTGAATGATTTTTGCCAAATTTAGTATGGTATATCCTTGTCTCATCCGTATTTATTTTAAAAAAACGTTCCAATTCAATAACCTCAAATTTACAAAAGTTAGAGCAACGAACTTATTTCGAAAATTTCAAAATTTTATGAAATCTGAACCCCATGAGTGATTTTTGCCAAATTTAGCATGGAATATCCTCGTCTCATCCGTACTTATTTTAAAAAAACGTTCCAATTCAATAACCTCAAATTTATAAAAGTTGGAGCAACGAACTTTTTTCGAAAATTTCAAAATTTTATGAAATCTGAACCCCCTAAGTGACTCTTGCCAAATTTAGTATGGAATATCCTTGTTTCAGTGCGTATTTATGAAAAAAATTTTGGTTCAATAACCTCGAATTTACGAAAGTTAGAACAACCATTGACATTTTTCGAAAATTTCAAAATTTTATGAAATCTGAACCCCTTGAGTAATTCTTGCCAAATTTAGCATGAAATATCCTCGTCTCATCCGTACTTATTTTTAAAAAACGTTCCAATTCAATAACCTCAAATTTACAAAAGTTGGAGCAACGAACTTTTTTCTAAAATTTCAAAATTTTATGAAATCTGAACCCCATGAGTGATTTTTGCCAAATTTAGCATGGAATATCCTCGTCTCATCCGTACTTATTTTAAAAAAACGTTCCAATTCAATAACCTCAAATTTACGAAAGTTAGAGCAACGAACTTTGTTCTAAAATTTCAAAATTTTATGAAATCTGAACCCCCTAAGTGACTCTTGCCAAATTTAGTATGGAATATCCTTGTTTCAGTGCGTATTTATGAAAAAAAATGTTGGTTCAATAACCTCGAATTTACGAAAGTTAGAACAACCATTGACATTTTTCTAAAATTTCAAAATTTTATGAAATCTGAACATATGGAGTGATTTTTGCCAAATTTAGTATGGAATATCCTGGTCTCGGTGCGTATTTATGAAAAAAAAAAAAAATTGGTTCAATAACCTTAAATTTACGAAAGTTAGAGCAACAACAAACATTTTTCGAAAATTTCAAAATTTTTTGAAATCTGAACCCCTTAAGTGATTCTTGCCAAATTCAGTACCAAAAATTCTTGTCCCCTAGCCTATTTATATACAAAATTTCAGCCGAATATCCTTAATTTTACCAAAGTTAGAGCGATCACGGACATTTTTGAAACAAATTCAAAATTATCTAAAATCGGACACATAAATTTTTTTTGAAAATTTCAGCAAACGAGAGATATTGCAATTTCAATTTTTCGAGTGTACGTCCTGCAAGGCACACACACACACACACACACACACACACACACACACACACACACACACACACACACACACACGGATATAAATTACATACAGACATTTTTTTCTAAATGTGCTTTGACGATGTTTTGGCACATTCTGAACATATTGGCATTAAAAACTTGAAACTTTTTTTTATTCACGAAACCAAAGCGTCCTCCATGGGGAAGCAAAAATAAAAAAACATAAAGTTCACTAATTTGGGGATGAATAAAATATAAACAATGAAACTTTGCTCACCTGTCCGAGGGTCGCGGCGTTTGATCCGGGCTGCTGGGGTTGATGTGACGTCGCGGAAATTGGTGTTAGAGGGGTGTGCGGTGTGTGAGGCGTGTGTGGCGTGTGAGGCGTTAAAGGGGTATGATATTGCTGACTGCCGTCACCGCCGTTGCTTCGCATTTCCGGATCTGGACTCGTCTCGTAACCGTCGTCCCTTGCCTCCTGCTTCACCATCACACCTGATCCAGGAATCAATGAAAAAAATTTCGTTGAAACGAGAAGAAAAAAAAAACAGGAAAAAAATTTCAAATCTCTCGGACGAGAGAGCTGAGAATTTTTTTCAAGTCAAATATCGTTAATTTTTTTTCCCCCCTGACTTACCTTGCGACGAACAGTTCATCGACGAGCCATTGTGCACTCCGTTATGAACCGGGGACGGGTAAGACCTGAAACCGAGAAGAAAACAAAATGAGAAATTAAATCTCGGTGTTCGATATTTTATTTATTTGTTGCTGTGTAATTTTTTTTTTTTTTTTTCGTCACAGAAATCACCACGAGATTGACGATTGAGATAGAAATGCGAGAAGCTGAAATACGCAGGAGAAGCCTCAGTGAACTTAACGGGATGATCCAGCAATACCAGGTCAGTTTTTCTTTTATTTTTAAAAATCTTCAGTAAAGTTTGATTATTCTTCCTAGACAAAAATTTATGGGGGAAAAAAAAAACAATATACTAGATCAATCGAAAAAATTATTTATGCATGCCTTTCGAATTAATTGGCAAATAATTAAATTAATTATTCATTCTATAATCCTTATATATATATTTATAATAAATATACTTTGGCTCGTAATGTTGCCACTTATTTTGAATACATTCGAATTCGTGTATAAAATCGAGTAGATTTTTTTTTTCTTTTTTTTTTTTTTTTTTCATCAATGCCCTCAGAGTGGGGGAGGGTAAATTTTCAATTGTCCATGTTCGACCAAACTACGAAAAGGTATATATATATATATTCGAGACCGCGAATTTGTATACTGGGCTATAACTCCGTCGCTATATATATATATATATATATATATATATATATATATATATATATATATATATATATATATATATATATATATATATATATATATATATATATAATATTATATATATATATATATATATATACCCAGTGCGTGTATATAAAAGCTACAAGAGAGCAAGAGAGGGCACACGAGCGATTGCACAAGATTGATTTACGCACGATCGAGCCTTAAAAGCTTCGAAATTCGACACTGTCGATCGAGTTATTCGATAGTGAGAGTTATTCGTACATGCTATACGTTAATATGCGTGTAGCTGGCTCCTCTCGACGCATGTACACACACACACACACGTTTATCTCGTATTTTTTGTACGCTCCAACGAGAGAAAAAGGGAATATATATGTGTATAATTTTGATGTCCTATTTTTTTTTTGTTTTTTTTTTTTTTTTTAATTTAATGGAATTTGGAATAAAATTAAAATTAATATTGTAATATACAAAGGAGAACGATTGAATAAGGGTAAAAGGACAAAAAAGCCTATTTTATTTCTAAGAATATGAGAATTAGATCAAAGTAAAGCTTGTTCAAAGTTATAAACAAAAGTATTGACCTTCATATGGTGTGTTCAAATTTGAAATGGATTTCCAAGAATATGGACGAAAGAGAACACAACAACGATATTTCTTTTATCACGAGAAACACTTTTTGCGATTGCAAACTTCTTTGATAAGACACATTTACGATTTTAATTCAACTTTATACGGTGTAAATTGTTGTTTTGATTTTCGGGTGTAAAAAAAAACCATGTTTTCGACACTATGAGATGGAATTTTTGAGTTTCGAGGAGAATGCCTAGCAGATTCGCCATCAGCGGAAAAAATATATGAATATGTACACGGTCCTGAAGGAAAATTCAAAAATCGAAGATTTTTTTTTTGTTTTAATTTTTGTGAAAAATGAACGGGTTTACTTAAATCGCTGTAATGCGGTTTGCCGATAGAGCTGAGACTGCATTTTTCGCTCATTCTCTTCGTTAGGGTTCAAGCTGCGAAACGCCGCTTGATTAATTTTTTTTTTTCGATTTTTTACAAATTTTTATAGTCGAACCATCGATTCTTGCCAATTTGTTAACAAATTCGCCGATATTCAAAGTGCTTTTTTGGATATAAAAAATTGAGATCTCGGGATAAATCGAAGGGCATTCTCTAAGTCGACTCCTCGGCTTTTCAAAGCACCCCCATTAAGGATGTATGGGGCCACATAATTCCAGTCGAAAAAAGTTTTATTGAGAATTTCAAGTACTTCGCGTTGAAGCAAAAATTTGAAAAAAAAAAAAATAAACCATATTGAAGATTATAATAATATCGATTTCCAATAATAACAATGCCGAAAAACTATCAAAAAATTGTTTAAACAATAAATTATTGCATAAATTTCTCGTAATAGTATATTACACTACAAGGGCCGAAAGTTGGAAATTCCTGCACTGCGCGTGATGATGCCCGAGGCGAAGCCGAGGGCATCATATCGCGCAGTTCAGGGCTTTCAATCTTCTGCCCGTGTGGTGTATACTATTTTTCTTCATGCCCGGTCGAAAGTACGCTGGCTAATTGAATTTTTATACCGATTTATACGTTTTAACAAGTGTTGATGCCTGCCCGACATTGCAGGCACGAGCGAAGCGAGTGCTGCTGGTCGGGGGCAGGCATCAAACACGGAAGAAAGTTAGGTTAGGTTTGTATAGCAAGATGGTTACTGGCGCCAATATTCAAGCTAAGAATGCTTTATTAACAAAGTTATGAAACATGAATATAGTCTTCTATTCTCAAAATTCTTGTTGTAGGTACAACACATTTATATTATCTGTTGATTATAAAATAGTTATAGCAAAAATTTATCATATTATTCATCACAATGAGTTTTTTTGTTTTGTTTTAATCACAAATACTTGAACACAGTCATATTATTTATTATAAAATAGTTTTAGCGAAATAGTATATTAAGCTACAAGGGACGAAAATCGAACTTCCGTCCCTGCTGTCATGATTCCCGAGGCGAAGCCGAGGGAATCACGCAGGGACGGAAGTTCGATTTTTGTCCCGTGTAGCTTATACTTTTTTTCTTCATAGCCGGTCGAAAGTACGCGATTAATTGTAGAAATTGAATTGTCATTATCAATTCCAAAAGTCAAGGTTATGAGTTCGAGTTCGTGGTCAATGCCCGCCGGCATTTGCAGCACGAGCGCCGGCGAGGGCTGCTGGCCGACGGCGGGCATTGACAACCAATAACTATTAATTTAATACATTATTTTATCGTTAAAAGTAATTAAAACACCTTGAATATTTTATGACTGTTTTTATTATATTTTCAGTAACTAAGCCACCTTGAATATGTTATGACGTAAACCAATAAATACCGACCCGTCGATTTCTTCGGTAAGGTTTCCTGTCGCACAATTAATGCGGCCTCGGAATCGGAAAACTTCAATATTTCTTCTTCGGTTTCGGATTCCTCGGATGAGGACATGTTTTTATTTTCACTTTTGAATACCTAGAAACCTTCAACTGCCTCCAACTGTCACTCACTAATTACTCCGAAGGTTATTTGTCAATTGCTATGAAACATTTGACAGATAACCCTCGAATCGAGGGGATCCCTGCGTTTTGAAACCGGGCCTAACTTTCCTCCCGTATCGCTTGACTTTCCTCCCGTATTGCTTTATTTTCGTCCCGCGGCACAGATGGCGCGCGCTACGTTTCCGCAGGGACGAAAAGATCTATTTTCCTCCCGCAAATCGGGGACGAAAATGCGTACTTTCGACCGAGGTATGAAGAAAAAATATTTTTCGATTATATGTGACAAATTCCTCGATTTTTCTGGATGCATATGAATTTTTAAAGAATTTTCTTATAGTTTTTAATTTATGTTTTTTTCGAATTTTGAAAAACTGTATTTATAAATGAGTATTCGTTTGATGATCCGGATACTTCGTGAAGTTAATATAGAACCTTTGTACGTGAACATATCCAAAATGCATCACTTTTCATGCAATTTAAATAATTAAAAATTTTCAAAAACAAAAATTAAAAAAACCATAAGAAAATTCATGAAAAGTTCATATGTATTCAGAACAATCGAGAAATTTGTTAAATATAATCGAAATACATTTTTACGGGACATTTCTGTAACAATTTATTGTTTAAACAATTTTTTGATAGTTTTTCGGCATTGTTGTTATTAGAAATCGATATTATTATCATCTTCAGCGTGATTGATTTTTTTTTCAAATTTTTGCTTCAACGCGAAGTACTCGAAATTCTCACCAAAACTATTTTCGACTGGAATTATGTGACTCACACATCCTTAAGCCTAAATGCGTCAATCCGGAGCAAAGTTATGGGCATTTGAAATTTCGGTATTTTCAGATCATCGAAAAAGTGGACAAAAATTGGAGATTTTTTTTTGTCTCTCTCACTATTTTCAGGCTCTAGTATATATATGTATATTATATGTATATTATAATAAGTAATGGCGAACGGAGAAATCGTTCCCTGTATATAAAACGACAAATTTATTCCATGTTTCCGTCGCTTCGGATCTTTCGACGAAAACCTAGAAACGAATTTATTCATACCCATACGTTACCACCGGTAACGTTACTCTCAGAGTCTCAGTCCCGAATACTAATACTATAATCTACTCGACTGGCTCGCTCATTGTATGCAGATATATATATATAATATATGCATATACATCTATCGAGCGGAGTTTTATTTTTGCGCATGGAGAGAGATAGAACTACGTCGAGGTCCTAGGGAACAACTAATTCGAAAATACCTAGCCCGGAATGATTTTTCAGAAGCAAAGCCCATAATTGAACTGATTCCCATGTACTTTTTTACGTGAAAAGCTCTTTCTTTCCCTGCATATCTCGTCGTTATATATATATATATATATATATACACATATATATAGTACAATAATGTTCGACCATGGTCGCACCAACGCATACCATGGTACTTATATACCAGGTATATGTATGTAGTATTCTTATATAACATAAAATGTATATATAGTATAAGCATACACAGCTATATATAATGTATATTTTATACATTGTATGTATATAAGCGACCATGGCTCTGGTATATGGCTGCCTATATGTGCAACCGACGAGTAAAATACACAAGGTATCTAGAGAGAGAGAGAAACAGGGAGAGAGTAGCATGTAGGAGATGGTTGGTACATAGAAGTACTTGCTGGAAACGACCAGGGACGTACGGTGCTGAGTGACGAGGGAGGAAGAAGAAAACGGGGAGTTCAGAAAGCGCGCGGGTAGATGGTTAGAGAAGTAGCGAAAGGCTCGACCAAACTTTGTCACGAACTAGTCCTAACAAGTTTGAACTTAACTTTTTTGTTTCAATGTTTTATCGACGGCCGATAATCCTTTATACATAATATAGAAACATAAAAGCGAACTTTTTTTTTCAAATTCGCGATATTTTCGTCCACACGCAACCCCGATCGATTACTTATTTCATTGTTAAATTTGAGTACGTTTACACGACGCTCTTATTCTGGTGTTACGAAAACCGGCGTAGTTAAAACAGGCGTTAAAATGCGCGTAAACGGGTCCCAACACCCGCTTTACGTCATAAAGCGGGTGTTAGGTACCGTGTAAACGCCTGGTTTAACTATACCGGTTTTCGTAACACCGAAATTAGAGCGTCGTGTAAACGTACTCATATTGGCTCGAGCTCGGTTCACCACTGTGTCTCGAAATCCTGTTGTTCCATTTGTTTTGATTTTGTTTTTCCTTTCCTCGAATGAGATGGACGAGCGATAGAGATAAACAGATAGAGAGAGAGAGAAAGAGAGAGAGAGAGGGATAGGAGATATGAAGAGGGTACATGTTTTCGACGAATGAAACTCGCAGCCACCCCTAAGCCACCGGTAGCCCTGGCTCTCTGGCTGGTTCGTTGCTATGGGAAACCTCTAGAAAACTGAACGTACACACGAAACCTGACACACTGTGGAGTGTATACGTGTAAACCCTCGTGAATACGTAGAATGAAAGAGGGAGAGAAAGGAGAGCGAGCATAAATATATGTATACTAGGAGCAGCAGGGCTCACACACGAATAGGAGGGAATATATATATATATATATATATATATATATATATATATACATATATATAATATATAAAACACAGGACGTTGGAGCAAACCAACGAAGCCAGAGAGTTTCAGCATGGAAGACAGGGAGGGAGAATAAAACCCACGCACGTAACCGCACGCACACTGTTCTTCCATGAAAATGTCGATAACGAAAAACCCTGCGGGACTAGGAATAGCGCAGCGAGTGAGCACCGAGCAAACTATATATTGCCATTATATATATATATATATATAGTGTGTGTGTGTGTGTCGTTCAGGACTAAAATTCTGATTTTCCTCCTCAAACTTTCCTCTGCACCCTTATTTTTCGTTTTACCTACTGCAATTTGCTCGTTAACCATGGACAAAACCATCACGATACTTCGGTCTATCGTTCTCGCGAGTCTTCATTCTTGCTAAAATTATTCGAAGCCTTGGTCCTGTCCTCCATGTAATTTTCCCTCGTAGTTGATAATACACGGGCGAGCAATTTTATGAAAAAATCGAGAGTGCCATCAAGTTTATTTATTATTATTTCCCTTTTTTTTTTTTAACCTAAATTGAATTTTCATCGGTTTTTCGTCGTCGATATTTTGGCTACGAGGATTATCGAATTCTTCGACAATGGTGATTTTAATAATTTTCGTCAAATTTGAGATTTTTCGTTTGGGCATGAAATTATGGCAATACTCGGGGGTTAAATTTTTCGAGACTCGAATGGTTATCGAGACGATGAAATTACCGGAAAAAAATATTCCCAGCGCAAATATCCCGAAAATAAAATAATCAATGACAAAACGGGCGAAAAGAATTTAAAAACAAAAAACAAAAGAAACAAAGAAATTGTCTCATTACCGGCGAATGTGAACAATCACCCTAATGGCGCGAAGAAAGGAATTTTCTAATGTAATTTTTAAAAATGTTCATCCAAATAGTCAATCACCTCGAATTGCGCAATGCTTAACCGGAATAAGAAGAATAAAAAAATTAATGCTCGTGGTAATTGAGAGTTGAAAGAATAAAAGAAAAAAAGAAAAAAAAAAAAAAAAAGTTTTACATGATCGTTAGAATTCTTTCCTGCGGGACGGTAAGCCTTTGGGGCATCGTATCTCTACTCGTGTGGCATTGGGTAAAATATATATATATATATGTGCAGCATACGACGATGAGCTATATATACGCTCCCTCCCCTTCTGCATAATTCCACGTCACGTTCCACACGAGAATTCGTTTTTCTGCTTCGAGCCAAAGAGAGCGTTTTATATACACTCGCGTGCCTCTCTCTTGCGAGAACGCGTGCGAGAAATCCACATGACGCGAGGGAAAGAGAAAGAAAGAGAGTAAAGCAGGAATGGAAGTATAACACGTGAAAGAAAGTGTTGAGATTCTTCGGTTTCATCGGCCGATATATAGTAGTATAGTCGCGAAGAGCAAAACCCCAAGAGTGGCCAGACAGTCGCGAGACTGCCGGGCCCGGGATAATATGCTCGAGGGGGGCAAACAGAAAAAAAAAAAAAAAAAACCCAGAGAAAAAATAAAGCAGAGAGAATATAATTTATAGTATATCACGATCGTGCGAGCGTCGATCTCGTGAATGATTATTAGTCACTCGTGTAGCCGAGAGGGGAAAATACAGAATGAAAATACTACCTCGATATATATAATATTATATTATATATATTCGAATAAAAATTTATTTTTTATATTTCTTTTTGTATAATGTAAAAATATGAATATTTTTTTATTTTTTAATTAAAAATATGTTTGATAAGTTTTCAAGCATTTCTTTCAATCGATAATTCTTAAGAAACGAATATTAAAATTATTTGAGTACTACAATTAATTATCAATTAATTATTTCCCATTAATTCACGATTTAAATATTTTTCGTACGTATACAGAAGTATCAGGACAATTGTGTTATCTCAATTAATGTGTTTTTGTTGGAGTCATTTTATATCTTTTCCGCATATCACGGAATCTTTTCGAAAATTTCGCAAACAAAAATAAAAATTAAATTTAACCTAAACGGGGATTGGGTTTGATTTCGGTTTTTCTCATCTCTGGTCACTTTTATAAAAATAATTGCCCTTAATTATAATTTTTAAAAAAATTCTGCCACTTTCAGCCTAAAATTAAACTGATCTTCAATCAAGGTCGAAAAGGCTGAATTTTAGGTTTAGCCGATAACAATTTCTAGAAACGGCTAATTTGTACATTCATTCCTTCAAAAAGATGTTGAAAATAATTATTTTAGATTTTCGTTTTCATAGCGTTCCAGTGGAAGGCTCAAAGCGGTTCAAATATAGTATATGAATTTTTTTATAGATTTTTTATAGTACGTTAAGTTGGTGGAAAACGAGGCGGACACAAATGGCCCAGGTTTGGTGTATGGTATCATACGGTACCAAAAAAAATAAACTTTTTGGGTTTAAAGTGTTGAAAATTGTTTCCTTCGAATAACGACGATATAATAATGCACACATTTTTTAGTCCTGGATCCATTCGCTTGAACTCACTGGCACCAAACGATTTGTTATTGAGACATTATGGGGCCTTTTACGATGGATCGAATTCAAGCTAACCTACGTATTCTCTCTCTCTCTCTCTCTCTCTCTCTCTCTCATTCAAGAATCAGCACTATTGTTCGATTTGATACAAATATTTTTTTGGGAACTTTTTACGTCCATATATATATATATATATATATATATATATATATATATATATATACGGCAGATTATTTATGGGGCATTCGATGCCAAATTTTTTGCTTTGTTCTCGAATTTGAAGAAAATTCGAATCATTCATTTTTTTCGAGCTAAAAAAAAGAACGATTTACTAAACAACAAACCCAGATTTTTAATATCTCAATTGTGATCAATTAAAATGGATGTCTAAGTAGCCGAGAGTCAAATAAAGGAAAAAAAAAAATCATTGAATTGGAACTATACGGGAGTTTTTTTTTTCAAATTCAGTTCATTCTCTCTCATTTTATTTTTTCTCCTCTGTACGATTTCCAATACCGTGGCACAAAAAACAGCGAGACACTGTAGAATGTATATCGAAAACAAGGTTGGCCAAAGTTTTTTTTTTTTTTTTTTTTTCCACGTCACACTACCGACGAAATCGTCCCATGTGCGATTGACATTCTTTACGGTCCATTCACAAAAGTTGATCCATTCATTCAATGGTCCATGTGTGTAGTTTTTTTTTCTTTTTTCTTTTTTTTTTTAATCACTTTATCGTTTGGTACATCACGAGATGAGAGTCGTGTTTGTGTGTGTGTGTGTGTTCTGCTAGTGACGTTTTCTCAATTCTTTTCGCGCTATGCCATCACGCGTATCTATGTACATAGAATTTTTTTTCTTTTTTTCTTTTTATCATTAAATCAAATACTCAATTGATACACACACAGCGTGTGTTTGGTTAATAACGTAATCGAGTTACGCGCGAGCGAATTCGTTAGATTGAAGAGACAAGAGAATTGTTTTTTTTTTTTTGTTTTTCTTTATTTTCCGTTTGTTTATTCATACACGTGCGATTGCAATAAACGGATGTGGACCTGGTATTAAATATTTGTCGATACGGCGTGAAAGTTAATTTTTATTTATTTAATTTCATCCTACGCAAAGATCCATGTCGTTGATAATTTTCAAATTTTTTAAATTATTATTCGTAGCTTGAATGAATAATTGCATAAATGAAGTTCATCAAAATTAAATGGTACTTGTGTTTCTCATATATATTTATGATTTTGTACATAAAGACCAAAAATAAATAAGATAAATAATTTAAAAAAAATAAAAATAAATAAGTTGAAAATTTCGCACTCCTTTGTATTCGAGTATTTTTATTTTACTTGCGATGAAGAAAAAAAAAATAAAAAATTTGAATATTGAATTTTGAAAAATGTTAAATAATTATTCGTATCTTGCATGAATAATTCAATAAATTAAGTTTATAAAAATTCAGAGAGTACTTCAAGTACAAAGTACTGTGAGCACTTGAAGTACTAAATATTTGAAATACTTGAGGTACCAAGTACTTGAAATATGTCAAGTATCAAGTATCAAGTACTCTTCAAGTTTTCAGCTATACATCTCGTAAGTTCCAGTACGTATATTTGATTTTTCGCGTACTCTTTAAACTCATTTGATTTCGATTCGAGTATTTTTTGTATCAAAACATATTTTCACATTGTACAATTCACTCAGGTTAGGCAGATTGGAACAGAAATATTTCAACGAAGAGTTATGAACAATTTTAAAAAATAGCATTTTGACGATTGCTATTAAGATTTATTTAGCTTCAGGTTTCAAAAAGGGAAAATAAATAATACACGGATTGTTAAAAACGGAGCAACGCATTGAACGGTTATTCCTCACAATCTTAACCAAAGATGGCACGGAACGTTCCTCAATTGTTTATTCAAAGGCGTTATACATGCAACCATTAGCAAGACGTATTCAAAAGTACTTGAAAATTTATAAGTACAAGTACTTAAAGTACAGGTTTAGTACTTGGAAATTTAAGTACAATACTTGAAATAATTTTCAAGTACTGTACTTCCGGTACATCGCAAGTACCGGATACTTGAAGTACTGCCGCGCTCTGTAAAAAATTAGACAGTACATACTTGTATTTATATTTATGATTTTCTCTCCGTAGAGAACAAAAATAAATAAGACAAATAGTAATCAAATAAAAGATGAGTTGAAAATTTCGTACATGTAGTGAAACTTCATGTACGAAATCATGAATATAAAAATTCGACTTGACAGTAAAAAAAAAAAAAAAATTAATTTGAAACTTGGAATTTTTTATTTTTAGTTTAGACTCATCACCCTTTAAGCCTCGTGCAGTCTCGATTAAACATCGCTTTTTGTGGTATTATCGAAGAGCTGTCAACGTACGAGTGAATGAACTCTAGTGGCTACGAGTTTATCTATATTTATATATATATATAATATATATGCATTTCCGTGGATCCACGGAAATACGCGCAGCTCTTTTTCTCTCTCATCGATATCGAATGTAGTATCATAGGTATATATGACTCCCCTTTATGCAAAAAAAAAAAAGAAAGAAGTAAAAAAAAATGTGTGCCGGATTGCCGGTTGACGACGCTTTTTACCATCGATATCAAGAGGAACACATATCGAGAGTATTTTTTCTCTTTCTCTTTCTCTCTCTCTCTCTCTCTCTCTCTATGCGGCTGGCTCAACGCTCGCGAGAGAGTCAGGGGTTTTTGCCCCGATCAAATTTTACGATTCCCATCCATCGAGCTATACACCTCAAGCGGGTAGAAAAAAAAATCCCCCTTTCCAGTTTCATCCGCGATCCTGACCTACCGCGGTCCCTGGGGGCCACTCTCCCTCTTCGTTTTCTCTTCTCTATTCTTCATAACTCGACATCGATATTTTCCCTCTCCATGTCAATCGGATCACGATTGTTTTATACTAATAATAATAATAGAAATAATCATTATTATTAGTTATTATATTATTAATAATATTATTATTAGTTATTATATTATTAATAATAATAATATTATTATTATTATTTCTTTACTCGTTCTCAATTTTTTCGGTTTTCTCTTTAATTCAATGGCAATCGGATTTGTTTGATTAATTTTTTTTATTTTTGTATGAATACAAAAATAAAAAGAAGTAAATTACAAATCAATAAATATTGCATCTCCATTTATCGTCACTTGTATTGTTTTTTTTTTTTTTTAACAAGGAAGCCACTTATAGAGAAAGCCCTGTAAGTGGAAAAAAAAAAAAATAACGAAACAATTTCTCTTCGAATCTCCCTTCCATGGAATTGTAATAGGTTTGCTCGATTAAAAAAAAAAAAAATCCGATTGTACAGTCAGGTTGTTATTTTTTTTCCGACTTACGAACGTGTTCCCTCAATGAAGAAAAAAAAATAAGAGTTGGATTTCGTGGGGAAGTCGTCGAGACGTGTGAGAGAGAGAGTGAGACATGGCTTCGAAACATCCCCCCAACACAGTTCGACCCTTCGAATCCCCTGATGCGCGGGCGAGACGCGACGCGACACCGAGACTTTGACCGAGTTTTCAGAACTCTCTCTCTCTCTCTCTCTCTCTCTCTATCTCTCTTCACCCCTCGCGGGGCTGCTTGTGCCACGAGTTTGGGGAATGGCTTTTATCGTCGTCTCGCTCGCGATCTTCTCTCTCTTTCACACACACACACAAACAATTTTGCTGTATAAATTTCTATTCTACACTCGGATTGGACGATCCAGAAGAGCTTTTCGCGTGCGATGTTTGATAAACTTTACCAAAACAGCGCTAAACGACTATTTTTTTTCCCCTTTCTCGAACATCCCTCTTTTTTTCTCTGTTTATCTTGGCTCTTTTAAACTTCAATCCCCTGTCCAGTATTATGTATAAAAAGGCTTTCCAACTAGTCCAACAATTTTCTCGAGTACTCTTACTCTTCGGACTTGCAATTTTTTTTTTTTTTTAAATCCACGACCACAAAATAAACTTTTATTATAATTAGGAAAAGTCAAGAAATTTCGATTGTCATTGTTTTTCCGTTATTTCAAGATGTTAGGATGGAAAAAAAAATAGGAAACACGAAATAGAAAAAATAAATTGGCAAAAGAAGCAGTGAGAAGTATATAGTCTGTCGAGCTGTCGTTGTTGGGGCATTAAAAAAAAAAAAAAAAAAAAAAAAAAAAAAAAAAAAAAAACTCGTGTATCCGGTTTGAGAATTTTTAGATGCGATAATTTTCACGAAAAGTAAGTTAGCTCGAAGGTCATCCGGATTTATCCGTATATCTGTGTATATAAAAATCCGCCGTTTGAATAAATTTGTAGCGAGGAACTCGTTTTTATAAAAATAAGCGTGTCTTCGAGCCTGGGAAGTTTTTTTTTTGTTTTTCATTATCGACTCTCGCTTGGAACGTCTTTGATAATTCAATATTTTCTCATAAAAAATCTATTTGCTGATTTGTATAATTTACTCTTCGATGAACATTAAAACGGCATTCGAACACGAGTAAAACAAATAAATAATAATTATAATAACAATGATATTTAATGAAGCATATTTTATATATTTTTTATTATTTTTTTTTTACCGTGGATGACGTGTGACAATAAATGCAATTTTTAAAAATGATTTCTCCATCGAGATATAATACTTTAGATTGCTTGACACGAGAAATATTATTTTTTTTTTTTACAAAATTCTCGACCGTCCGGGGCTTTTGTATAATTAAAATGGCTGTCTGGAAAATCACCTGACGAATCGTGTTCAAATTCAATACGCAAGTGGAGCATCAAGCCCTGATTGATTCTCATAATATTCACGTGAATTGGGATTTTTTTCCCCGGAAAACGAAAAAAAAAATACCATCAATCCTGAAATTTGGAATTTTTCCCTAATTGTTGAACAATTTTGAGAAAAGTCGAATGATGATGATTGAACAGGGCAAATTTTTTTCTTGTAATTTTATCGGGTTCGCAAAATCTTTTTTCAACACATGACATTATAAGCCAAATCCACTAACAGATTAATTAACTATTAAATAACGATTGTTTACTCCCTCAATGAAAATCACGGTACAAAAAAAAAAATTGATGTAGATTGCAACAAAAAAAAATCTCTGCACACAATAAATAAATTATAGAAAAAAAAAAGAAATTTAAAAAGGTTATTCGTCCAATGAGTTGTAGAAAAAAAAACCATCGATTGGCACGATGAAATAAAATTCGAAAAAAATTAATTGATGCAAAGAACATGATTTTAAAAAAATGGTTGAAAAAAAAACACATTTTGATCTCTTGAAATAAAAATATTTCAGTGATTGGCGAGAGTGAGAGGAAAAAAATCAGTCGTTGGCACATCTCTCTCTCTCTCTCTCTCTTAAAAGGCACGATTTACCGGGATAGAATGTGTGCGTTACGAAACTGCGACGGACCTCGCGAGCTCATCCGGGATGTAGAAAGAGACTTACAGCCACGAGACTGGCGCGAAAGACAGTGTGTGATAGGTAGAGAGAGAGAGAGATCGTGTTCCAGAAGATCGAAAATACGTATTTTAAAAATTGCCCGAAAGAAATTAAAAAAAAAATCAATTCCCAAAATATATTAAACAAATTGCAAGACATTTTATCAAAAATAATTCCCGACCTCTCTTAATATATTCGGATTATTCTTTTAAATAATTAATCTTCATCCTCGAGGCTCTTAATTAAATAATTCCAGTCAATGAACTTGAAATTCACGATTTACTCGAGACATTTCCTCGTTGGCATGGTCATTGTTTTATTTTTATTTTTATTTTTATTTTTTTCAATTTTATTTTACTATCGCGAGTACAACTCATTCTCGTCAAGTTATTTCTATTCTCATTTACACGCGCACATATATATACGTCTGTTCATTAATCTATTATTAAGCGAGGGTGGGGGCATCGAATTTACGATAATACACTGTCGATTCGCCCTTTTAAGCCATCTGTATCAAGAGACGCGGAAAAGCGTCTTGACGGCCAAGTATATAACACAGAGAGAGAGAGAGAGAGAGAGAGAGATTGATTTCGCTCTTTCTCTCACGCTCTCCACATCGAAGGCACCGGACTGCGCGATGAGCACGACACGCGAGAGTTCGCTACAGGCCGAAAATAAAAACGTACACAGGGCTCGAAGAACGTTCTCTTATGCCTCGGTTGTAGAGACACCAAGCCCCCCCCGAACGTTCGAATATACGAATCGTGTTGAAAGAAAAAATTAAAATAAACAAAAGAAAAAAAAAATCGGTCCTTATTTCGGAGAAAAATAAAAATAATCGTTTAATTAAATTCTATTTCTATTCAATTAGTTCAATTCAAATTGATTAATTTTTTTTAGCATTTATTTATTTTATTATATTTACTTTTTATTCTTCTACTTATAATTCACTCATCAATTCTATTCAATTAATTTAATTCAATTAATATTCTTCTATTTGATTAATTTAATTCGTTTAAGCGCGAAAAAAAAAAAATTTCCTCGAAATTAAAATCGACGCGTCTTGTAATTCCTCGGATATCGTAATATAGGCATTTCGCGTTAATATATAGGGCACGAGGGCAAATATCTGTTATCCCTCGGATTGTATGTTTGTACTATGTGTTAGCCGTGATATCGGGAGAGATCGACGAGAGGGAGAGTGAGAAGTGAGGGGTTATATATATTCGGAGCACGTGGCATAACACACACACACACACACACACATATATATGTGCGTCTTGGTCGTCTGGAAACCGAAGGTGCGCGCCCTCTCCCCGCGTGCTTGTCCATTCAATCGGTTTGCAATATATATCCCTTCTCAATCGCATCTCCCTCTCGCGATAAAATAACTTCTTCCCCCTCCTCACTGTATTAAAGCCGGTTTCCCGAGGTGTACTTGGCGTGAAATTATTTCAATGTTTTGCATTTTTTTTTTCGCTTCCATATACTCAACGAATGAGAATAAAAAAGAGAGGGAGAGAGAGAGAGAGAGAGAGAGAGAGAGATGTAAACACGTAGTAACGTGTACGATGAAACAAAACAACATCAGTGTCGAAGCAAAGTCTCTCGATAGGGATTGAGATTTTTTTTTTTTTTTTTAACGATTCAGAGTGCAACGTGCATTTTTATATACACGTGTAATATGCTTGTGAATCATTCCTGGCACGTTCTTGTCTTGAACGATATAACGTACTCGATGTGTAATACATATATTTTTTTTTTTCTCTTTTTTTTTCGAGAGAGAGACTGGAAATATGACACTCTATATCGAGCGCGCTCCTGTGTCATTGATCGCTTAATTATCAACGATATTACGATACGTATGTGCTACCGGGGACACTAAACACTCGGCGAGACAAAAAAAAATAAATACGCAAGCGTTGAATGAGATTTGTAAATGTATTAATTTACGATCCCCAGGAGGGGAACCTTGACCGTGAATATCGTTAGGTCATTTTCCATGAACGCTTTTTTTTTCTTTAATTATTCTCGGAGTCGTAGTATTTTTTTATTCTCTTTCTCTCTCTCTCTCTCTAATGTATTCTATAAATCGCATTATAGTGGATTTTACCGTTGGTAAACCGTAATTTTTATAAAGCAATTTTTTTTTGTCAAGGGTGATACCAATTTCTCGTAGTCCTGATGGGAATAACTTGATTCTCGGATCGGCAGATCTTCATTTTTAACACTTTTTTTACGCGACGTATAATTTTGTTTGTTTGTTCGTTCGCGACTGTGTCTCAAAGCTTTTTTTAAATTATTTCTCCATTACGATCCACTAGAGAACGAACATGAAATAGAATTTAAAAAAAATTAACTGTATCTCGTAATAAAATGGCGGAGCATTTCCCCCCAATTAAAATTGACTTTTCATTGAAAAATTTTCGTTTCCGAGTCACTATAGTTACGATAAAATTTTAAAAAATTTAAATCTCTTCAGACATCAAATCAATTGAAACTTTTTCGATCGGCAAAAAAAAAACTCATTTTGTGGGAACTGATTCGTGCGAGAAACACAAATTGTAGAAATTCATATTAAGTTATTTAAAAAATTCTACGCGTCATGATTAATCGTGAGATTTATAATTTGCCATAAAATTTCATATTTTAACGACGCATTCTCAGTTCCAGAATACTTTGATGATACGAGAAGTTCAAATTTTCAAACTAACGATCCAGCTAATGAAAATTTATAAATTTTTCCGTGGCAAATTATGAGTAAATTGTTTTTCTACAGTAAATTGCGCTTAAAAAAAAATGTTTCATTATTTTTCAATCGTAAACGTTTTTTTTTTTCAAAGTTTACATTCTCTTTCTATCTCTCTTTTTCTCTCTCGCTCGCTCTCTTTTAAATTCATCGAAAGATTCATAAAACGCAAATATCTTTTACTTTCTTGACCAATTCAATTCAAACACAATCTCGTCCCCTCCCCTCTCTTCTCGCTGCCTTGGTGTACATTCTCTATTTCTCTCCATGTTGCCTGGCATATGTTACATCAGCAAGAGAGCCCAAGCACACATTGCCCAGGCACATCTTGAACGCGTCGTGGAATAGGCCTCTGGGTGTTGGAAACGTGTGTTCTCCTCTGCCTCGAAGGCTTTTTTTTCGAAGCATATCTGTGTGCAACGAGCTACACACACCCCGAGAGAAGGTTCCACAAGAGAGAGAGAGAGAGAGAGAGAGAGAGAGAGAGAGAGAGAGAGAGAGAGAGAGAGAGAGAGAGAGAGATAGCGAGGGCGGGAGGGAAGGAAAGAGAAATGAGTCACGAGTGAGCCTCGAGAGAGAACCTCACGGAATAGTCTTGCGAAGAACACGACGTTAAAGATTTTTTTTTTTCCACAAGTGAAGGAAAAAAAATGCAAAAAGTACGAAACAACTGTCGATGATAGTGGTGGATTATTCGTCAGTAGAATTGACGATGATTGAATCTTTTGTTAAAAAAAAAAATATAGGAAAAGAATTTCAAGATAAAAGATATTAAATTATTAACAGGATTGCTATTGAAGATTGAAATAATTTGTAAAATTATAATTATTGCATGAGTGTTGGAGAAATATATAATATCTTAATTCGTGATAAAAAAAAAAAAGTTTAATGTTTTGGGCACTGAGGGTTAAGGATATATTGTTCTCGGACAAATATTACGATATATATATATATATGGGGCTCTGCTTGTAATAGGAAAACTTTGAAAAGTTGTTCGTTGTTCCGAGATACTGCTGTGAATAGCTCAGAAGAGACTGAGAAGGAAGGCAGAGAGAGAGAGAGAGAGAGAGAGAGAGAGAGAGAGAGAGAGAGAGAGAGAGAGAGAGAGAGAGAGAGAAAGAAAGAGAGACTTAATCGAAGGCCACACGTCGCGACGGATAAAGTGCTGGTTTTCGAACCTTTCGCAATAATACTCGTAGTATACCACTCCAGTATACATGTAATATATATATATATATATATATATATATATATATATATATATATATATATATATGTATACATAATGTAGTAAGAATATTCGTAAGCTCATTCGTTTAAAATTAATTTCATATGCACAATACAAATTTTCGAATTTAATGAAACCTGTTTTGGGCAATATGGCTAATGGGTCAATGAATAAAGATGACGATTAGACGCATCAGTCAAAAGTGCCTATTACAGTGATAATATTACGAATTTTTTTTGTTTTCAAATTTCAAGTCTTGCCTCATAAGTCGATTCCCCTCCTTTTGTGCAAATAATCGATAACTTTTGAGTTTTCAAAATACGTCAAATATTTGCGAATTTTTTTTTTTTTTCATTTTTATTCATGCTACTTTAACCCAAGACGGTCACACCTCATGAGAATCCCGTGGTGGTCACACATGGAGTGTAACATACCCGAAGCACTTTGAAGTGCTGCAGAATTTCGTAGCATTATTCTGGGGGCCCAAAAAAAAAATTGAGAGCATATTTCAAACGTTTTTCTATTAACCTATCCAAGAATGTAACGAAAATTTTAATTTTGAGTATGTTTAAAAAACCCCCAAAAATACCCTTTTTTTTTTTTTTTTTTTACAAAAAAATGCTGTATTTTTTTTGTTTGTTGACATATCGACAAAATTCAAACGGGGTCCGAGTCCTGAAAAGATTCTGTTTCTGGTGACTATATTAGTTTTTGTGGGTTTTCAAAAAGTATATATATATTTCGCACTATGAACATGCAGGTTTCAGCGGCAAAATAATGTACAAGATGGCGATGACTTTTCTTGTAAAATGGCGATGACTTTTCTTGTAAAATTATTATTTATTTATTCAAAATTCTCAAAATCCGAGCTCGAAAATGGCCTGGGGTGTGCTATGACCCCATATGACCTTCTTGGGTTAAAAAAAAATTAATCTTCCAAGTACTGTAAATGGAACACATGTTTCTTTATTTTAAAATTTCAACCGTATCGTCATGTACGAATTTAGTATAAGTTTAGGTTCAGTTTTTTTTTTTTTTTTTTTTTTTTTTTATCATTTCTAGTATTGTTTCGAAATCGAAAATCATTCAATCCTTTTTTTCGTTTTTTTTTTCGCGACCTGGGGCCTTAACCCTCCGTCTGTACTATGGGTCTTTCAGGGCACGGGCCAAATTTTCAAATCGAATATCTTCGGAATTTGGAATTGTTATAAAAAATGTTTTTTTTTACCATAAATGGCTAAATAAATAATTGGATCATAAAAAAGGATATTACAAAAGTATTTCAGAATTTTTCCAGATTTTTTTGACGTTTCTTAGAAAAAATATCAGCAGGACTTTTAGGATCCACAGTACAGACGGTGTAACAAAATTTCATGGTACAGACGGGGAGGGTCAATATGCCAGAAAAGCGTCAGCAATACTGGAAATGATTTTTTTTTTAATTTAAAAAACCTATTTTCGTTGCACTCCAACGATGCAAATTTCAACATCGTTATTTAGAAAGGTAGAGATAAAAATGGGGATGTAAATTTGTTTTTTTTTTCTTTCTTTTTAATATCGATATTTATTGGTAAAATAACGGAACTTAATCCCATTGAATGTCTCTATGATATAATTTGTCCGGGTTGATCGAAATTATAGTCGAGAATATTTTGAAAAACATTGCGATTTCTCCTAGTTCAACCAATGAATGGTTCGTGAAGTTTTTCGTCAGAATTTTACATAAAAATACGAGGGAACCATCAGATTTTTTTTTTTTTACGATCCACATTCGCACGATGCTCGTAAATTCATCGATAAAAATGCGACCCTCGTTCTCACATAACCCGCACAAAACGGGGAAAATCCTATCGATGGTCCATGGAAATCGATTCGATTTTTCAAAAGCTCTACACTTACATTTATGTATGTAAATTTTATGTACATCATTTACTTTGAATATATATATAAGAGAAAAAAAGGAGGTCCTCTCAATTTCACGTTTTTCGAGCTCTCGAGAGCCGAATAATCCAAGACGAAAGCTTTCAAGATAAAACTTTTTGTCTTTTGATATCCCCATGAATTTTTTTAGCCAAAATTAACAAACCCCCCCTTCTTTCAGATCCCTGTATCGACGTATTTGTGTTGGTTGGACTCTTCAATGTATCTCGAGATTTGAAAATTTTCTCTGTATTAAAAAAATTCGACGAAGAAACGTTCATTCAATTTTCACAGACCAGAGCGTCAGTCGTTTCAATTAAATAAAATGCAAATGCTATTAATTAAAAAAAAAAAAAAATTTCTCGATTTTATCGACGAATGGAAAGAGAAAAATTACAATAAAAAAGAATAAAAAATCCCTAAAAAAAAATTCGTAGTCCACATTCCACAAAGTTGGGTCAAAGAGCAAAAAACTTTGTTATTTTTATTAAACTTATTAAACAGCAAAAAAAAATCAAAAATTCCATAAAATCCATCATATTTTTGGATAAAAATACGACACAACTAAAAGCGCTAGTCTCGTGTCCTAGCATGTCGAAAGAATAAGGGCTAGGAGTGCGCGCTACGATAGATATAGATATACACGCGCGTGTTGATGTATCAATTTTCAAAATTCGATATTTCGAAAACTATTGCGATGCGCCAAAAATCCTTTTGGGCGAAGTTTTATATCGTCTTAAAGGAAGGTCCGTGCTAAATTTTAGTCAAATCGGTGGGGAAGGAGGGGGGGGGGGGGGGGGGAGCGCTTTCGAAAGTACAGCCATATTTTTCGTTCGTATTCACACCTAGAAAAATAAATAAAATAAAAACTTACATCTTGTAATGATGCTGCATGTGATGCGTCATGTGCATATCATCGGACTGTTGTTGCTGCTGTTGCACTTGCATCTGTTGATGCATATGCTGTTGCTGCTGTTGATGTTGTTGCATGGTCTGATGATGAGTTTGGGGTGGATCGAGGGTAGAGGCGCCCAGAAGAGTGGCACTCTCCCTGAACAACGTTGCGACTTGCATTATAAGTCGTTTAATTATTATTATTATTAAAACTTTTTAATTCACTCTATATTCACTCGGCTTAAATTATCACGAAGCTCACTTTCGAAGAAAAAAATGAACAAAAATAAACGAAAAAAAAAAAAAAAACAAAATCAGTATTCACCCAAACGACCATCGAGTCATTTTTTTCATTTTTTCGATGTTTAAATAAATCTTTTTTTTTTTTTGTTGTCATCCAACGCGTTTTCACGGCAGGCTGTGTTTTTTGGGGCGAAAGAGGCCACCCGCACTTTTCACCCTGTTTGCTTTTTTTTTTTTTCTTTTTCGTTACAACGCCAAGGGAACCAAGTCCAGTGCAGCGCATACAGGACGTATGAATATGTATATATACATATATATATGTATATATATATATTTGGTCCGAAGTGAATTGTTCTTGGTTCGGACGTCCCGGTGAGCGGGTATTGCGAAGCCTCGCGAGGGTAAAGAGGACAAGGGGGGGGGATGAGGAAGAAGAGGGCTTTACGAGCCAAGTGCCCGAAGCCGCTGTCCTCTCGGCGTTTTCATCCTCCACCGGGTTTAAGATTCCCCGGCCAGGAGGACGAACCGCAGCGAGCCAACTTCAACGTCCCGTCGCTCGCTCGGGCTCTTACGAGCGCGTTTTCTTTTTTTTTTTTTCTTTCTTTCTCTCTCTCTCTCTCTTCTCAAACTTTATGTATACGTATAGAAACGTATGCGTGGACATGAAACGCAAAACCACGCGGTTACGATAGCACTATACACCGGGGCAACGCTTTCACTCCGAACCAAGTTCGAGCACGAACAACTTTTAGTCGATATATATATATATACACGTTAGTTTCGACTTTCCAACTCGCGCGGATGACCGTTCACTCGAGGCCCTCATTTCGGGCTTTTGCTGGCCTGTTTTACCTCCATCTTTTTTCCGGCAAGAGAGAGAGAGAGAGAGCATCGAGCCAGCTATCGTACGACTTTTTTTTTCAAATAAACCGTAAATACCGAAAATCCAAGGGGTCACTGCTTAGTTATTTTCGTAAATTCACGTATCCTTGTGGGGCTGCGTTTAAATAATTTTTTTTTTTTTTTTCACTCCGAAACTTGGCACCAACGTTCCAAATATTCGAAACACACGAATCCCCCCGACGGCAGTGACTTATTGCTCTCCGGCCGGTGGAGGGGTTTGGGAGGGGGGAGCGCGTGCTCTTCGCTGGTGGGCTCTCACAAAGCGCGTACGTCACTAAAAAAAAATCTTTTTTTTTTTTTTCAATTTTCCAACTTTTTCTTCGCAGTTGTGAGCCTTTAAGCTTGAAAATCACGATTGTCGAGCTATCCACTGTAGATTTTTCGTTGGTTTCTCGTGTTTTTATTTTTTTTTGTTTTGTTTCAAAGCTTTTGGAACAACAACTGGCGAGAGTCTCACTCGCGTCATGCGTTATTGTGTACGTATGTGTGTGTGTGTTTGTGTTCGTGAGAGAACGCGGGGTAACTCTTTCGCATTCTCTCCCGTGTTGCCCCTCTTCGCTCCTCGGCCCTCGTTCTATCAACCTATCTCACTCTAGTATATACATGCACATGTATAGATATATATATGTATATATATATCTTTCTCGCACTCGTTTCTTTCTACCACACCCGTCGACCCGGTTCACCACAGTTCGCACCCACACGACAGCGAGCCATGGCCGTCGGCGCGACGTCTACACATTCACTGTATACACATGCACGCATATATACGCGTATATATATATATATATATATAGATACGTTTTGCGAATTTTCGAAACGATTTTCGTTTTTTTTTCTCACGAATCTCGAACAGTGATTTTTATTTTTTTGAGAATCACAAATGAAAGCATCGACGATTCATTTTGTCGATGAAACAAATCGCTCGATTAACGCACATTTTTTTACGCATTACATCGATGTACGTGTAAAGCATAAACGCTCATGTGTATACGCCACTTTTGTGTACTTATATACATATATATTCGTATATATATATATATATATGTGTGTGTGTGTGTGTATATATATATTGCACTGAGTATTTCGTAGTTTTTTTTTTATCTTAAAGCTTCATGAGTATAAAACCGTAACAACGTACGTTTTGTGTATCGTAAGCACAATGATGACGAAGTACTAAACGAGACAAAACTCTATCTCGCGCGCACACACGCACCCATCCGGTTATAACTCGCGACTACGTGAAGGCGAACCAAAGTAATCTAGCCGCGGCACCAGAATCGGCCGCACTGGCTCGCCGATCTTCTCTCTCTCCGGTTTAAGCTCGCTCAACGCTCACGCATACACACGAATACGCAAGAGAGAGAGAGAGAGAATCAGAAAGGAGAGCGAGAGAGAGCGAGAGAGAGTATAGTTCGCACACAAATGCATAAGCGATGTTCTCTCGTGACAAGCCATTCGGCTAAACTCGGCTAGTTCGGCCTCGCCAAGCCTTCATCGGTGTTCGTGTCTCTCGTCCTATATATACACAAATGTTACACCATCCTATATAATACCTCGGCAATCTTCGGATATTTTCGCTCACACGGCTGCCATCGCTGTTGAAATCACCCCCTCCCCTCCCTTCCCCTAACCCCCCTGGGCACTCGGCTCGACCTTCTCTTTTCCATCGCAGCGCGCATGCGCTTTGATCCGTGTGCGTGCGAGCGTTATAAACTCGCTTGGCAAACGAGCCACGAGACCGTAAGTGTGCGCGGGTGGATGATTTTTCCGTTGTATCTGTGTATGTGTGTGTGTGTGTGTGTGTGTGTGTGTTATACAGCGTGAGATGACGAGAATGCGTGAGTTCTACCGCTGTTTCATCTCCCTTTGCCCCTAAACCGCTCTACCAGCGCCGTTTTCGTCGTCGACTTTGGTGGGTGGAAATACATGTTCAGGGACGTAACACTCGTCCAACCTCCCCCCCACCCTCTTTTCATTTTTCCCCTCTTCGTTTGCCGAAGCGAGGATTAAATAAATATGCAATGCTAATGAAAATCGAATATCTCGTCGAAAACATCGAGGAGAACGAGGGAAAAGGATGCATAGGAGAGTTTCTCTACTTCTTCTTCATTCAACGTCAATGTACCCCTGGTAAATGACACTGCTATAACCTCCGTTATAATTATAATTGTTTTTTGGAGCACGAGAGAATTGCGGAAACTTTCTCGTGTATCGCGTTTATGATGTGGTGGGGGGGCATCAGGAATATCCGTTTTAATCGCTCGAAAAAAATTGACCTACTGTTTGAGGGAGATTGAGCTACGGAGGAATTTTGTCCGAGTGGGGGGGGGGGGGGGGGGGGTTAAAAAAAATTTATTTTTCGCGGGTACGTTAATTCTTGGGGAGAAATTTTGAAAATTTTTTGCCCGAGGGTTCTCACGTTTCTCGATACGAAGTATCGTGGTTGGTCCCGCGGGTGTTTCGTATATATACACTCTTCGTGAATGCGGAACATTCTACGAGAGCGAGGGAGAAAGAGATGGGTTTTGCGGTGTTGGTGGCGGCAGAGATAACTAGAGGAAGAGAGACGAAACGCTTGGACTAACGGACTGTGGCATACGAAAGGACACAACGGATGTTATATCGAAGGTTAAAACGTATATGTTACGCCTTTTTGTCAGTTAGAGCTCCTCAAATACATACATACACATATATTAAATACATTTATATATGTGTGCTGCAAACACACCGTGGGTCTCTTCACTATACCCAATATCACGGGCTCTAAGGTAAAAGGGCTCTGGCGAAGCTATGTTCGCGCACGACTAACTGCCTACGTCTCTCTCTCTCTCCCTCCCCCTCTTCTCCCCCACCATCCGCAACTTTCGGAAAAATCAATAGAATACGAGAAAAGCCTTTGCCCTGTACATCTCAACGTGGCCAAGAGTGGAGGGTCTTGCGGGTATTTTAACGCTCGTTCGCGCACGCTGGATGCGCACGAAGGGTTACCATGGCTGCCCATTTCGTTCGCGCTACTCTATTTACCTCTCTCTTTTGCTCTTGCTACATTTCCCTCCCTCTCTCTCTATATATATATTTTTTTCTCTCTCGCTCGCTCTCGTTGTCGTACTGGTTGATCGTCGTCACGCCACTGCGGGAGAACTAACGCACTAGATCTATTCTCCTTCCCCCCACCCCTCTCTTTACACCTGCTGCTCGTCCTCCGACTCTCATCCCTCCTCGTTCCTGTAAAACTCTATGAACTTTTGCAAAATTCTGAGAATCTTTTTGTTCTCTCGTTTATTTCCTTGCCTCGCGCATAACCAACCGTTCGTCACACGTGCCACGTTTGTTTTTTTTTTTCCCTCCTGTATTTCATCGCCAAGATAAAAAAAATCGGGAATTATCATGCGAAGTTCTAACACGCGAGGCGCCACTGTCTGGAGATTCGAATATTATCATGAACTACGTGAGAATAGAGCGTTCGTTATATACTTTTGTGACGAAAATAAAAGTGAGCGAGACGGACGAAAATGAAAAAAAAAAATGGCGTTTGAAAAAAAAAGAAATGCACCGTAGCGGTCTATGGCGCATGCGCATCTCTTCTCGCAGCTGGCTCGTAAAGATATTCCAACCTCGAGAATACATATATACATATATATAATGCATGAGGCATTCCACGCCAACTGTACGCACGTTTTAATTTCCCTCGTCGATATTTCGTTCGCGATTTATTTTTAATATTGATAAAATGAAAATGAGGCGGGCTAGTTTTTTTTTTAATTTTTTTAATTCACTAGAACTCAAATGTTTCGATATGCAACGGAAAATTTTTCAGGAATTTTTCACTTCGGAAAATAAAAAAAATTGAAAAAAACCGAAAGTCATTTTGGGGTTGAAATAATAATGCAAAAAAAAAATCATAGACTACATTTTACAGGTAGGTCGAACTAGCGTGAAGTGCCTCGCGCATAGATCTGTGCTTGCATACACTTGTGTATGCTAAATCCTTCTCCGCCGTGAAGAAGCCCTTCGTGCGTGATGCTCCTGCTTTCTTTTCTGGGATTTTTTTTTTTTTCTCCGACCATTATATTACATGCAAACGTGTGGTCTATATTATACAGAAAACGCTTTCTCTGATAATACGCTTGCGATATAAAATATATACACATAGTCATATAGAGACATATAGCGAAAGATCGAAATTGTTATCGGAGCGAATACACAGCAGTGCCATCTCTCTCCGAACGATCGTCGTTCGAGATTAAAAAAAAAACGAGCATTCAGCCACTTTATCGCTTCGACGAACCTTTTACGACGATTCAACGCCTTGTTTCACCCCCCCCCCCTTCTCCTCTCTTCCAAATAAATGATTAAAGAATGAAGCATGCTAATCGCCGATTTTCAATGATATATATTATTCATCGAACAATAATAAGCCTTACCAACCTCCTTACTATACATATATATCTCGTTGGCCACTTGCGACAATCGCTAACAAATGATTCACATTCTTTTAGGGGTCATCGAGCCTCGTATCGATACGAGGCTCTCTCTCTCTCTCTTTCTCTCTGGATCCTACCGATAAAAATCTTTACTTTTCTTTATTCGTTCGCGTATCTTTTGCTCAACACTATATACTGATTCTTATCGTTATTAGATCGAAGGATTTTTTTATGCGAAAAAATTGATCCATTTTTTATTCACGTAACATAACCTCGAAACGGAAGTTACGGAGAAATAATGCAACAAGTCATATTGTCCGGTCTGTTACTTATTCCTAATAGAACTTCCCACCAGGTGGCAGCAAGCTCGAGCTGTTTTCGACGCCAAAATAAATATATATTTCGCCGAATAAATAAAAATATATATTATATGCATATATATTTACTTACTTTTCTTCCAAAACATTTCAGTCTTATATGCGGTACATCTCAATTCAAGATAATATACGGAAATTGAGAATAATAATTGTCATAGTTTAAGCCTTCGAGCAATTTTGATCTCGAACGGTCTTTTTGTTTACTTCGCGATTTGGCCATCAGGCGTCGCGTAACGCCGATCCTTCGTTTCGATAATTGTGGGAAAAGTAAATGAAAATTGTACCCTTTTATTTATTTATTTTTTTCGAATAATAAAAAACGACTGGATCAATAATATTCGGAAATTAATATCCAGCAAATGTGAAAATCGAAAGAAAAATCTTTGATTAATCTAAATAACGACGTTATTAATTAGTTCAAGTACCAGACATAAGCACCGCCCAATCACTAATTTGAAAAAAAAAAAAAAACATTTTCGTTATTTTTAATAATTTTTTTCATGAGAAGAATAAATTTGAAGGAAAAAAAAAAACGTGTTTATTTCAATGATGCTCCCATATCACTGCATCCTCGAATTTTTATTTTCCCCTCGGAAAGAGCAAACAAAACTGACCCATCTCTCAAAAAGTTTGTCGAGAATCGTATCTTGTTTTTTTTTCTCTCCCTCTCCGTTCCCCCTGGCCTGCCTCACTTTTTTGTTCCATCCGTTATAAGACAGAACACGAGTCGATTTATATTTTTCCTCTCTCGTACACGTGCCACACCGATCTATCTCGTGTTCTCATCTGATACACGCGACAAACAACCTCAAATATACGTGTGTATATTTTTTTTTTACATCACTTTTCTCCCTCTTTGTATGTACTTTTACAGTACCTTCCCTCTCTCTCTCTCTCTCTCTCTCTCTCTCTCTCTCTCTCTCTCTCTCTCTCTCTCTCTCTCTCTCTCTCTCTCTCCCTCGAGGTACCCAATGGTGCACAATTCAAAAAAACGTTTTGGACGCTTCCACCTTACCCGCGTGGGTGAATGAAAACATTGTTGACTCCTTTCTTGCCAGGGGAGACCCCGAAAAAAAAAACAAAAAAGAAACGTGTCATCGAGGTTTAAAGGTCCAGCTCCCCTCTCTCGAGTTCCATTGACGAAAAAAAAAAAAAAAAGAAACGGAGCGAAAGAGGCCTGCGGGCGACAGACGAGTAGGGGGTCGACATTCCCCTCGTTTTTATTTCAACGACACACATTCTTATGTACAGTGGTATTTTGTCGTGATGTATGGCTGCGTGTTTTCTGCTTTTCTCTCTCTCTCTCACACATACACACCCAGAGAGTTTTTCTCTCAAAGCACCTGATGTCGTTATATGTATATTATATATGAATATATATATATATATATATATGTATATATATATCGTTCAGTTAAAAGGGCACAACTCGGACAAGTTTACATTTTTTAATCATTTGAGTTATGCCCTTTTGTTTTGATGACTATATATTTCTCGCTATCTCTGACATAGTATCACACACGATTCGCGACCCTCTTATATTCGCTTTCACCCTTTTCTTTCTCGCTCTCGCCCCCTTGTGCTACACAGTCGAAAACCAGAAAGAGAGAGAGAGTACATATGACATTCGTGAACGTTTCGCGAGGTCGTTGGCGAGGCAAACTTTTATGAATGAAATGTGTGTTTCCGAGAGAGAGAGAGAGAGAGAAAGAGAGAAAAGCCAAGTATGAGAGGCAACCCACCCCCTTTTAGTTTTTACCACACTCTATGGCTCGTGCCGTCTCGTGCCACTGACTCCCCTAATGATCACTCTCCCATTGTACCATTCAGTAATTGCCCTAATTCATTCATTTATTTTCTTTTTTTTTTTACTTTCCATCCCTTCGTACTCGATATTTACCATTAAAACTCTATTAAAGGACGCACCCCCGTTCCATGTATAACGTTTTTTTGTTTAAAAAATTTATTTCTTACACCTTTCGGAAATCGTCATCCCGTCATTCGAGACCTTTTTTTTGTCCTTAATCCGAATGAAAATTTGGATCAAATTCATGAATTTATCAAATTTTATTCTCCAAGGTCTTTCGAACCTTCTTAGTGTGTTGAACACCGGAGGGTAAAAGCTGCAAATCAGGGCTGCAGCTCAAAATGCATGGAATTTTTTTTCCAACGCTTCCCCATAGCGGGAAAAGCAACCGATCGTCTGGTGTAAAATAACCCTACAAGGCAGAGAACGGTTGCTTTGTGCAAAAAAAGCAACTGCAAAAGTATGCAGTTGCTTACGGTTGCTAGTTCATGCTGGCTGCTCGTGCAGTTGCTGGTGGTTGCCTTAAGTTTACGGTTAAGCTGAACGGAGAAGAGGGAATTTTTTATTTCTTATCTTGCAAAACTTTTCTGTCCGTATAGAGTCTAAAAAAGAATCTTGCTTGTCCGTAGAGTCCATAGAGAAAAAAATCCCAGTTCTCCGTTGAGCTTGAACTCAACGGAGAACTGAGATTTTTTTGCCTGATTGTCTGCCTGGTTGCTTTTCCCTCTAGCGTTGTTATCGCTAAATAATATTATTAAATGTAATATCATGGTGGGGAAAGATTTCAAACACCATAAAAAATATTTAAAAAACTGGCAATATTAAATAATACAAATATTAGCAGATAATCCCCCTCCTCAATATTGCATGTGATATTTTTTGATGATAACAAATGCTAAAACAAAAATTTGGAGCAGTTTTGAGCCGCAGCCTTGATTCGACACTGCTTTTGCCCACCGGAACTTTGAGGGACATTCCAATTTCTCAAATTTGTTCGTCCGTAGAGTCCATGGAGAAAAAAATCTCAGTTCTCCGTTGAGTTCAAGCTCAACGGGAGAACTGGGATTTTTTTGCCTGATTGTCTGCCTGGTTGCTTTTCCCGCTACGGTTGTTATCGCTAAATGATATTATTAAATGTAATATTATGATGGGGAAAGATTTCAAACATCATAAAAAATATTTAAAAAACTGGCAATATTAAATAATACAAATATTAGCAGATAATCCCCCTCCTCAATATTGCATGGGATATTTTTTGATGATAACAAATACTAAAACAAAAATTTGGAGCAGTTCTGAGCCGCAGCCCTGATTCGACACTGCTTTTGCCCACTGGAACTTCGAGGGACATTCAAATTTCTCAAATTGTTTCGGGCTTTTAAAAAAACGGAATGAAAAATCATGATCACTTCTCACTCGAGAGTGTCTCGAACTATATCCAAAAGTCAGTTAAGCGAAATTTCAAACATATTTTTCAATAAGAAATTGAAATTTGTGGCAAAATGTGGGAAAAAAATTGAAATTTCAAACTATGTTCCTTCAAAGGCACACCGGCACAGTTCACACGGAGGATTGAGATAAATATTTTTAAGAATTCATTGCAGTTGGATATTTCAATCATGATAACTCGACTTTTTTTTTTTTTTCAACGGAAAATTCAAAAATTCCTGTTCGGCATTGTTTTCCCAGACACCGAGAAGATCGTTTCGACGCAGAGTCCACGACAGGAGAACGAGAAAATGGGCGGAGAGAAGCGTATGGTCGGAGGTCTGCGCGAGGGATCTCGGACTCATCGTTTCGCCGTTGACACCGACGAACGTCGAAAAGTCCAAAACGAGGGAAAAAAAATATTCTACCACGGCGGGAAGACCGGTTCGAGGAATATCAAAAAAATCGATAACCGAAAAGCCGCGAGGAAGAATATCTTCGACGAGGGCTTCGATGCGTCGAACGGGACCGACGAGAGTCAAAGATTGTACGAAAAATCCAAAATGTTACGAGCATCCTTTCGATCTGCAATCTTCCACGAGATTTTTCCATGAAAACGGTAATATTCGTGGAAGCAGCGACGAGGAAGATTCATCGAAAATGAGAAAAAAAATTATTTGCAGCAGTTTCAATATTTTTCACGACGTTAATGCTGATCTCGTGAACGAGGATGTCAATCGTAAAATTGAAATCGTTAGCGGAGCAAGAGAGTCAAAAAAATCTTCCAATCGACAGCAGCCATTTTCCTCGCTCGCATCACCGAGCAATGTTGTCGAGCTTGCGAGAAACAAGAGGAAGAAAAAGAGGAAGAAGAAACATCTCGATGATAAAACGAGAGACAAAAAGTTGCAGCGGGGAACAATGAAAATTTTGAGAAAACGTCGCGACGAGTCACGAGCCGCCGGTCGAATCAACGAACGGATAAGCCTCGTTTCGAGGAACGATAAGAGCGCGGACTGCTTTGTCGAAAAATCGAATCGGACGGATGAAACGAGAGTGAATAGCGTTGAAACGAGATTGAAGCGTGAATCAGCAGCGATCGAGAAAACGAGGCTGAAGATAGAAGCTGGCGGAGCGGGGAAAAGTATGACGAAAAATTTGGATAAACTGCGGGAAGCCATATCGATGAGTAAAATAACGAAAATAAGCGCGAAAAACATATCGAAGAATGATTACGAAGATTCGGAAATTGACGAATCATTGTTGGTCGATCCGTCCACCGATCTTCCGCAATCGCTGGCCGGTACGATCGACGATAACGTTCAATTACTCGCGAATACGGAATTCGACGTGAGCAAAGATTTTAATTTCGAATCGGACGAGCCACTCTCGTCGAATCTTGGCTCATTCGAGCAGGATATTATATTTCCCAAAGACGACGATATTCCGGAAAAATCGAGGAAATCCACGTCGAGCGATAATTCGTGCGAGAAATTGGCGAAAAAATTTCGCAACCGGTCGAACGATCGTAAAATCACGAGTGACAAGCCTCGGGGATCCCAAAACGAGCTCAACAAGATGGCGTCTCTTTTCGAGCTTCGAGAAAATGGCGTCGTGAAGATGGTACGAGATGAACGTCGCGTATCATCGAATGGCGCTGCAGTCGTGAGAAGAAGAAGAAGAAGAAGCATCGCTCCGATTGGGCGTGAGAACGGCGGGAAAAATGAAGATTCAAACGAGGATGAAGGATCAACGAGGGTAACAAGACTGTCGATGAGAAATTTCATTGCCCGTGAGATCGTTGCAGCGACTCATCCGGTCGGTACGATCGTATGGGGAAATTGCATGGGTTGGTGGCCCGGTTTTATCGTTAATCCCGAGGACGTTGGAATGCGCGCGAAACATGAAAAAGTCTGGATATGCTGGATCGGCGAATATCGAATATCAAATTTGCGCGAAAAAACTCAGATACAGGAATTCTCGATGAATCTCGAGGAGCGCATGATCGTGACACTGAGAACGAAAAATTCACGAGATATGCTTTATCGCGCATGCCTGGAAACGATCGAGCTCATCAGCGAGCATATAATTAAGAAAAACTTACCATCGACCGTGCCCCGTCACGTTTGGGCGAGAAAAAATCTCACGGAGATGAAAAATATCGATCGTTTGATACTGCAGCCTTATCCATCGAGGATAAAGCCAAGACTCGATGAGCTTAGGGAAAAGAATGCGAGGGCAATGAAAAAATATTTTTCGGAATTGAATTCAAAGGAAAAATTAACGACAGCGACGACGACGACGGGTCAGAGAATCGCGAATTTGAGCAAAACGAAAAATTCAATTGTCCCTTTAACGGGAGATTTGTCATTGGAGGATCAAAAACCGGGTGTTATAACATGGGCCAAGATAGCGGGTCAGGTGTGGTGGCCGGCCTGTATCGTGGATTATCGCGATTGGGGAATGAAAGAGCCGAATTTCGGTTGTCAATGGATCGTTTGGTACGGCGATTCCACGATGTCGCAGATCGATCATCGTTGCTTCATGAAATTCGAGACTGGAATTTTTCACATGAAGGATTACACGATCAGCTCGAAGCGCGAAATTTATCGTCGCGGCGTGATCGACGCAGCCAAGGATTATTGCTCTCTCCGCGGCTTTCGCACCGACGATTGGCACATCGACGATGCTTTCGCATGGTTCGAACCCAAAGATTCGTCCATCATGAAAAAAATGCTGAATATCCTGCCGGGAATTCCCGGAAATTCCGTGATAAATCAGAGATATCCGTCGCGAATTCTCGAAGCTCTGCGCAAGCATCGAACGAATTTTCGTTGCGTCGCCGCGTCGAGGGAGGACGCTTTACGGGACAGCGAAGATTTGAAAAACGTGAAAAATCGTAAATCTAAGATCGACGATTTGTGCCTCGTGTGCCTCAGGCAAGATTCGTGCGATGGGAAAAAAAATTTGCATCCATTCTTCGTCGGTCGTTTGTGCGACGAATGCACGGAAATATATTTACCGACTATATTCGCTTACGGCGACGATGGAAAATGTTTTTTTTGCTCCGTATGCGCCGGCTCGGATCTCGTTGTTATATGCGACGAGGAAAATTGTCCACGGGTTTATTGCACCGCTTGTATAAAATATCTCGTAACGTCGAATTTTTACGATTCTCTAATACTCCGAGATCCGTGGTCGTGTTTCGTATGCGACGAGAACGGCAATTTCACGTCCGATGGTTTGCTGAGAAAACGCGACGATTGGCAGGCACGAATCGAGGAGCTTTTTCGCGGTGTGCGCGATTCGTTGCCGGATCATAACGAGCGCTGGGATTATCGTAAAACGAAAATTCGCGTTTTATCGCTTTTCGATGGTATAAGCGCCGGTCTCGTTGTACTCAAAAAGCTTGGAATGAAAATCGATGCTTATTATGCGAGCGAGATCGATGAGAATGCGGAAATGATAAGCTCGGCTCATCATGGCACGGAAATCATTCGTCTCGGTGACGTTAGAGCATTGACGAGCGAAAAAATACGTGAAATATTGCCGATAAATTTGCTGATCGGTGGCTCACCTTGCAACGATCTGAGTCTTGTAAATCCATCGCGTCTCGGTCTTCACGATCCCCGGGGCACCGGTATTCTTGTTTTTCAGTATGCACGCATCAAAGAGCTCCTCGAAACGGAGAACGCGAAGCTTCGCGACGACAGTAGCGCGGGAAAATGCTTTTTTTGGCTATTCGAGAATGTTGCCTCGATGCCAAGTAAATATCGTCGTGAGATAAGTAATTTGCTGGGACGCGAGCCCGAGCTCATCGATTCGGCGAATTATTCGCCGCAGCACAGGCCGCGATTGTACTGGAGCAATTTGCCCGCCGTATCGTTTCCTCTCGCTAGCCAGGATCTTCAGGATTTTCTTATACCGAATTGCAATCGTCGGGCTCTCGTGAAGAAAATACGCACCGTAACGACGAGGATAAATTCGCTGCGACAGACGAGCGCGGAGCTCAAGCCGATACTCATGAATGACAGAAACGACACGCTATGGATAACCGAGCTCGAGGAAATATTTGGCTTTCCAAGGCATTATACGGATGTGAAAAATTTGTCGGCATCGAAGAGGCAAAAATTGATCGGAATGTCGTGGAGCGTGCAGACAATCGTGGAAATCATGAGACCGCTTTGCAATTTTTTTTACACTCGCAATGACGAAACGATCTAAAAGAAAAAAAGAGAGAGAAACTTTATTTTCAGTATTTATTTATCGAAATTGGTTTTTTTTTTTTTTTTTTCGAGAGAAATATTTTCTTTATTTTTTGTTTTTGCTTAAAGCTTTTACTCGCGGCTGATTTGTGGTTTCTTTTTTCTTTTTTTTTTTATGAGAAATATTTTCAGCTTTAGTTTTTGTAAAGCTTTTACTCGCGGCTGATTTGTGGTTTCGTTTTTCATTTTCTTTTTTTTTTATGAGAAATATTTTTAGTTTTTGGTAAAGCTCAACTCGCAGCTGATTTTTCCGTTGATTTTTCGTTTTGTTTTGTTTTGTTTTTTTTTTTTATTTTTTCCAACGACGAGGATCGAAGCTCTGAATTTGTTAACTTTTTGTTTGTTTGTTTTTTTTTATTTTTATTTTTTTTTTTACGAGTTCACGGCATCGGCTTGATAACGCGTCCGAAAATATCCTCTCCGTGGCTCGCGACTCGTCGGCAAATCGTAAACGCTTCCGGTATACGGAGCGCCCTCCTGACTGAGCCGCATAAGACTCGGAGGAAGATTCGTGCAGCCGACGAGACAATTGACGTGTCTCATGAGGGATATCGGCAGCGACGCGCTGACGAACAATTGTTCCTTTTCCATATCTACGCCGCGCAGTATTCCTGCGAAAAGAAATGAGATTTTTTTTTAATCTTCGATAGATTAATTTTATTTTCAAAGTAATGAAACCTTGGAACGTCTCCCATATTCATTGCAAAGCTATATTTTAATTTGGGAAAAAAATTGTTTTTTTTTTTCGGAATATCTCAAAAGTGCAAGAGGAATTGTTTTTTTTTTTTATCAAAAAGAAAAAGAGAGGCCTCACGAGCGATTTGGGGAAAATTTCGGTAAATTGTCAGAATTTTTTTTCTGGAAAAAAAGAGAAAACTATTTTTTTAATTTTTCGAGAGATTTTTTGAGCGTTTTTTTTTTTTTTTTTTTTTTCGTACCAAAACCGTAGCACGTGGACAGCGGTGGTCTTATCAGTACTCGTGGATAAGACGTCGTTGCGCTGTCATCGATGTTTGATTTTTCCATCGATTCGGCGTCGACGCCGCACAGCGCGACGATGTTACCATTCATCACCGACAATACCCGGGGAATGAAAGCTCCGGCCAGTGAAACGCTCATCGCGACGAACGAAATTCTGAAAAAATGGACAAAAAAAAAAAACCCCCCCCTCCGGTCAGTAAAACATCGCAGCGTTGCGAATAAAATGAAAGAAAAGCGAGCGCTAAATTTTCACAACGGAATAAATCGTGCATGTTTTATAATATTTCGAATGGATGTTTTTCGAGGAATGAGTGTGAGATTTTAGAGAGAAAATACATTTTATTTTTATAATAAATAAATATAAATAAATAAACTTTACGGTTTTATGAAAAAAAAATCGAATAATTGTCAATTTTTTTCAAGCCCCCCCCCCCCCCCCCCGATTATGATTCTTATTAATTTTTTTTTAGAGAAAATACATTATATTTTTATAATAAATAAATATAAATAAATAAACTTTACGGTTTTATAAAAAAAAAAAAAAAATGGATAATTGTCAGTTTTTTTCAAGCCCCCCACCCCGATTATGATTCTTATTAATTTTTTTTTAGAGAAAAAACATTTTATTTTTATAATAAATAAATATAAATAAATAAACTTTACGGTTTTATGAAAAAAAAAAAATTAGATAATTGTCAATTTTTTTCAAGCCCTCCACCCCGATTATGATTCTTATTAATTTTTTTTTAGAGAAAATACATTTCATTTTTATAATAAATAAATATAAATAAATAAACTTTACGGTTTTATGAAAAAAAAAAAAAAAAAATTGGATAATTGTCAATTTTTTTCAAGCCCCCCACCCCGATTATGATTCTTATTAATTTTTTTTTCGAGAAAATAAATTTTATTTTTATAATAAATAATCAGAAATAAATAAATTTATTCTACCGTTTTATGGAAAAAAAGGATAATTGTCAATTTTTTTCAGAGCCCGATTATGATTCTTATTTATAATTATTTTTTTTTTTCCCAAACGAGATATGAATCTACATTTTTCATTTTCGGGAATAAAATTATGCGAAAATCGTGACTCACGCGTAAGGCGTTGCGGCGTTGATGCACGAGAGGCCACGAGCTTGCGATATCGTCGGCTCATTGATCTCGACGATTTCACTGAGATACGAGATCATTGCGAGTTCGCGCTGCTGATGAGCCTCGAGACTCCACGATTCGGCGGGTCCTGTGCTTGTTTCGGCCTCCGAATAAATAATGTGCAATCGATGCCTCGTCGGCTTGTCGTCCCTGCTCGCCTCATTCCTCCAACTCATCCATCCGAGATTCTAGAGATAAGCGAAGAAAGAAAAAAATGTTTCTTCGAGTCATCGAATTATATATGACTTCAAATTTTTTCAAAGAGTCAAGTTTGAGTATTCTCGAATCAATTCGCAATTTTTTTTTTCTTAAAAATAAGCAAAAAAAAAATAGTTTAAGCCGTAGATTTACCAATTTTATGATTTTTTTTTTTTTTTCAAGGAGTCAAGTTTAAATTTTCTCGAATCGATACTAAATTTCTTTGTAAAAATAAGCACAAAAAAAAAAAATATGTTTGAGCTCTAAAATCAGCAATTATGTGATTTTTAATTTTTCAAGGAGTCAAGTTTAAAAATAAGAAAAAAAAAAAAAATATTTACCAAACGATCGATGACCTGACGACTCAGGCTATCGTCAAAATTATTCTTCGCTCGTCTCGACAATATTTGCACGACATCGGTGGGCGTGAAAATTTTAATAACGTAGCTCATAATGTCCCAGCCGATTCCCTTGCAATAGCCCATTGTATTGACGACGATGGGTCGATGCGAGAGCCTCGGATCATCGCCGAGACGATCGATGAGTTTTTTTATCGCATCAATGTAGCGCGTCAGGCAGCGCGTCACATCGGAGCTTCCAACGTAGAGCTGATAATAGGGAATTCGAAGATTGGTGAAATTTGGCCCGAGAAGCGGCTCGTCGACGATCGTCAGGGATACGCAGCCGGCGGGTGTGAATTCAGCTTGGCCGGGATCGAGATCGAGAAAAACGATGGATTTGCACGTTGCGAGAAATTTATTTACGAGATAACGCGAGAGCGTAGATTTTCCAACGCCCTTGCCGCCGGCCACCACGGTACGTGAAATTTTCTTCGTTTCCCAGTCGTAGGCTATCGCATCGGCAACGTCATCGATACCACGCGAATCAATCACGATTTTACGCGACGAATCGTCGAGATGTAAATTCGCCTGTAGAACGATTTCCGCTCGTCGTGAATCGCGCCACGAATGATTCGACGGATCTTCGATCCGGGGAAAAAGATGATGCGGAAAATTTTCAGCGAGAAAATTCGTCAGACGATTGTCAAAATTTTCCAGCATCAATATTGCCCAGCCTTCCTCCGCGCTCTTCGCATCCGATTCCAGGCGTTTCGCCAATTTTCTATCATCGCAATTTTCACCCAATATCTTCCATAACGCGGACGGACTTTTGTCAAAAATTTCGCTGTCCGTCGCCTCGACGGCCACCGGACTGTACGCCCTCGGCGCATAAACCGTTAATGGCAATTTTGTTCTCTCCGCGCTCAGCGAATAACCGTATATCCTTGCCGAACCGTACAGAGCCCGAATCTTCAATTTTCCATGAAACGAAAATTTACAATCGGGCTCCATTACGACGAGAACTTTTTTTCGAAAACTGTAAAAACGCGGCAATTGCTTGGCGCTCGTTGCCTCGTTAATTTCCATCGATTGTATGGATTTTTCAGCGAGTCGAACGAGCGAACTTTCCGATTTACGTGAATTTTTCGCGCCCGACGAGCCGCCGCGAGCCAACGGCGAAGCTACGAGCTCGTCGGACGCAAGAATTTCCGTGCTCGCGAGCTCCATCGTTTCTTGGATAACTTTCGGCGCGCCGAATTCTTTGGAAGTTTTTTCCGACCGTGGCTTTATGCATTCGGCAATCGTTACGCTGGCTCGCTTCGTCGATTTTTCGTGTTTCTCGTTCTTACGGAGATCAAAGATAATCGGCGAAACGACGATCGGGACTGAATTATCCGTTGCTCTGTGACGCAACGGCAACGGGACAACGGGAAATTCTTTCGCGTTGTCCTCCACGATTATGGGATGACCGATCTTTTTTTTTCTCTTTTTCATGGACTTGCGAACATTGCGCAGCGACGATGCGAGAGCATCTGAAATTTTTTGTTCGTTCCGAGTCAGCGAACGATAAGAAATTTTTCTCATACAATCGCATTATTATTTATCAATGATTCAATTGACAAATTTAACGAATAAATTTGATTATCTTCTTAAGGAGCTACATGGGTTTCGAAGCAAAAAAGCACGTTTTCTCGATTTTTTTTTTCTCACATTATGCATAAATTATTTTATTCAAAATGTTAAGTACATCAATATTTCAATGGGTGTTTGAAAAAAAATTTCATCCAAAAATATTGTTAATTCAGCCGGCGGGAGCTGGTTTTCCCGGAGACCCCTCAATAAAAAGTGTCCTCGCGGTGGTCACGATAACGGATTTTTTTCTTTCTTTCATTGCAACTAATTTTACAAGGCTATACGTAGTGTGAATTGTACGAAAAAAACGTATTATTTTGCATACAACTCTGCGAAAAATTTCAATTTCAATTTTTTTTTGTAAATCCTTCGTTCAATCACGAGCTATACTTGTCTACTAACGGAAAATATTTGGTTTTTTTTAATTTCAGATAAAGCTATCACGAATTATCGTGACCACCGCGAGGACACTTTTTTTTTTGAGGGGTCTCCGGCAAAACCAGCTCCCGCCGGCTGAATTTCCAACATTTTTGGATGAAAATTTTTAAAATACAGTTGAAATGTTACTCTTCGATGTACTCAAAATTTTGAATAAAATAATTTATACATAATGTAAAAAAAAAAAAAACCGAGAAAACATGATTTTTTTTTGGCTTCGAAACCCACGTAACCCGTTAAGGGAAGCAACCACTTTGGATGATTCGAAAAATTATTTTTTTTTTTTTTCAAATTTCATAAATCTTTAGCAAAATATCTTGAGAACGTGTCCTGAAAATTTCAAAACGGTACTCGGATTGCTTCTAATGTTAACTTTAAACGTGTTTTTGGCAAAACGATATTTTTTCAATTTGCGGAAATAATAACTCAAAAACGAAATCATCGATCGTATTCAAAATTGAAACACGTTCGCGTGATACAATTTATTGAAACATGAATCTAAAGTTGGAAAGATTATATTGTTTAAAACATATTTATTGTTGCAAAATGCCATAAAAAAATATACTGAAAATCGATAATTTTTTTTTCAAACACGTTCGAATATTCAATTTTTGTTTTTCTTTTAAATGTAGGTTCACGTTCTCGAAAAAACATCACAATAATGTTACGTTAATAATAACAACTTTACGCTTAAGGTATTTCGGTATAGAGCGACGACGGGGAATAAGGGGAAACGACGGCGCGCGGGGCATGCATAAAACAAAAGAGAATCTGACCGATCATGCGCTATGCCCGTGGATAGCGAGCTTCTGTTTTGGCTTGTAACTAATAAACCAGATGGACGAACCTATTCAAATTTGTTGACAGTCATATTAAAGATCTAATAAAGATCTGACATAAAATTGAAAATAAATAAATTTTAAATAAATTTGAAAGAAAATGAAAAATTTCAATGCAAATAGCGTTAGGAAGATAATTTTGTAAAACGAATACATTATTTATCTTTTTTTTTTTTTTTTTTTTTTTCAATTTTTCGGTAATATGGTAAGTTTTATTAGGCAAAAGAACGAGCTATAACTCATCGAAACATTGTAAAATTGTTATTTCGAGGACTTTCTTATAGCGTGAGACTCGCAGGGTGAGTAGAAAATTTTGATATTTTTTATTTATAATTAAGTTTGATCGAAATTATTGTATCGCTGATAACGTTCGGACACGTTTTTGAAAATGGACAAACGGTATTCTAAAATTACGCCGACACGTGCAATTAATTCGTAAAAGTATTATTTTTTTTTTCTACTCCGATTTCGCGTGTCCAATGGAACAAGGTCGTGAGCGCCAAAAAGGCGATTTTAGTGCCGTAAGGTCGTAAAATTTTTTTTTGTTTTCGTCATTCGTTGTAAAAATGATTAAAACGCACGAATAATTGATAATTAGAAAATTGAAAACCTAAAAGCAGAAGGTTGTATGTTGGCGGATATGATCTTCTGGTTTTAGGGTCGTATTGGGTTTGCTTGGAGCCGTTTTAAGGAGTTTCGGTACGGACCGGCGACAGGGAATAAGCGGAAACGACGGCGCGCGGGGCATGCATAAAACAAAAGAGAGTCTGACCGTTCATGCGCCATACCCGCGGATAGCGAGCTTATGTTTTGGCTTGTAACTAATAAACCAGATGGACGAACCTATTCAAATTTCTTGACAGTCATATTAAAGATCTAATAAAGATCTGACATAACTTTTACGCGGATGGTAGTATTTTAATGGAATTGACAGCTCAAACAAATATTGCTCCCGTTTACTCTCGCGTATAAGCCAAATTTTTGAAAATTATTTTTACAAAAACGACACGGACGATCGACTTGAAATTTGAGCAGTTCACGTTTTATATATTTGTCACTTATTTAAAAAAAAAAAGTTTAGTTGATGGCATCATTTTCAATAGGGGTATCGAAACTTCTTAACTTTATACGTGTTTTTGGCAAAATAATATTTTTACAATTTGCGGGAATCACAACTCAAAAACTAAATCATCGATCGTATTCAAAATTGAAACATGTTCACGTAATATAATTTATTGAAACATGAACCTAAAGTTGAAAAGATTATATTGTTTAAAACATATTTATTGTTGCAAAATGTCATAAAAAAATATATTAAAAATCGATAATTTTTTTTCAAACCCATTCGAACATTCAATTTTCTATTTTTTTTTGAAAAATGTAGGTTCACGTCCTCAAAAAATATCACGATAATGTAGAAATTTTTTTTGGATTATTCCAGATGCGAATCGCTAGCTGCACAATTCTCACAAATCGACAACAAGGATGAGGACACGCCAAGGGGATTATGCCTTAATTAATGCATGAATTAAGTTGAAAAAATTACCAAAGATGTATGGAAATGTGAATAAATTATTGTCAGAGTTTGGGAAATTTCCGTTGTTTTTCTTTTACACGCAAAAAAGAAATTTCCCAAAAATCACTTAATTTTCATTGTTCCGATTATTATAATTATTTTAAATACAATTACGAATTGAATTGACATTTTTTTCGATCAAATAAATAAATGTGAATAATGGTACTTACCGTTTTCTTGGTCGACGTCTTTCGATGCACTCCTCGTTTCCGGATCAGCGTCTTTGACACTTTTTTTCTTACTTTCCATTGATCCCGATGAAGATTGACCATTGACATGGTCATCGGCTATCGAAGGATTGTTTTTCATCTCTCGAATATTTCGAACGTTGGATTTATTATTTTTTCCCATTGTCTCGATTCTTGTGAAGGATCATGCAAGATTATTTATGCACGCAAAAAGAACTCTTTTTATTATCTCGGGATCCGTTTGATTTGTTAATTATTCACATTCTCATCAACTTTATATTTATCGTTTAATTCTTGTTGTTGGATAGGTTAGCCGGTGTTGTTTGTCTTTAATCTCGTGAAATTAAAAGTAAAGTACACGTGGTTTTTTCATGGGCTCGATTCACGAATACATGAATATAGAAACTAGAACTATGATTGTGTCTGTTTTTTCGTTGCCGCGCGCTATCTAGCGGAACGTTGGATAGATGGCGTCACTTTTCGACCGTACAGTGGCTCTATCTCTCGGTGACATTTATTACTTTTACGACATGAAGGATAAATAGCGGTTAAATAAAAATAACTCTTACAGCTAATTTTGTGTCTTTTGATAATTTAAGCGTTTATGCATTTTGATTAGAAAACCTTAGTACCTTAGGTCCATTTCGCGGATCTTGGGACAAAATTATTCGATCGAAAATTTTATTAAATATATGAATTTGATTACACGAATCCACGCAGCAGTGCCATATAGTTTTGATTCTATAATCCGCACTATTTGCTTAATTATAAATTTTTTTGGATAAAATAATAATTCCATAATTAAGATAATACATCAAATTACTTGGATAAAGTATAATACCGTACTCGGTGAGAATTTTATGGAGAAATATTCTGTGCAAAATACTTTAATTCTGCAAAAGGAGTTTAAACTCTGATAGGATTGCCGCCGGATGTCAACGCAAAAATGGGACAACTGAGAATCTAAGAAAACACCGATTAATAATATTATTTTACGATTAAGGGCATGACACTCTTTCCAAAATTCGAATTTTTCATAAAAATTATTATTTCAACTAATTGAATCAACCCCTAACCCTTTAGCTTACGATCGATATGTAATATTATACGCGCAGGTTAGGTCAGGTCTCTCTCGCTCGAGGTGTCCCATATGAAGTTTCATGGGATTTCGAGAAGACAGATATAATCCCCCCCCCAACAACGAAAATTTTACCGATTTGAATTATCGGCAAACAAAAGGGGGAAAACAATTGAAATAAGATTAAACAAAAAAATCACTCCGGTAGAAGAAAGAATCGCGCGCGTTAACAACGAACAGACGGTGTGTGAAAATTGAAAAGGAGAAATTAGCCGAAAAGTGAGGAGAGTGCGAGAGAGCCGGACGCGCATCGTGTGCACACGAGAGTGAGGACCGCGTTTTTTTTTTTTTTTCCATCCATGCCTCGTTTCTCTCGTCTACCTTGAGCTCGTCGAGTGCTATTTTGTGTACAGCTCGTTGCGTTAATTTAGTGCAAAATTTTTGTTACTTGTCCCGCTCTCTCTGCCACGAGATGACACAGACCGTCGAGATGGGCGAATGCGTTATATTCAACACGATATCTGGTAAGTAAAAAAAAAAAAAAGTTTCACGCAAACACCGGAGGTTATATTTTCGTTTCTTCGCTTGAAATTCAGAAAAAAATGGTATATTTTAATTTTTTTTTTTTTTACGAACAAACAAAAATCCTATCGGAGATCACAGAGGAACGATATATTGTTCAAAGTGATTTTCCGGTCGGAGAAAAAAAAAAAAAAAAAGTTGAAATCGTTGCACAAAAAATTCTGGTTCTTTTTTTTCAATGGATATTCGACAATTTTTTCGTTTCTTATTATATCTCGGCGTCCAATCCTGTTTTTTTTTTTTTTTTTTTCCCTCGCTCTCAGCATTGCGCAAGGCGGAGTTCGAGGCTGTCGGAGCATCAGTATTACACGCCGCGGCTCATACAAGACTGAGGACTCAGTTTGAGAGAGATACGGAGACGGGCCAGGTCTCGGAGTCGTCGGACGACGAGGAAAATCCAGAGGATCAGTTCGAGGATGATTTGGATTATCTGCGCTCTCTGGATCCCAAAGAATGGAAGGAACAGGATCATTACGCCGTTCTGGGCCTCAGAAAGCTCAGGCACAAAGCCACCGAGGATATAATCAAGAGGGCATGTAGGTATTTTCCATTTTACCGAGCTATAACATTTTTTTTTTTTCCTCGCAATCCCGAGCATTCGACAATTTTTATTTTTGAAAATTATTGAAAAAAAATTTATATCGTTGAAAAAAAAATCGTATGATAATATATTTTTCTGTTGTTATATTTGTAATCGCTTGTACAATGAAATAAGATCGTAACTGCCGTTATACGACTTTTTCTCCGTTGCTAAAAGCGGAAAGTCGTAAGTTCCGGCGTATACGACCTTTCGGACTTGACCGAGGGGGCAATAATCACGCAAATTAATTCCAGAAAGTCGTGAGCGACGTTACACGACTTTCTGGCATTGAGTAAAAGTAATGGCGTTGAAATGTTTGAAAAAAACCTTCAAAATGTGTTATCGGCATGATACGACATTACGTTTACTAATTTGAGGTAAGAAAAAAATCACAATGACTAATTTCATAAGGTCGTATGCGGCGCGTAACCACTTTTTTTTTTTTTTAAATTATTATTGTTAGCTTTTCCGTTTGAAAATTTTATCAAAAAATGAAATTTCTTGTCGGCAACTTGTGATGATATATGAACGATTTTTACCAGGGAAAACGAGAATTTAAAAAAAAAACTCAAAACCAGAAAGTCGTAAACACCTGAAAATTGAAAAAAAAAAAAAAAAAAAAAAAAAAAAAAAAGAAAAAACTCAAAACCGGAAAGTCGTAAACACCTGAAAATAAAATAAAAAGAAAACTTAAAACTAGAAGGTCCTAAGTGCCCGAAAATCTTAAAAAAAAAAAGAAAACCTCAAACCAGACGATCCCCCAACATACCATCTTATGATTTTAGATTTTCAAATTCCTAATTTTCAATTATTTATCCGTTTTAATCATTTTTTTTGTAACAAATCTGAAATTGCCGTTTTTGGCGCTCACAACCTTATTCCATTGGACAGACGCGAAATTGTGAAAAATTTGAAATTTTTTTTTTTTCCAACAATTATGGTTCTCGTTGGTTAAATTACGCCAACGAATTGTCAATGAGACGGATATTAACGGATGAAAAAAAAAACATTTGCGACGATGTGAAAGAATTAAAAGCGATAAATAACTAGGAGTATGAATGAAATTTTTTTTTCAATCATTGGGGCGCATAATATAGAGTAAGTAAAAATGAGGACGTATTTTTTATTTTTCGTTAAAAATGACCGATACACCTGTTATAGGCAATTTAATTTCACAGATTTTGATATATATATATATAAATGTAGATATAGCGTAACATGTGTGACGTCATAATGTTATATTTTTCAATTTGTCATATCAACGGCAATTTTGATTCAAATAAAAGAAAATAAAAAATACGTACTAAATATTTTTTCCTAAACTACCAGATTTTGAAATAAAAAAATTTCATTTATACTCCCAATTAGGAGTATGAATGAAATTTTTATTTTTTCAATCATCGGGCCGCATAATATAGAGTAAGTAAAAATGAGGACGTATTTTTTATTTTTCGTTAAAAATGACAGACGCACCTGTTATAGGCAATTTAATTTCACGGATTTTGATATATATATATATATATATATATAGATATAGCGTAACATGTGTGACGTCATAATGTTATATTTTTTCAATTTGTCATATCAACGGCAATTTTGATTCAAATAAAAGAAAATAAATAATACGTACTAAATATTTTTTCCTAAACTACCGGATTTTGAGATAAAAAGAATTTTCATGTGTACTCCCAATTGCGAATTTTACGTCAGACAAGCAAAAGATACTGAAGCATCATCCCGACAAGAGGAAGGCGATGGGCGAGGAGATACGCGAGGACGACGATTATTTCACGTGTATAACGAGGGCCTGGGAGATGCTGGGTAATCCGGTTAAGCGCCGCAGCTACGACAGCGTGGATTCGCACTTCAGCGACGATTTGCCGGACGAGAAGGACGCGAAGAATAATTTTTACGATACGATGGGTCGGGCATTCGAGGATAACGCCAGATGGTCGGTGAAAAAGCCGGTACCGCAGCTGGGCGATTCGTGTACGTCGCGCGACAAGGTCGAGCGTTTCTACTCGTTCTGGTATGAATTTGAGTCGTGGCGCGAGTACTCGTATCTCGACGAGGAGGACAAGGAGAGCGGACAAGAGTAAGTATACGAAAAGAGCATTACGCATTACGGATAACCCCCCCCCCCCCCCCCCGATCAATCTTTTCTTTTTTTTCCACGAATTTTCAAGTACAAGCAAAAATGCAATTAACATTTTCGATTTTTGAGAAGCGAAAACAAAAAAAAAAATAATGAGATTAAAAAAAAAAGAAAACGCTTCCTCGTTCGGAAGAAAATCTCTTTTTCGTCGATCGTTCCGCGAAATTTCGATAAAAAAAAAAAAAAAAAAAAAAAAAAAAAAAAAAAACCCCCAAACAAAAAATTCTCATCGAATCCCTTTCGTTGATCGCAGTCGCGACATGAGAAAGTGGATCGAGAAGAAGAACAAGGCGACTCGGGCCAAACGAAAGAAAGAAGAAATGGCGAGGATACGCTCGCTCGTCGATGTGGCGTACGGCGCCGATCCGAGAATAAAGAAATTTCAGCAAGAGGACAAGGACAGAAAGACAGCGGCGAAGAGGGCCAAGCAGGAAGCTGCCAGGGCGCGTCAGAGAGAGGAGGAGAGAGCGGCGAGAGAGGCGGCGGAGAGGGAGCGCGAGGAGCGCGAGAAACGCGACGCCGAGGAGAAAGCTCGAAACGATGCGCTTAAGCAGGAGAGAGAAACCCTGAAAAAGGCGCTGAGAAAGGAGCGAAAGGCTCTAAGGGATTTGTGCAAGAGCAACGATTATTTCGCCGATAGTCCCGCCGAGAGTATAAAAAATATGGAAAGCGTGGAGAAAATTTGCGAGCTATTCAAGCTGGCGCAGCTCGAGGAAGCGATAAGGCATTTGCAGGCGAGCGGACGCGAGGCATTCGTCGATATTGCGATGGAAACGGAAAGGAAAATGGAAGCCGAGAGACGTGCCGGGGTTACGTGCAGCGATCATCGATCGACCATCGAAAAACAAATTAAAGCTCACTCGTTACCGTGGACCGAGCACGAGCTTCAGTTGCTCATAAAAGCGGTTAATTTATTTCCCGCCGGTACGAATCAGCGCTGGGATGTCGTGGCGAATTTTATAAATCAGCACTGCATGAAAACGAGCGTCGTTAAGCGCGACGCGAAAGAAGTATTGGCCAAAGCCAAGGATCTTCAATCGACGGATTTCAGCAAATCTAGCCTCAAGGAACAAGCGAATAAGAAAGCTTATGACAATTTTGTCGCTGATAAAAAGAGCAAAGAGGCCATTGACGAGAGAATGCCAGCTTTTACGGAGCGTCTTGATAATCCAATATCCAATGGGACTGCTGACGAAGTCAGGAAAGACGCGCCGCAGCAGCAGCAGCAGCAGCAGCAAGAAGAACAACAGCAACAGCAAACTACGCAGACGACGCAGCCTTGGACACCCGCGGAACAAAAACTCTTGGAACAGGCGCTCAAGACTTACTCGGCACCCGTCGCCGATAGATGGGATCAAATAGCTGCTTGCATACCGACGAGAACGAAGAAAGAGTGCATGAGAAGATACAAGGTAAGAGAGCGCTTGACGAAAAAAAAAAAAATATATATATATATATATATCTATATATCTATATCTATATCTATAATTATCTATATATATATATATTAGACTGTTTCAAAATAAATCGATAATTTTTTTTTTGCTTTACACAATCTTTAACTATACTTGGACATAAAAAAATAATTCTCGCGAAAGGAGGGGCCGGTCCTTCAAGATTTAGAGGTATCTCATCGGACTTTTGTCTTTTTTTATTTCGTTAATACGTAAATAATTAATTTCATGGATGGAACAAATATTTTTTTTTTCCTAAAATGATGAATATATTCCAAACTTATGTATAAATACTGCATATACTAGAAAAAACGATCTTGGTGATCGCAGCAAGCATTATCGGTCGATATATACGTCGATAAATGCAAAGAAACAAAAAAAAAAATACAAGAATCTCCGTAAAAATGAATTCTTTATTATCGTCAATAATCTTAAATGAATACATTCATTGATAGGCTGTTACGATAATCATTTTCGGCTACAAAAAACTTGACTTATTGCAATTGGGGTATTTTTTTCTATGGTCTTGAACTATTTGGAACAAATATTGTTTTTGTTCTTCATTTTTAGTTAACAAATTATTATATTCCTCGACAAGGGCTACTCCACGTTCAGCTGAATCATTTACTACTTTCATTTGTGAGAAAACCCTTAAGCACGTTTGAAAGCTTTCAGTAGATTCCAATTGTTTGAGAGGCTCATCCAGGAAATCATGGGGCAATTCACATTGTTGAAATAAGCGCCTCGACTTTTGAGTGATGAAATGACTTATGTCAATTTCAGGCAGTGTTTGACACTCGCTGTCACTCAGGGCAATGCGCTTTTGATTCTTTGATGTACTCTCACGTGTCCTTAAGGCTATTAACATCTTTTTTTTCACATCCATAGGAACCATTGAATCGAAAAAAGCTAATAAGCCGTACTAACCATCCGCTCCGTCGGTAAAAAAAAATCCCTGATGTATCGGTTGCGAAAAATGCGTTTTTATATGAATAAATATATGTTTCTAAACGTCGGGTGGTTATAATAGAATTATGTTTTAAATGAAAATCATTCAGGAAATTCATTTTTACGGGGATTTTCGTATTTTTTTTTTGTTTTTTTGCATTTATCGGCGTATATATCGACCGATAATTGTTGCTGCGATCATCAAGATCGTTTTTTCTAGTATATTCAGTATTTATACATAAGTTTGGAATATATTTATCATTTTAGGACTAGAAAAACGTTTTTTCCATCCATGCAAATTAATTATTCACGTATTAACGAAATAAAAATGACAAAAGTCCGATGAGACACCTCTAAATCTTGAAGGACCGGCCCCTCCTTTCGCGAGAATTATTTTTTTATGTCCAAGTATAGTTAAAGATTGTGTAAAGCAAAAAAAAAAATTTTCGATTTATTTTGAAACAGTCTAATATATATATATATATATATATATATATATCTATATATTTATCGTGTTTTTGTTCCGTTCAAGCGAAAGATTTTCGCATTTTCAACTCCTCCGCGCATCTATAATAGAGAGAACTTGCATTTTTTTTCAATTATTTTCAAAGATTCAAAAATATCATTTGCATAGGTTTTTTTTTTCCAGTTACTCATAATTATTTAATTAATTATACAAGCTTGAAAAATTGAATTGCATTTCAAGCGTGTATCGCGTGACAGTGACGTCACAACACCCCGGTACAGCAGCGTCTCTAGCGGTAAAATTAATAAATTCCAGCGGCTTATCATTCCTGACCGAAAAAAAATCTTTGCAATTCGTGAATATGCAGTCCTATGCTGAATAAATTTCGAAAATCATAGGTGTTCTATTCGCCGTGTGCGGAAAGCCAAGTGGCGCCGCGGCCCGGCTGTACTACGCAAATTTTGCTGGAATAGCTCTCATTTATTTACACAGACGAAACCTCATTGGATTAATTTTAATAAACGAACGTTTGTATTCGTGCTGCATAGAGTTTTTTTGAGGTGAGCTTGACTATAACTGCGTTGAAAAAAAAAAAAAAAACAATTTATTTGTATTACAATATCCTGACATGAATTTTTCATACCAGACGATATATGCGCGTTTAACCTCAAGAATTTTACTTTCTTTGTTTTTTGCACACCCAAAGAATCTAATTTTTGCGCTGCTAAACTTCATAAATTGCCGTTGGAAACGCGTGAAACTTAATTTCCGAAGTTGTGCGTAGCAGAAAACATTCTTACATGACTTGGCACAAAAGTTTAAATTTCCTTTCCGCGACTTCTCTGTTGTATTGGCCCTCAATTGCGCTACGCGACTCCAGCAAAACATGTGCATTCTCACCACCAGGGGCGCTCCGAGTCGTTCTCAGCCGCTATAGTATGGTACTGCACACAGCGAATAGGTTTCAGGGGTCGCTGATTACGATTCTTAAGAAATCAGATTGACAAAATTTAAAATGGCGGATCCAATACGGTGGACGTCGAATCGAAAAATCGTATCGCAATATTCCCGAAAGTCTGTACTCGGGGATTTTTGGGGTCGCTATGATCACGAATCTGGTATCAAAATTATCAAAATTCAAAATTCAAAACAAAAATATTGAACATAGAATGTTGATACTTGGTATGTTTACCGAGCGATCCTTATTGAACATGATAATATCTTTTAAAGTTTGACAAAACATGGTATCGAGAATAGGAGGAGCCACGTATGTCGGTGCTCCGACGATGATATTCATCGCTTGCGCAAGTCCCAATTCCCGGACAGGTGATCCGAAGCTAAAAAATCAAACATATTTTTACCTTGTACCAATATTGCGTATAAGTTGAACTAGAATGAAGAAGAAATATTGAAAAATAAAGAAATTGTGGACGATCGAAGGGTAAGTTTAGTTTTTTGCCAGAAATTTTTGCAATTTTTTGTTCATAAAATAAAAACATTTCAATATTTTTGGATAATTCTCGTTCGACTTGCACGCAATCTTGTACAATGTAAAAATATGTTTGATTTTTTTGGCATCGGATCACCTGTTCGGGACTTGGGACTCGCGCAAGCGAAGAATATCATCGCCGGCGCAACGACATACGTAGCTCCTCCCGATATCATGTTTTGTCATACTTTAATAGATATTAATAAAGACCGCTCAGTAAACATACCAGATATCAACATTATATATTTAATATTATTCGCATAAAAAATTGGTGAAAAATCGAACTTTTCTTTGGCCCAACAAAGTAGAGACCTCCCTTAACTTGCACCATCCGCTGTAATATATATTGTACACACTCGTGCACTAATGATTAACTTTAGGGAATTTTTTCACCGACGGATATCCTATCCTTTTAACATGGATTATTTAACGGATACAACTATATTCGGAAGATAATTCTAGGTGAAAAAATCAGGCATAATCTTATCCCAGTACCAAGGGGTGTTGTGAAATTACTTGGCCCGCGGAGCGCGTAAATTTCTTCAAATTTTTACACCTCAAGATATAATAATTTACTGACAGAATGATGCAAAAAAAAAAAAAAGGGGGGGAAAAAATCGTTCAGATGCGAGCAGTTCTCTGTTGGAAAAAATATGCAAGATTGCAAAAATTTGAACGTTACTAAACGGAACGGCTCGCATATCGGGATAAATAACGAGGAAGCTTTCTTCCTTCGACGATGCCGAATGGCGAATGATGATTTTTCTTTGTTTCTTGATTACCTTGCAGGAACTCGTTGAGCTCATCAAGGCGAAAAAGGCAGCTCAAGTTATGAAATAATAGCAAACCCGATTGTTCCCCTCCCGCTCTCCCTGTTTAGTTGATTTTTTTTAACCTCGTTCGTATCTGCCTCACGTTTATGTGTGTGTTTTCCCGGTTTTTTTTTTTTTTTTTTTCTTCTCCATTGCAAGAGCGAGACTCGAGATGGCGTTTGCCTCGAGCCAAGTTTACACGGCCGAAAGAAGGAAACGAAAAAAAATAAAAAAATAAAAAAATAAAGGGCCATGAACTTCTGGTGTTGCGTGAGCAATAATTCTCCCCAGCGGTATATACACACACACACACACACACAAACGACACACATACACAGTCTGTATATTGATATGTAAAATAATAGAAATATACGTATGATACAACGAGAATAAAGATTTATATAATTTCATCGATCCTACTGACCTCGAAAAGTCCTTTAATCATTATAACTTCAACTCTGAAACGACTATCGTTTTTTTTTTTCTTCTTTTCAAATCGTTGAACATGCGGTTTCGATTGAAAAGGAAAAACAAAATGAGGCAGAAGGAAAGAAAAGAGTTTGAGGTTAAGTTTCGCGCTTTCGTGTATCAATTGACTCGTATTTAACGAAGTCAGACGTTTAGAGCGCACTGTGTCTCTCTGTGCTCTAATTGGAAAGCACAAAGCACCCTCAGTTTCTGTGCTTTTCGTGAATCCCGATCATCCCACTTTAATTCGAACGGTAAAAAAACGGCGGGAAACCGTGCCAGCTAGCGCCCCCTATGAGAACACACGTGACCAGGGCTGCCGCCAGCGCCGGTCGTGAGCATATCGCGAATTTGAGGATTATTTTACACCCGTGGGGCTCGTGGGACAGGATGGACAGGATATTCCAAAGAGAACTCACTTTGATTTAGATTCTCGAAACTTTTGTATGTATTTTTTTTTGTTTTTTGTTTTTTTTTTCCTTTAAATTCGACACAATCCCGACAACAACAACAACAGCAACACAACAAACTTTCGTGTTAAATCGTCTCTATTTGGTAGAATCATTGCTTTTTCCACGCACTTTCATGTCGTTTCACATATATTTAATTTCATATACTCTCTCTCTCGCTCTCTGTTTTCTCTTGGACATTTGCCGCGACAGAAAAGTCTTTTTTTCACGTTTCGACACGCAATTTTTTTTATCGTTATTTCGTGCAAAAGGATAAACGAGAACGTTATATATAGTATTATTTTTCGAATAAAATGTACATGTGTATACATATTCGCTCTATAGAAATCCTCGTCGAACGAATTAACACGTCACAATCGACGCGTACATATATATTGTATACATATTCCTATATATATATATATATATATATATTATCCCGATCGAAACGTGTTTTTTTTTGTTCTCAAATCTCTTTCACTTGTACAATTAAATAAATCGAAAAAATTGCTAAAAGTCCCATAAATTGCGGTATTATGTAAATTCGCATATTTACAGTAATCTAAGCTGAACGCAGTGGTCACACGGATATTCATCCCTCTCTCTTTCTCTCTCTCTCTCTCGACCTTGGATTTTTTTTTCTAATATCGTTTTGTGCACGCATATAAACGCGTATTCAGACATAACAATATAACGGGGTCACATAAGAAAATATGTGTAAATTATCAATCGCATATTTCAATTCGCAAATACATTTTATTGTTGTTTTTTTTTTTTCTTCGCGATGCGGTCGTCGCCAAATAATGGGGCCCGCTGTTGTGTTGATACGCCCCTTACGATTACTTTTTTTCTTCTCTTCTCTCTTTTCATTTTTCAAGCAACACATGCAAAATTCCCTAGGGGTCGCTCAAAAGACGAACCTTCTCGTATATATTATTTGTGCGCAAATATGATCGAGCGACTGTCACAAAATAAGCGCGAAGGGGGGGATTTTTTTTTCCCCATTAGAAAAAAAAAGATGCGAAATCATTTTTGCGCGCCCCCTGTCATTCGCGTATCGGTAACTCATGTAAACATGTGCGCGTTCGCGTAATAAATACAAATTGGGTCAGGGAAATAAGTATATATATCGTGGACAATCAGGCACTCGTCAGTGATATTTGGTCGATTGTGTGTGTGTTTTTTTTTTCTTTTCCTTTCTAGAGGGAATGAAAGAGTTGAGGACGAGGCGAAAGGGCGCCAGCTTAATTAATCGAACGTGTATATTGGTAATTTTTCTTCTTTTTTTTTTTCGTCTGTGGCCTGACATCTCGTGGATTCGTGCGGTACTCAAAAGAAAAAGTACGATCGTTTAAAATTCGTATACATCGCGCTTCTCGAGAGTGTGCCAAAACAAATAAATATATAGAACTCCAACGAATCACTATAGTTCCTTTTTTTGCTGTCCTTTCGTGGCTAATCACAGTAAATTCTGCACAATGCACAATGAATAGTGCAGTGCTTTTTTAGCCCACAGTGTGGCGCAAGTGCGATTTTCCGTGTGTCGGGTGTATTTTTTTCCCCCTATATATATATATATATATATATAGATCCGATTTTTCTTCGTCCTCATTAAACTGTAAACACTTTTTACAATAGTATAAAAAGACATTAGATAATATATCGTAAATACAAGAAGGACAACGTCGAAAAGCAAGTACGATAAAATTTGAGTGTATAATAATTATGTTTTCTAATGATTTCTCATGATCATCTCTCTCTCTCTCTTTCCCACCTTTCCTTACCACAAAATGACCGTTGCTCACAATTTAGAAAGCTCGATAATCCGTTCTATTTATGGTTGATTACTTTTGGCAATCCGTCCAAGATATTATAGGCTCCTTAAAAGGAACTGCTGAATACGGGGGCCATAAATTTCTCGAGAACATATATATATATATATAATTTCTGTTCATTTAAATTAACAATTGTTGAAGTAATTTGGGTATTTTTCTATAAATTATGGTATGAAGGTGTGTGCACAATCGGCGACAAATTTACGATACAATTTTACGGGGTAAAATTTGCCACTCGTGTATTCAAGTTCATATTTCACAAAAAAAAAAAATCCACACACACGTGAAAAATTCGTTGAATACGAACGCACACCGGCCCTTGATACAGTAATTTAGAAAAATAGACTTGCTGCTGACATAATCGTGGATGGTTAATAATCGTCCTGGTGAAATAATTTGGAAAATTGTCGCAACGAGGCGTATCCACATGTGTCGATTTTTTTTTTTTTTTTTTTTCAAATATCGTTGAAGCAATGTTAACCCACCTTGATGCAATAATGGCCGGTTTCTTCACCTCTGGTTATGTTCCAGTTAGAGTTATCTACCAGATATCCTATGCTTTTAGCATGGGTTATCTGGTGGATAACTCTAACCGGAACATAACCAGAGGTGAAGAAACCGGCCCTAAGTGTTTAAAGATTTGCCGAAACGCTGTTTGATCTTCGACAGCAAAACCTTACTAAATTGTTTTTTTCCCTCCCTCCCTCCTGATATACCCACGCGTCTGTTACATCAGAGTTGTAAAAATAGTAATATATATACATATACAATATACATAATGCATCTATGCATTAAAAATAAAAGAAAAATGGGCAACCGATAGAAAATTCATCAAACAAAAAAAACACATAACCTCACGATAATCAATCACTGAGAAGTAACACACAAATTCCACCCACGGAGATTTACGTAGATGAAATACATGAGAATTATAAAAGATTTTGGCAAGGAAAGACATGTTCTCCACGTGTTATATATTTTTCACGTATATTTTCACGTGCTAAAGAATAAATGTGAAATATAATGAACACCTGTGACGTTAACGACTTCAGCGCCGTATGATGGCCTTTGCGGTGAAAATCGGCGAGCTTGAAAAAATTATATAGATATACAAATGACTAGCACGGCGAATTATGCATATGTATCTATATAATTTAGTTCGGGCTTTTTCCGCCCCAAGGTCATGGCGCTGAAGTACGATGCTTTAACAGACGCGTACTATAACCTTTCGCACATTTGTTTCACCCGTATGAATTTCCATGTCGCCCGCGTACCTTGTGTGATTTATCAATTGTTTTGTTCGTTTTAGCTAGACTTTCTATACTTTTCTAGGGATTTTAAGCTCCCGGCCAATCGCAGTCTACACTTTTATGACTTTTATGAAGAGAGTTGCATAAAGTGTAGCTAAAAGGAATCCAGCAATTATGATCAAATGGATTATCGCGATCCATAACGATTTTAATGAGAATTCTCGCGATGAAACTGACAATGCATTATTTTAATATTGCATTATTCGCAACTCTGTATATTCCCTAACTGTACGAGTATACGCGAGAAAAATGCACAAAATTCTTCCGCACATCGATAATAAAATCGCCCCCACATATATAATGTCGTATATAATCAATTAATCGTAGTAATAATATACTTTGACTATTATATATTATGTTCATAAAGATCTTCTCTGGTCCGAAATAAGTTATTATTATAGATACTTAGGCACTTGTTATTCTCTCTTAAAATCTTCGTTACGGACGATAGTAATAATAAATAATTCATGATAAATAACAGATGATGACGCCGATAATAATCGTATAATTCATAATAATTAATAATGCAATAATAAATACGATTATAGTAACAAATGGTGCTGTTGATACTACGATCAGTAGTGAGATAACTACACCGGTAATAAATATGTATATATATGTGTATATATATGAGTAAAAACATCAATTATTGGCCAAATTTGGGCTTCAATATCGAGGATCTTGTTGTAAGTTACACAGCTTGGTGTCTGTGTTTAAAAACACGTGCTATAATTTTTTCAGATTTTTTCCTCCATTTTTTTAGCTACTATTGGGTGTCGAAATCTTTCATTTCAAACTTTTTTGTTTTTTTTTGTCATTTAATTTTGGCGGCTTGATTAAAAAAAAATCAATTCTATACTGCGTCATTGCCCAAAGTTAAAAAAAAATTTCCATATTTTTTTCGGAAAGCTGAAAAAATTTTACGTATTATATGTCATTTTTGAGTCGGGATCTCTAAAAACACTCCTGGGATTAATAAAAATGTAAAAAAAAAAACCTTATAAACCTCATTTATTTTAACAATTTTAATAGCAAATATAACTTTTGAGTTTTTGAAAAATATTGAGTATCTACATTCAAAGACTGAAATTGAACAAAGATCTTTGCGTTCAAAAATCTTCAAAGGTACTCCATCATTGCATTCGATTTCTCCTGTAGCAAATAAGTTGGGAACGGTTATTATCAAACCTGTGTCGAACTCGGAAACGTTTTCTCTAGCACATGCATTTCGACTGGAATGATTGTATGCTGTCGTAATGGTAAAATAATAAAAACAATAAACCAGTATTTACACCAGTACGCAACAATTGTCCATTGTTCGTTTCAACAGCCACTCCAAAAAATAAAAAAAAATATTAAAATTGCTAGAAAAAAATAGATTTATGTTTTTTTTTACATTTTTATTAATCCCAGGAGTGTTTTTTTAAAGATCCCAACTTAAAAATAACATACCGTGTAAAATTTTCTCAGCTTTCTGAAAAAAATATGGAAATTTTTTTTTAAACTTTGGGCAATGGCGAAAAAACGACTTTTCAGATTATAATCTTGATTTTGAGAGTCTTCTACACGTATATTAATTAGGCTATATTTTTTTTTTCTGAAAGTTGATATTTGTTTTTTTTTTCAAATTCAAGCCGCCAAAATTAAATGAAAAAAAAATACAAAAAAGTTTCAAATGAAAGAATTCGATAGCCAAAATGGTAGCTAAAAAAATAGAGCAAATAATCTGAAAAAATTATGGCACGTGTTTTTCAACACAGACACCAAGCTGGTGTAACTTACAAAAAGATCCCCGATAGTGAAGCCCAAACTTGGCCGATAATAATTGATGTTTTTACTCATATATATACGTATGGTAGAAACGGGTAATATCCTGCCATAGTATTTTTTGCTTTCCTTTTTCTTTTTAGTAATACAGTAAGAGACGTAGTAGCAATAGTATCGATAAGATTATTAATCTCTCTTATTCTTATTCTCCGCAATGATAAAATTTAAAGGAGAAGACTCTCCGTCGGGCAGGAGTCGATGATAAAAATTGAAGAATGAACAATTCTTTCTTTACCCCCCTTATTCTCTTCGACCGGACGTGAATATATATTATATATATATATATATATATATATTTTTTTTTTTTAATTTCTGTACAGATTACGAAGATCGAGTATGTGTTTTTTTGTTTAGAATACTTGTTGCATAATAGTTCGTTGCCAATGCATGCCATACACGCCGAAAACTCTTCGAGGTGTGTCCCTTTCGACAGGAAAAAACAAACATTTATTTTTTTTCTGAAAATTTCCTTCTTGCGGACAGTTGCTCAGAGTCTGAAGAATGTCTTTGGGAATTAATTCGGATTTTTGTTAAACGATAGGCTTTACAATCTTGAAGGAAAGGAATAAAAGCAAATACGCATGAGGCTATACAGTTCCATCGTTTGGCAACTCGTCGCGCTAGCGTTGCGTCGCGGTGGCTTTCGGGGTTATTCGGAGATTCACACGGGCCGCGTGCTGCCATCTAGGGGGAAGCGTTTGAAAAACAAAAAAAAAACAGCTAATTCGCGTCGACCAATGAAAATGAAAAGAGACATAACCTTTATGTATGAAATATTTTTGCCACCGATCAAAAGCCATTCGAGCCGTTGAACTAACGCGTGAAGAATTAAACGAGGTTGTTTTTTTTTCGCTTGGAAAAGGGCTCAACTTAGATCCCGTTTCAAGATATCAGAGTGAAACCGTGACGTGATGTAAACACGTGTAAAAAATTTACTTGATGCTAATTCAATTTTTCCTAGTTTTTCTTTTCCAAATAAAAGTAACCGCTTTCGATATTTGGCACACTTAAATACGGTGCAAAATGTTACTCAAATTTTTGACATTTTTTTTGAGGTTAAAGTATCGGCCATTGAAAAAAAAAAAAATCTTAATTAATCCGTCGACATTCTTGCATACTCGGCACAAAGTGTTCGTCTGCATATTTTAACCGTCGTTCACAGAAATATCCCCAGAAGCCTCTACTTCATGTAAAAAAACTCGGGGATATTCCATGGCTATAATAATACACATATACATATGCATTATATATATGTAATGTCGGTGTAGTATATTTTTTTATTTCAATTTCTTTCCCTTAAACGTTAAAAATTTTCGAGCTTATACCGATCGAGTTTTCCGTCGGTCAATAAAATTTCCTAATTAATTTTCGTACGTACGACGCCATCAGCGCCATTCACGTCGCTAAGATGGCGGCTGCTGATGGCGATATTGTTGAAGCTGTTGTTGCATCTGCTGTTGTTGCTCGAGTGACAGTGGCTGTTCCCGCAATTGCTGATAAGCAATTTCCCTCGCGCCTTGCTGCTGATTCGGATCGCTCCAATGCTGTTCCATACCCTGCTGCAACTGATAAGTAAGCGGTTGACCGCGTCTCTCTTGAAGAAGCAGCTGATGGGCGGCACGATCCATCTCCTCTCGGGTCATGTCAAGCGCCTCCTGCATCTCCCTCGACGTGTATCTCACGAAATCGGGATCGCAGTATTTTCCAAGACCCTGCTCCACTAATACCTGTTTGAATAAATATTTCTTTTCTAAAAACCTCGAGAATTTTTTTTTTTTCTCCGCGTTATAATTCTTCACGTGAATTATTGTGTTTCTTCACGTGAAATTATACGTTAAAAATTGTTGGAAAATTCGTTTCGATTTGTTGTCGGATCGTGCCACCAGGGCGGCGCCACCGCATCGACAAGGACAAGACTCTAGTAGTAACTGAAATGGCCGCGCGATGCGCCATTCGGTGTATAGACAGTGAAGAACACAGTGCGCTGCAACGTTTCGCGACTTTCGTACCGTGATGTTGTACGATCTCTCTTACGGTTTAATATTATTCATAATAAAACGTTAAATCGGGGACAACTAATTCGGACGTGAATGAAATATAACAGTCGATGTGCTTTCTGATTGACTGGGATACTTCGTGTATGTAGCACGGCAAACGGCAATTGCCGTATGTTAACTGGACGAGTATCCCAGTCATCACGGCAAACATAGCAACTGCTTGTTCCATGTACGCCTGAATTTGGTGCCAAAGTGCCTTGGATTATATAAATATGAGTGAAGCTAAAATATTTCTCGATATGAGCTTAATGAATACGTGAAAATAACGTAATAGTGAACAAATATATGGAATATAGTGAAATTGTTAACTCACACGACCGACGAGACTCTCGGCGCTTCCGATGACCTCGAAATTGGGCTTTCGATCGGCCGGACTTCCGGGCAAACTATGAGACAATCGTTCCGTTCCGACGCCCCCGTTACTCTCACCGGCCCAGGAAACTGTTCGAGGTAAGAGATTTTTCGTTTTTCATTCATTCATCATCATTGAGCATAATCATAAAAATAATAGTGACGATAAATAATGACGCCCGCGTGTGTAATACACTCGCTACGATTTTCTTTTCGACAAGCTCAAATCCGCGCTCGCTTTCGTTAATATTTTTGTTATTTCATCGATGCAAAAGAAAACTTGAATCCCTTTAAATTTTTTTCATTAATCGACCCAACTAACGAAATTTTGATAAATCGGTGGAATTTTGTTCTTTTTCGGGTATCGCAAGGTTCATTTGTACACGCGGTGACAAGTGCCGCCATCTTGCGGTAATATTTTGTACCACCGAGATATCAGCTGTTTATACCGGTATTTTTACGCCGGTATTATGATTTTTTTCAATACGAAACGAATAACGATAAAAGCGATAATTGAGCAATTTTTTTTTTTCAATACTTCGCTGTTTGCGTGTTAAGGGGCATTAAAAAAAAACAGCTGATGTCTTGCGGAGACTTTTCTTGACCGCTAGAGTGCGCAGCCACTTCCTGCAAGGCGAAACATCGAAAACTTTGAATAAACGCGAATGAATATTAAATAATTTGAAAAAATATAAAATAATTATACATGAATTGCTGTATAATTATTATCATTATCATCACACAATAATTCAGGAGGATTTTTCTTTGAGATTAAAAAAAATTTCAATTATGTTTTTTTTTCTTAATTTTTCGATGTTTTCAACTATCCTTGTGAGAATTTTCGTCACATCCCTCTTCTCCCAATATATTTTTTTACTTGCCTGCGTGATCTTAAGCGCCCTCGTGCTCTAGCAAAAGAAAAAAAAATAAAAGAAAATAGAAAAAAGCAACAACCTGTTAGTTGGGTGGATTGTGATTGTTAAAAACACGAAATACGTCACAGTATCGCTTGACACTCGGTGTTAGTACACGAAAGCTCTTTGTATACACGTTTCAAAATTAGCATTTTCGAACGGAATGCATATCGATGGTCCAATGCCAAAGGGGCGTATCGCGTATCTATAAGCATAGCTTATACGCCCCTATGGAATTTAACCATCGATATTTGCTTATCGAGCTACGATCATCGACACATCCCGACTCGAAGTTGACCGTTGCTTTATTTTTTTTTTGTTTTTTAAGTTTCGATTCTCGCTCCACGGACGAGAAGAAACATTTTTTTTTTAATTATAAAAATAATATTTCTCGAATACATTTTTGAATTTTTCATCGCGTACTTCATAAATTGCATTATTCCGAATATAAGAAAAATAAAACAAGACGCAGGTCAAAAAATTATTTAAGAAAAATAAAATACATCTCGCTCGCATAAAACTAAATAATAATAAATCCTTTTTTTTTTACCTCGGCCACGGTAGTAAAATTTCGCGCGTGAAATTGAAATTTTGCAAAATAGTATTTTCGGGAACTCGGCCACGAATGTAAATTTAATTCCGCTGTAACTCAATGGATCATAAATGACGAATCGGTCGGAGTTTTTTTTTTCAACCCAAGCATTTAGGATTCTACATTTTTTTTTTTAAATAAATAAATTGCCCAACTCTGCTGATAATCTAATATCGCGACGACGTGAAAAATATTTTTCCCAAGCACAGCTCCTCTGGCGGACTGGACCAAACTTTACATTCGAAATTCATGACAATTCACGATTTTTTTAAATCATAATAAAATACACGTGACTCAATATTGTAAAATAAAATCAATAACTACCGAATTATGGGAGGACAAAAAAATTGAAATAAATAAACAAAAATGCTTTTCTCGAAAGTAAGAAGAAAGAATTCGACAGTTGGGGAATATTTCCACGAGTTCTTTGTTTACATGTTGAGGCTCACGGTCGTTCGAGTCAGCCTTGAGCCATAGTCGAGCGCGCGCGAGATAGAGAAAGAGAGAGAGATAGAAAAAAAAAATAAGCAATGCTTTGTGTTTCCGTTTTTTTTCTCCGAAATCACCTCTGCCGTGGAAGGAAGCTCGATGCGATAAGCACGAATCACACACGCGCCATTGTTTTGCATCGACATCAGCGAGAAATCCGGCAACGGCGATTGCCTGAGTCTGCGCCATTTTCAGTCCATTTGCGATACTTCGATCGCCATTATTCGAATTTTTACCACCGACGATATCGCCGGTTAGACTCGTTATCCCGTGACCCCGATTATCCGCGTTATCACGTCGCTTTCTTGTTTTCGACCCCGACGACGTTCTGGCCAATTCCCCGGTCGCTGTCTTACCGATCGGGGCGCCAGTTGTCGCCGAATCATCCTTCGTTCCCATTGAAAATATCGTTCTGTTTTTTTTCATTTTTTTACGCCATTTATTACGCTTTCCCGAGGCGGTCGAACAGCCACCCTCGTCCGGCGATGTATCGGCCTCGTCGTCATCCCGCGAGTCCAAGGCTGCTGAGCATCGGTACGTGGGGGTTTTTTTTTTTTTTTTTCTTCAAATTTTTTTAAATATGTGTTTTTCGGATTTTATCGTATCGAGTTTAGAATATTTCGTGTCTTATGTCGAATATGATCGTGTTTTCATAGTTTCTAAAACGTAATTTGTCTTGAAGCGAAGAAGATTGGTTAATTATTATCCAGTTTCACTCGACTTCGAATGTCATGATATCACACTCTCGACTTCGACCCATTAAACCAAAGTTTGACACTTCGACAAAAACTTTTTTCTCAGTGTATGCATGTTTCCGTGAAAAAAAAAAAAAAAACACGGACAGAGCTTATTTGAATTGAATCAGATTTGAATAAAATTTTGTACATTGAGTATAGGAGACCACGACAGTGGGGCAAGTTTATTGTATTCCACTCCAAAAGTGGAATAATCATAATATTATAATAGTCATTCTATGCCTGTAGAACTTGACACAGCTGTAAAGTACTGTGCATGAAGCGCAAAGGGAATTCGTGGCCAATTGCTCACGGGATTTGGCACTTGATACAGAGCTATGCGGATGCAGGATTTCACGATTTATTCACGCGATTCAGAGTTTCAGATTCTGAGAGTTAGCATAAGAAGAGATACCATATAGACGAAATGTGTAGATTTGAAATGGGTGAGGTCAAAACGTGTAAAGTTTTCAATGGGTAAAGTCGAAGCTTATGGAGTTTACGAGCGTGGAGTTGAAGCGCGTGGAATTGAAACTTGTAGATTTGAAACGTGTAGTCGAAACGTGTAGTGTCGAAAAGCTTAGATTCAAAACGCGCAGAGTTAAAACGTGTAGGGTCCAAACACGTAGCCTAAAAGTATGGATTCGAAATGTGCAATGGTCAAAACGTGTCGATTCGAGAAGTTTAAAGTCAAAACGTGTAGAGTTGAAATGGGTAACGCTGAGACTTGTAAAGTCGAAACGTGTAGAGTCGAAATGAGTAAGGTCCGAACGTGTAACCTAAATGCGTAGATTAAAAATTTTTAGAGTGAAAACGTGTAGATTTGAAAAGTGTAAAGTCAAAACGTGTAGAGTCTAAAAGTGTAGGTTGAAAAATATAGTAGAGTCGAAAAGTACAAGTTTTAAAATTGTAATTTCGCAACGTGTAGAGTTGAAATGGATGAGGTCTAAACGTGTAAAGTTTGAACGGTTACAGTCGAAACGTGTAGAGTTGGGACGTATAAAGTCGAAACGTGCAGAGCTTACGAGCGTGGATTTTAAGCGCTAAGATTTTAAGAGCTTATAGTTGAAACTTGTAGATTTGAAACGTGTAGCGTTGAAACGCGTAGAGTCTAGAAGCGTAGATTCAAAACGTGTAGAGTCGGAACGCGTAGAGGCCAAACATGTAGCCCGAAAGTATGGACTCGAAAGATGCAAGGTCAAAACGTGTCAATTCGAAAAGTGTAGTCAAAACGTGCAGAGTTGAAATGAATAAAGATTAAACGTGTAAAGCCAAAACGTGTAGAGTCAAAATGAGTAGGGTCCAAACGTGTAACCTAAAAGTGTTGATTCAAAATTTGTAGAGTCAAAATGTGCAGAGTATAAAAGTGTAGAGTCTAAACGCGGAAAGTCTGAATGTGTAGAGTCAAAACGTGTTATAAAAGTGTTGAGTTGAAACGCGTAGAGTTTAAAAGTTTCAAGTCCAAAACGTCCAGAGCTGTTGGTTCTATAGAGTTGCTGGTGTGAAGGATTTTTCGGCTGTAGAGTCTAAAAGCGCAGACACGTGTACAATCAAAACGTGTAGAGTCTAAAAGTGTTGAGTTAAAACGCGTAGAGTACAAAAGTTTCGAGTCCAAAACGTGTAGAATCAAAGGATGCAGAGTTATTGGACCTATAGAGTTGGCGTTGTCAAGGATTTTTCTTCATTCATTGAGTCAGTGATGTGGATAGCAATTTCCTGCCTTCCTGAGTCAGTGATTCAAGTATTTCGGTGTAAAGTCTACATTAAAACTATTGTACCTAGCCAGAATCGTTCAATTTCGTCGTGACAATCTCTTTAACAATCTCAAAAATACTGTCGTAAAAATTTCAGAAAATTTCTGGTCGACACAAGTTCTCGAGTGTATCAAGTTCCTCATCAAACTCTGTCTTTTATCTCAAAAGTATCGTAATACATGTGGATTGAGAATATGAAAGGGTTTTTCATTTCCTTCGAAACACTCTCTTTCGCCCTTTTCCCAAAACCCAAAATGAATATATATGGGAAGGTTGTGTGTTTCGTTTTCGTTATCGATTTCGTACCGTGCTGATGATGACTCCAGGCGACTAAGTCGACGCAGCAGCCTCGTGAAGCGTAGGAGTAATAACAGGCGGCGCCGTTCGACGAAGAATCGAAGCTCTGGCTCGGACTGAGGCTTGTCGTGGTGTCGGTGCTCGTGTCGTTACGTTCCGTCGTGAATGTATTTGTACCGTCTGATGATGCTGCCGGTGCTGTTGCTGCTGCTGCTGCTGCTGTTGTTGTTGTTGTTGTTGTTGTTGTTATTTCCG
>OY751318.1:23398732-23449307 GCA_963564615.1 Rhorus exstirpatorius
CTGTGTCTCTGTCTGCCTGGGAAATATTGATTTTTCGTATATATGTCACACTTTGTGGAAAATTGATTTTTTTTTTTTCAACTGAACGGACCTTGACGAGATTGCCTATAAATTTCTTGTTTAATTAATTATCTCTCGGTAATGATATAGCTTCAGTTGGAATTTTCAATTGAGTATCGGAGAATGCTCTCCGGGGGAATGCTTCGAGGTTGAGGTTGGATAAACAATTTTACAAAGAAAAAAACATTTTATTTCGTAAATAAAAAATTCAAAAGTCATTACTGATTTTATAATTCGATAATACTATGTTTTTTTTTTTTTAACAAGAAAAGTAATTATCGGAGCAACTTTATATTTTAATGTCCCATCAATGAATTTTTTCACATTTCCTCAAGGCTTTTTTTTTGTCTCCGGATTCATTTATAATTTTATTCAAATATGTCTTAATCGTTTTTTTTTATACTTATAAAAAATTTGCTCAAATAAGTGAGAGAGAGAGAGAGAGAGAGAGAGAAAATCGCTCGTTGGGCTTTTGCCACGTATATTATGTTCGTGTCAGGCGAGTGAGTGAAGAAAAACACAACAAAAAGCGAAAATTGAAACACAACCGATCGCTGATAAATCATCAAACACATCGTGACGATGTTCGAGAAGCGGCGATTAAAAAAAAAAAAAAAAAAGAAAAAACGAATCTCGTTAAGCAGAGAGAAGCGAGCTGAAAACGAAGCTTTTTGTTAAGAGCGAGCAAAGACGAGTGAGAAGATAAGCAAAATAATCATATAATAACAAAGATATTACTGACGAAGCCCCAAAAGCAGCGTTTCCTTACCATATTCGTTATTCGGATGAAGGTAGTTACCGCTACCGGGTCCACTGAAATCGTATGACAATGAACAAAAGCGTAAAACGTCGAGATAAATAAGAAAAATATATAAATTGGTAAAAAAATAAATTTTTTTATGAAAAAAAAAGGAAAAAAAAAAGATGATAACGATCGTTGTAGAGGAAAAATTGAGAAGTATACGACAGTTTTACGATTGACTCATAAACACATCAAAGAGAGGACAGATTTAGATAATTTTAGAGAGATTATTTTAGATGAAAAAAAAAAAAAAAAATTGAAGAAAAAAACGATTACTACGTGAATATTTTTTTTTGAATATTCTAATGACACTTAATCTTTCATCAGTAAGAAAAGATCCAACACACATAGAGACCTCTCGCGAAGAGGCCCCAAAACTACATAGCCCCTCGATAAACGTATTTTTTTAGGGCCTTCTATATATATATATATATATATATATATATATATATATATATATATATATATATATATATATATATATATATATGTATCCTTATATACATATGTATATAAATGTATACTTTTAGTATATACATCAGGGTGGTCCTTAAAAAGGTCATTTCTGAATTTCGACCGTCCCCAACCGAAAATCAGCTCCAAATAATTCCCTTATTTTTTCAGATTTTTATTTTAACCGTAACCCGTGCCCCTAAGAGGGTGAATTTTCGCATTAAACCCTTTCATCAGGTGCACATCAAATCCACACAAACGATTTAGGCGAAATTTTGTACGGGGGAGTATCTTGGGTCGCTGATTACGAATCTGAACTCAAAATTCAAAATGGTGGGTCCAATATGGCAATATCAAGTGACTTTCGGGAGTTTGGCCCACCATATTGGATCCGCCATTTTGAATTTTTAAATGTTGAGTTCAGATTCGTATTCAGCGTTCCAAGAAACTCATCTGTACTAAATTTCATCTAAATCGGTTGTGTGGATTTGATGTGCCCCTGAAAGGGTTGAATGCGGAAATGCATTCTCTTCGGGGCACGAGTTAGAGTTAAAATAACTATTTGAAAAAATCAGGGAATTATTTTTTAATTATTTGGAACCGATTTTCGGTTGGGAACGGTCGAAATTCAAAAATGACCTTTTTAAGGATGACCCTATACATGTATATATACATAAACAAAATTGTGTATATTTATGCATGTAAATACATATATATGGAACACAATGAAAACATCGATAAATAAATATATATATATATATACATATATATTTATTTTCGTTGGAGCATTCAGTCATGCACTAGCATACAAATGTGATGCGCAAAAAAAAAAAACGGGCCCCTGGGTGAACAGCGAATACATACACACGGACACGCGTCCATGTATATAAATATTGTATATTAGGCCGGTTTTTTTAAAACTTTTATTTTTTTTTCTTCTTACGTACCCTTCCAAAAAGTTAGTTTTTAGCCTCAAACGAAGCCTCGTGAAACCGAAACTTGGTAGAAAAATTCTAAAAGGTGACTTATCCGGTTTGAATTTTTCAAACACTCTAACCGAAATATCTCGAAAACTATACAAGATAGGAAGCTTTTTTTGGTTTCATTTTTTAGATAATCAAATTTTATTTAAAAAAGATCGTGACTACTATACACCCAAATGTTCATCTTGTACTCGATACGAACGTTTAAAGTTAAGTTCATTGAATAAATGAATGAAGATGCTTATTAGCTTTTAAATTTTGATTTCACCCGTGTTCTAAGCTGCGATGCAAATTGTGTACATTTGGATGTATAGTAAACACGACCTTTTTTTAAAGAAAATTTGACTATTTACAAAATGAAATCAAAAACAGCATCGTAACTTATATAGTTTTCGAGATATTTCGCTTAGAGTGTTTGAAACATTCAAACCGGATGAGTCACCTTTTAGAATTTTACTACCGAGTTCCGGTTTCACGAGACTTCGTTTGAGGCTAAAAACTAACTTTTCGAAGGGTACGTAAGAAGAAAAAAAAACATAAAAGTTAAAAAAAAACCGGCCTAATATATATATTAGGGTGTTTCACATTTAAAAAATTTTCGATTTTTTACGGGCAGACGCAAGAAAATGCTTGCTCCTGGTTTAAAAAGAAGCCTCCAAAAGAGTGAGCACTGTGGCACTAGTTTAAGGGTCTCCGAAAACGATTTTTCTAAAAAAATAAGTGAAAAATCGATATTAGCATCCCTTTAATATTTACTGTTTCTTTTATGTTTTACAAACAATAAATTATAACCAAAAAAGATATGACCAAAGAAGAACATCTAAAGTGCATTATAGAGAAATGCTGACATCGAATTTCCAAAACCAGTTTCGTAAAGTGTTAGGCACACGGTTGGTCCAATTCAACCTTTCGAAGTCTCACCCTGTTCGGGCAGCACTTCTACATCTTTTGAACGTGGGGATCTGGAAAAAAAAATAATTATGTGAAAAGTTACAGTCAATTATACGAAATTTTCCAAATTTGAGGCACTATTTTGCCAAAAAATCCGTAAAAAAAAAAATGAAAAAATTCCCTCTATCGCATAATGAGGATTTTGATTCCAAACAAAATGAATTGTACTAACGGTGTTCCCAAAACCTTACGACACAGCGTTAGAACTCTCCGTTGGATTTGCCTGGCTCGTCTTCGGCTCACCAGGCAAAGCCAACGGCTCGTTCTAAAAATCATAACCTCGCTCGAAAACAGTCACTTTACGCGCTTGCCGCATAATATACTATTGTTTGGAATCAAAATCCTCATTATGCGATGGAGGGAATTTTTTCATTTTTTTCACCAAGTTTTTTGCAAAATAGTGCCTCAAATTTGGAAAATTTCGTATAATTGACCGTAACTTTTCACATAATTATTTTTTTTCAGATCCCCACGTTCAAAAGATGTGGAAGTGCTGCCCGAACAGGGTGAGACTTCGAAAGGTTGAATCGGATGAACCGTGTGCCTAACACCTTACGACACTGGTTTTGGAAATTCCATGTCAGCATTTCTCTATGGGTGCTAATATCGATTTTTCACTTATTTTTTTTTAGAAAAATCGTTTTCGGAGACCCTAAAACTAGTGCAACAGTGCTCACTCTTTTGGAGGCTTCTTTTTAGATCAGGAGCAAGCATTTTTTGCGTCTGCCCGTAAAAAAATCAGCAACTTTTTAAATGTGAAACACCCTGATATATATATACGTTAGAGGGGGGAAATAAACGCGAAGGTATTGTAGCGAATCGATTTTTTTTTCTTTCTTTGTGATGTATGTATCTCGACGTGGGTCGTCTGGAGGGATGAGAAGAATCGATTTTTGTTTTTCAATCTGCATGGTCTATACTTACTCCAGGACTTTATAAGGATTCTGAATGTTGGACGGTTGTAGTCTCGAGTCGGCGAAAACGGCGAGTGGTCGCAGTGGTATGCTCTCCTCGAGGCCGGTCAGTCTCGAGTCCATCACCAGCTGATTCATGGCACTGTCGCTCAAACCTCTGCCGAAATAATTTTTTCTTTCAATACATACAAAGTTTTTACAATATTATCGTAAAATTATAATAAAGTTATTAATTATAATTGAAAAATATATACGTATGCATATACGTTTTTTTTTAAGATTGAAATATTAACAATATTATTAATATAAACAATAATATTAGCAACAATAACAAAAATAACAACAATAAAACCATAAGAACGATAATAAAAACAATGATATTTGCTGTAACAATAACAACAACAATAATAGCAACAATGACAATAACAATAACAAAAATAATGACAACGATAATAATAATAATAATAATAATAACGATAAAAACAACAAAAACAATAAAAATATAAAAAAACAATTAAAAAACACTAGCAACAACAACAATAATAAAAATAAAAATAATGATGATAGTGAAAATAAATACCCGGCTGCATTTGGCACAACTTGGTGAGATCTCGCAGTGACAGGATTGCCACCTTCGAGCACACCGGCTCTCTGCAACGACGAGTACGGCAAAAAGTCGATCGAGCTTGTCGGCGATGCCTGTCGAAGCGTTGAAATTTTGTCAAAAAATTAATGAAAAGAAAAAAAAAATTATCTTCGCGGAGAAAGATACCTAAAAATGGCAAAAAGATAATGGAAAACGTACCTTGGAAGCGTTATTATTGACATTTGTCTTGAGAGATTTGGCCCTCTGGAAGTTTTGATGACCCCTTCGCATGCTCGACCACACGCTACCGAACAGCGAGTGATTTCGCTGTGGACAAACGAAAAGTTAATTTGTAATTTTGTATAATTGTTAATTTTTTTTTTTTTTTTTTTTTTTTTTGGAATTAAAGTCAAAATTTTTCTCTCTCCTCGAGACACCTCCTTACCCTGTGCATTGGCTCGGGATTGTCGTCGAGCAGCTCCTCGAGATTACCCGAGATTGCGCGCTTCAATTCTGGCCCAGCCTCGTGAAGCGTCCGCAATCCGGCTTGCAGCGTGACCGTATTCTGACAATCCTTGTCGCCGTCCTTCATTTCCTGCTCTTTTCGCTTCTTGAATCTCCTGAAGTAATCCTGTATGAGAAACGTCGCGTAGAACTTTCCCACGGTTACTTCGTCGTCGACTGAAATTTATTAATTCATTAATTCATTTATTTTTTCAAATTTCAAGATATATAAGGTTAAAAAAAAAAAAAAAAGAATTCAACCGTGAAAAAGTCGGAGCTGTCGACGGGATTTTTTCGAAATGACTACATTTTTTACAATAACCCGTCATAAATTAGGCTATGAGGAAACAAAATCGAACGGATTGTTCGGAGTTACAAATTAAATTAAAATTCGAGTATGGTGAATTAATACTGATCTTTTTTTGTAAATTGGAATATTTTGTGGTGATTCGTATTGATAAAAAAAAAAAAAAAATTAATATTAAATGGCAAATTAAATGATGAATGAAATTGTTAATTAAAAAAAAAAAAAAAAACGACAAACCTCCCGGAGGTGGTACAACTTGATCGAGGAGCTTCGGACTCGTTCTCTTCCATATTTTTTTAATAACCGCTCTCAACGAGGCGTTGCACTCGTCGATATTGCCCTCCGTCTTTATACGCAGAGACGTTCTCACAACTGCGAATAACGTAGCATTGAAGAGTACCGTACCGTCGCTGTTCAACGGCATGTTCATCGATACCAGTCTCTGAAATAACAATTTTTTTTTCGAAATTTTTTTCGAATTTCGCATACAACGGACAAGGTATTCAGGGGGAAAAAAAAGAGGGGAGTATAATTGATAAGAAAAATATATCATTTTAATGATAACAGAAGAAAAAAATATTTTATAAATAATAACAAAAAAAAAAAAAAATTTGCAAATAGTAACAAAAGATACGTTAGAGATGGGCAAAGTGCCTGAAAGTACGTCGAGTACAAAGTATAAAGTATACTGTAAGTACTTGAAGTACTCGTGAATTTCAGGTATCAAGTACCGTAAATGCTTCAAGTATCAAGTACTTCAAGTCCGGAGTACTTTAAGTAATAAATATTTGAAGTACTCGAGGTATAAAGTACTTGAGATACCGAGTACTTGAGGTATAAAGTACTTGAAATACGTCAAGTATCAAGTATAAAATAATTTTCAAGTATTCAGGTATACACCTCGCAAGTTCTGGTACTTATACATATTTCATTTTTTATGCGTACTCTCGAAGCTCATTTTATTTTGATTCGAGTACTTTTTGTATAAAAACATATTTTCACATTGTGCAATACACTCAGGTTAGGCAGATTGAAACAGAGATATTTAAACGAAGAATTAGAAATAATTTAAAAAAGTAGCATTGACGATTGTAATTTTGATTTATTTAGCTTCAGGTTTGAAAAAGAAAAAATAAAGAATATGATACATGGATTGTCAAAGACGGAGCCATGGATTGACAATGACACCGTAACTATATACCGTAGCTTGGGCCTTTCAACGGTAATTTATTACAATATTAATCAAAAGATGGCGCAGAACATTCCTCAAATATATATTTAAAGGCGTTATGCAATAATTAGCAAGGCGTATCCAAACGTACTTCATACTCGGTACTTGAAAAAGTACTTGAAGTACAGGAAAGTACTTGACAAATTAAGTATGATGCTTGAAATAATTTGAGAGTACTTTGTACTTCAAGTACATCGCAAGTACCGGGTACTTAAAGTACTGTCAAGTTCTGAAGTAGATCTTTTAAATAATAATTAAAAAAATATTTTGCGAATAATAACATAAAAAAATATATATATACATCTTTTAAATGTCAATGAAAAATATATTATACCTTGCAAGCAACACGATGAGGACAGAGTTTTCCAAAACCCAGTGGCGGTGAAATTTTTCGCAAAAGCGTCACAACGTCGAGATGCTTTATTCGTCCTTTCGCATCGGGATCGTACTCCGACCAAAGACGTATAAACTCGTCGAGATGATGAGGCCCGAGGATCGACCAATCTCTCGTTAGATAATCAAAATTGTCCATAATAACAGCTACGAATAAATTTATAATCTGCGAAGCAGACGAAAAGAAAAAAAAAAGGTTTGATTTTTTGAAAATCATAGAAAGGCAAATTATTTGATTATTTTTTTAAAATTATTTGTCGAATTGAAAATGGAAAACTTACGAGAAAGGAGCAAAGTACGTAGAACGATATGAAGTAGGGAAAGGCAATGTCGTTGCCGCAGCCGGACGCATTGTTGAACTCGTCGCTGTTAGGATCGCATTTAACATCGCGTGGTCGTGACGAACTGTCGAGCATGATATTTTGCCAAGATTCTCCTGTAATTAAGATTTAAAAAAAAAAAAAAAGAATGAAAGAAAGAAGAAAGACGAAAAAAATGTAAAACTCTCCCATTCTTCAGATTTGCATAGTAATTTTTTTTTTTTTTTTCAAATTTATCAATATTTTTGGCACTTTGCTCACCCGTAGCCGATCTAAAAAGTATGAGAACGGCTTGTGGAAAAGTTTGAAAATTGTTGTTACGATGTATAGCAGTTTCATCGTCGAGAACTATTTTACCAAAGACCTGAAATCAAATTTTGAATTAATTAAGATCAAAATGATTATTTCAATGGACCAAACAAAATTTCTGTTAAATAATGAAAATTATAAATTAATCAAGAAACCAAATTTACAATTTAAATATGAAAATTGATGTGGAAAACTTTTTTTTTTTTTTTTCATGAAATTGCTAAAAATAATTTATCACACAATAATTATCGTACACAATTGATTCAATTAATTAAATTCGTTGAATAAAAAAAAATTATCAAATTGAATTAAATTGAATTGAATTAATTCGGTAAAAAGTAAGAAATAAAAAAAAAAAATCATAGAGACGTCATATTTATGGCTTAATTGGCTCAATAAATGAAGCACGAAAATGTTGAATTACCAACCTGCATTCCGATAACTGCGTATATGAAGAAGAGCATGATAATGAGAAGGGCGACGTATGGCAAAGCCTGAAAGGACTTTATGAAGGTCCAGAGTAGGGTTCTAATACCCTCGCCTCTGCTCAACAATTTCACGAGACGCATCACGCGAAATAGCCTGAAGAAGTTGATGGAAATGATGTTCGAGCCAGGCTGAAAATTTTTTACTCAATTTCTCAATTTGTCATGAGAATTTCCTCTCTCTCTCTCTCTCTCTCTCTCTTCTTCTCTTTGGCTCTCCTTTCGGATAAACAGTCAATTTTTATTTTCCAAAAAATCAGAAACGGGTCAACCTTCTCTCTGATCATGACGATTAAATCCACAAGAGGCCAATAAATCAATAAAACATGAATTATACAGAAAAAAAAAATTGGTAAAAAACAAGAAATTGTTAGACAAGCACATGGTAGGGATTTTCACTACTGCAGGATTTTTCGAGCAAAAGTCTCGCGTGAATTTTAGCCTCCTGCATTTTTTTCTTCTTCATACATGTATAAACATATATATATATATATATATATATATATATATGTATTTAAATCTTCGTTTTTGGTCCCTCATTGAATGTCCAATTTTGTTTCTTGAAGACGAGGACTTTCACGTGTCGAATCCTTTGGTAGCTGTATAGACGTATATATTTTTTTTTTTTTTAATTCACAACGGAAGGGCACGGGAAAATTTGGATGAAACATTACTTTAATTATATTTTATTGTCCGATCATGAGTATAAAAAAATAAGAAGAAATAACAAATAAAAAAACATGTAATATAAATATTGAATGATGAAAAAAAAAAAAATCTTAAAAATATGAAAAACAATGAAAATAAAAATATAATTATTGCATAATGAAAAGAGAAGCTTAAAATATAAAAAAAGTAATATTTTTAATGCAATTTCGTAAATGGGAATACTATATCAGCGACTAAATTAGTCACGTTTCGTTTGTATAATCGCTTTTTTTTTTTTTTCAACTATATTGGAGTCTACGGTACACACAATCACACACGCCCACGCACACATCTACATTGCACATCTCATTATTCGTAGGGACACATCAAGTTGCACGGGGGGGGGGGGGGAGAGAAAATAAAAAAAATTGCAAAAGGAAAGCAATTTTCGAATCATCCTGAGAAATTTTATCATTTTATTTTTGATTTTTTTTTTTTTTTTTTTTCAAATTGACTATGAATTTATTTTAGTCGATATACTTAATTTTTTTTTGTCTCTTTGAAAAATCGAATTAATTTTTTTTTTTTTATTTTATCATTTTAAAAATGGCAGCTGTAAATTATGCACTATTCCCAACTCTTCTCGATGTTTTTTTTTTTTTTTTTTGCAAATTAGTTCTAACAAAATAATTGACTGAATATTGTTGTTAATTTTTTTTTTTCAATCTATAATCTTTCGCGCCCGATTTATCGATAATCGTAATAAATGTTTTTTTTTTTTTTAGAATTATTCATTCGATGATTATTGATCGAACGATTGAAGAAAAATATATTTCAATTTCCACCGAGTGATTCGAGAATTTGTTCCTTTCATTTACGAACCACGTAACATACGTGCAATAAAAAAAAAATAATAAAAAAAAACAATAAATAATCTAAAAAAATACATCAGTCACTGGTGTAAATCGAGGGAGGGGGGGGGGGGGGGGGTAGTTTGTTGTTGTTTTGGAAACGCACACACGCAGACTCTCGAACGAGAGAGTACGATTTTCATACACACGCATACATACTTTTTGGACGTTCGTTGGGAGTGAACCTCCCGCCTTGGCATGCAGCCGTGCCTAGAAATGAAATTTCAGAAAAAAAAAAACAAACAATACTCGTGATGGACTTGAAATATTTGAAAAAAAATAAATTAATTAAAAAAATACGATAAAAAATGAAAAAAAAATTAAATCAAAGTTTGTGACGAAATTCCGGAAATTTCGTGACACTCGTCCTGAAGATCCTGTGAATTAATGAATTTTTTTTTTTTTTCTACCAAGAAAAATATTTTTAGTATACATTTATACGAATATTTACAATATTTTGGTCGAATCATTCCTCTCTCTCTCTCTCTCTTTCTCTCTTCCTCTTGGTTATCGGACAACTTACACTGACTTCGGAGTAGACGATGTCTATGAAGCTACCCAGGACTATGATGAAGTCAAAGACGTTCCAGGCATCGCCAAAGTAGTTCTGCAGGATAAATTAATTTTTGTTATTTTTCTTCTCTAAATCAAAGAAATATCAATTCATGCCAACACGCTCAAAAAGTCCCAAAACATCGTGAAAACACATTTAGAAAAAAATGTTTCCGTATCTATGTGTGTGTGACAGACACGCTCTAACTTTCGTAAATTTAACGCTATCGAGCCCAAAGTTTTTACGCGAATAGTCCGTGAAACAAGGATGATTGGTATTAAATGTGAAAAGAATTCCTCAAAGGGTTCCGATTTTATAAAATTTTGTAATTTTCGAAAAATGTATCTGTGTGGTCTGACTTTCTCAAATTTGAGGCCATTGAGCTCAGACTATTTAAATAAATAGTCTGTGGGACAAGGATGATTGGTATTAAATTTGAAAACAATTCCTTAAGGGGTTTAGATTTTATAAATTTTTGAAGTTTAAAAAAATGTATGTGCGCGCTCTAAGTTTTGCAAATTTGACGCTAACGAACCCGAAATTTTTACATGGATAGTCTGTAGGACAAGAATGATTGCTATTGAGTTTGGAGAGAATTCCTCAAGGGGTTAAGATTTTATAAAATTTTGAAATTTTCGAAAAATGTACATGTGCATTTTGACTTTCGTAAATTTGAGGCCATCGAGCCTAAAATTTTTACTTGAATAGTCTGTAAGATAAGGATGATTGGTATTAAATTTGGAAAGAATTCCTCAAAGGGTTCAGATTTTATAAAATTTTGAAATTTTCGAAAAATGTATCTGTGCGGTTTGACTTTCTCAAATTTGAGGCCATTGTGCTCAAACTTTTTATATAAATAGTCTGTAGGACAAGGATGATTGCTATTGAGTTTGGAGAGAATTCCTTGAGGGGTTAAGATATTATAAAATTTTGAAATTTTCGAAAAATGTATGTGCGCGCTCTAAGTTTTGCAAATTTGACGCTAACGAACCCAAAATTTTTACATGGATAATCTGTAGGACAAGGATGATTGCTATTGAGTTTGTAGATAATTCCTTGAGGGGTTAAGATTTTATAAAAGTTTGAAATTTTCGAAAAATGTACATGTGCACTTTGACTTTCGTAAATTTGAGGCCATTGAGCTCAAACTTTTTATATTAATACTATGTGGAACAAGGACAATTGGTATTAAATTTAGCAAGAATTCCTTAAGGGGTTCAGATATTATAAAATTTTGAAATTTTCGAAAAATGTATATGTGCGCTTTGACTTTCGCAAATTTGATGCTATCGAGCCCAAAATTTTTACGTGAATAGTCCGTGAGATAAGACTGATTGGTATTAAATTTAGCAAGAATTCCATAAGGGGTTAAGATATTATAAAATTTTGAAATTTTCGAAAAATGTATATGTGCCCTTTGACTTTCGCAAATTTGATGCTATCGAGCCCAAAATTTTTACGTGAATAGTCCGTGAGATAAGACTGATTGGTATTAAATTTAGCAAGAATTCCATAAGGGGTTAAGATATTATAAAATTTTGAAATTTTCGAAAAATGTATGTGCGCGCTCTAAGTTTTGCAAATTTGACGCTAACGAACCCAACTATTTTACATGGATAGTCTGTAGGACAAGGATGATTGCTATTGAGTTAGGAGAGAATTCCTTAAGGGGTTAAGATTTTATAAAATTTTGAAATTTTCGAAAAATGTACATGTGCACTTTGACTTTCGTAAATTTGAGGCCATTGAGCTCAAACTTTTTATATTAATACTATGTGGAACAAGGACAATTGGTATTAAATTTGGCAAGAATTCCTTAAGGGGTTCAGATATTATAAAATTTTGAAATTTTCGAAAAATGTATATGTGCCCTTTGACTTTCGCAAATTTGATGCTATCGAGCCCAAAATTTTTACGTGAATAGTCCGTGAGATAAGACTGATTGGTATTAAATTTAGCAAGAATTCCATAAGGGGTTCAGATATTATAAAATTTTGAAATTTTCAAAAAGATATATGAGCGCTTCTCAACTTTCGCAAATTTGTGCCTACCAAGCCACAATGTTTTATCCTAACAGTTTAGGTGATAATGAAAAAAAAAACTCATTATTTCATCTCACTCGCAAAGCTTCCTCAATGATGAAGCCAAAATTGAATGACCCACTTGCTCATAGAGGGATCCCCGCAAGTGAGATAAAATAATGAGGAAGCAATGTCCAAACTTCTAATTTGCACGCTCTGTTTTTAAATTAATGTCATATAAATATTTTTTCTAATTAATGAATTAAAAAAAAAAAACCATCTTCATTGCTTTCGAGGAGAATTTTCGTTTTACCTTGAAGCGAAAAGCCGCGAGCTTGAAGACGAATTCCAGGGCAAACACGGCTGTGAATATCATATTGAGAACGTCGAGGGCGTGAGTGTAGGGATCCGGCTGATTGTAGAATTTCATCGCGAGGGTCACGGTATTTATGATAATTAGAGTGAATATCGTGTACTCGAATGGCTGTGACGTAACGAACCACCACACTTTGTACTGTATGCGATGCTTGGGTATATATCGCCTAACGGGTTTTGCCTTCAGTGCGAATTCTATGCAGTTACGCTGTATGAAAAAAACAAAACAAAAAATAACGATAATCAGAGAAAAAAAATTCAATTAATTACCCAACGAGGTTAATCAACGCGAGGATCATTTAATATTGAATCGAATATGCGATTGTATAGGAAAAAAAAATTTCATTTCCTTCCTCAACGATCAATTTTGGAATTTTCGTCTGTCGTTAATTATCTTGATCAATTAATTGATCAATTGATCGATAGATATATTTTTTTTTGCTTTTAAAATTTTGCTTTCGTTACCCCTTTAACGATCAATCGGATCATGCGACGTGAATTAATCATATATTTTCATTGATTGATTGATATATTTTTTTTTTTTCGAATTTTTTAATAATTTTTTTTTTTTTTCAAATACAAACCTGATTTTTGTCGAGTTCACAATTCTTGTATTCCTGTTCTCCCTCGTTCTGAAACGTAACGATGACGAAACCAACGAATATATTGACCATGAAGAATGCAATGATGATTATGTATATAATGTAGTAAGCGGCGACAATCGGTCGAAAATTATGAATAGGACCATAGTCCTCGCGATTCGAGTCGATCGAGACGTACAGCAGGCTGCAAAGACACAAAAAATAATTACAAATAAAAATATGATCACAAAGATTATTGGAAAATCAAAATAATTGATAATCAATGTTTTTTTTTTTAATTTTTTAATTAGCTGCACAAATAAATTCATTGAGATAATTACCGCGATTCAATTATACTCAAATCTGCAGATTCGCAGAATTAGTATCGATATGGATTCGAAAAAAAAAAAAAAAAATCGACTGGCTTTTGGTCAATTGATGCACGAAAATTTGTCGAAATGTTCCTAAAAAATTTAGCAATAATTTTATTCAATCGGAACGCACTAATTAAAGAAATAAAGAAAAATTGATGAAACATGAAAGTTAATTGAAAAATTCGTTCTCATGAAAATTCTCACCCTGGCCAACCCTCGAACGTTGATACCGTGAAAAGTGTTAGCATAGCTTTGGCCACGTCGTCAAAGTGAAAACGATTTCTCTTCCACGTTCGATCCTTCATCACGGGCCTATTTATATTTCCATCCTCGAAGACCAAATATGTGCCTCTTTAATTAGAATTAACGAGGGGAAAAAAAAAAACCCAGCAATCAATGATGTTTCCACTTTGGAGTTAGAAAAAAAAAAAATTAAATTTCGTCACTAATTAAAAACTCACTGGCACTCGGCTTCCGTGACTTTCGACTCGTCGTTGCACATGAAAAATTTGCCCTAGATACAGCGAGAGAAAAGATATTCACGGTCACAATCAGATTTTTTCGCTTCGTCAAATGAAATATATTCGGTGAAAAAAAAAAAAAAAAAAGCGTGAATAACGAGCATCTTGCAGAAGCAACGATTATTGTTAATTTTTTGCTTTTTTTTTTTTCATTTCTTTCTCGACTGAGAGAAAAATTGAATAATTAATTATTATCTTTTACGTGCAAGCGCGGTTAGGGTGCACGTGATTTTTGTACTTTTTGTTTTACTCATTTGTTTTTCGTTAATCAGCAATTATACAGCGAACGCGTGTGAAAGAAAATTCATTATATTTAATAGTCGTGCAGCGATTTTTTTTTATGGATTGGGTGCAGAAAAAAAAAATTAATTTGTATATTTATGTACAGTCAAAGAGATAGAGAGAGAAAAAAATATAAATTTTGTCGAATCTTGATTGGGATATTATTTTGGGCACGATTTTTGTGGGGCGATATGCGATCCATATAATATTTCTCGTTTTTTCTGCATCGAATTTCATTTGTTTATTCATTTTATTTTCGTATAAAGAATTTGATCGATTGAAAGATTTGCTTCACGACAAAATAATTATAAACAATTACTTTCAAGGAATGTCCGAAATAATAGTAATAATAAATGACTAGCTTAAAAAAAATTAAGAATAATTGAAAATAATTTTACAATAATCAAAATTGAAATTAAAAAAAAATAATAATAATAATTGTCTGTAATTATTTCGTTGCGGATGTTTTTTTTTTTAATTTTTCGCGTGAATCTCGTTAAAGTGTGTGCGTGGTTTTTTTTTTTTTGTGGAGGATGAACGATACAAGAGGATGAAATTAAAATAAATTTTGTGTACGGTCGCTCGTATGGGAAGAATGCCGGTGGGAAGGAGACCCAAGGGGAAACACGTGCGTTAATATTACATTGACTAGAGGAAGACATCGAGAGAGTCAGGCACTCGAAATTCCGTGAGTGAAAGAACAAAGGGTGCTTATTTCTCTCGAGCAACAAACAATTGTCGTATCTCTTGCAAAAAAAAAAAAAAAACGGTATCGTGAAATGTTCACAAGTGTACAAAAATTCAAATTTAATTTCATTATATTACAGAGCTGGGCAGGACTTTAAGTACCCCGGTGCTTGCGATATACTGGAAGAAAAGTACTTTAAAAGTATTTCAAGTATTGTACTTAAATTTTAAGGTACTCTACCTGTACTTCAAGTATTTGTACTTAAATTTTCAAGTACATATCATGTACCTAAAGTATTCGCAATTAAAATTTCAAGTACTTCCCGCTATTTCAAGTGCTTTTTCAAATACCAAGTATGAAGTACTTTTGAAAAAGTCTTGCTAATGTTTAAGCACTTGCGATGTACTAAAAGTACAGTACTCAAAGTACAAAGTACTTTAAAAGTATTTCAAGTATTTTACTTAAATTTAAAAGTACTCGACTTGTACTTCAAGTATTTGTACTTAAATTTTCAAGTACTTTCCTGTACTCCAAGTAATTATTCAAGTACCAAGTATGAAGTACTTTTGAATAGTCTTGCTAATTAAGTACTTTCGATGTACTAGAAGTATAGTAACTTGAAATACAAAGTACTTTTAAAGTATTTCAAGTATTGTACTTACATTTCTAAGTACCCGACCTGTACTTCAAGTACTTGAAAAAAAGAAAAGTATTTGATACTTGATACTTGACGTATTTCAAGTACTTGATACCTCAAATACTTGGTACGTCAAGTACGCGGTACTTAAAGTACTCGAAACTTCAAGTATTTGCGGTACTTGGTACTTGAAATACACGAGTACTTCAAGTACTTACAGTGATATGTACTTGAAGTACTTTCTGGTACTTTTCCCAGCTCTGTTATATTATTATTATTTATTTTACCTTAAATATTTTCAATGCCCAATTATCGAAACGCCTCAGTGAATTGTAAAAATTTAATTTCAATGCAATTGAAATTTTTCGGCCAAGAAAATTTTAACTAAATTTTTATATAAAAATTTAATCAGTAAAAAATTGAGCATTGCATTTTTCTAGAATTCAAAGAGTATACGATTCGATCAATATATTTTTATTTTATTTCAACTCGCAAGTCCATTGGCATTGCTTATTAAATTTTAATGACAATTATAGTTTAACGAATTTAAATAGGGTTCGTGAATTATACAAAAAAAAAAAATTATGATTTTTTTTTTTCAATATGCAAGAGATAGAAAAATGAATTTTTATTTTTTTTTCTATCACGCAGTGAGAAAAGCCAGAAGTACAAAGCCTGTATGGAGTAAACTATACATGGACTATAGCACACTATATCCAGTAGATATTACAATTTCTATTTTTTTTTTACTCGTGCTTATGCGTGCCCACAGCCTAATTTACAACAATAATAATGATCTACGGTAAAAACAACGCATTTTCTACATATATATATATATTGTTTTTTTGCGTTTTTTTTTTGCGTGCATAGGATTTTTTTTACCTTAAATAGCTGTACCCCGATAACAGCGAACATGAACTGTAGGAGATAGGTGACCAACATAATGTTGCCGATCGTTTTAATGGCGACAATCACACATTTCACCACGTACTTTTTTTATACGTAGTTTTTTTTTCGGATTGATGGTTTTTTTTTTGGTTTTTTTTCGGGCATAGTTGCGAGCAGGGTGCGTGAGGCGAGCACAGCGGGATTTTTGTTTTTGTTTGTTTTGTTGATTTCAACGCGGGGACGATACGAGAGGCGGATGAAAACATGAGAAAAGAAAAGAAAAACATTTTTTTTTAACAGATTAGCATTTATCCGTACGGTGGTTGGGGGTGAGTGGGGGAGGGGGGGGGGGGGTGATATTTTTTTGCGAAATCCTCGCAATGATTTTTTGTTGCACAGGGTTAGTTGGGCAGGCTGAGGGGCGGGGTGAAGGGTTTACTTTCTCACAACAGGGCCGAGGTCAGCTCGTAAAACATTTATATACCTGTACTATAATGCAAAAATCGTAATGTCATTTCGACCCGAGTTGACAATATATATTTTTTTTAATTTCCTAATAACTAGTGATAAACCTCGTTTTTTTTTCTCAATTCGCTATACTTTGTGCCGAATAAAATATATAATTTGATTTGACTTATTTGATCGATTTAATTAAAAAAAAAAAAATTATAATTCATCAATGGACAATGCAATTTTATTACTCATCGATGAATTATAATTTTTGATAAAAATTATTCGATTTATTAAATAAATAAAATCAAATATACATGTATATAAAGTATATAATGTATACACTGAGAGAAATCTGAATAGTTATCGCAACTAAAATACCACAATTATATGAAAATAAAGTGAATGTATATTTATTTAGCAATGTTAACAATTTTATCATCACCGTAACTAAGTAAATTGGTCGTGGGGACCTTTTTTTTAAATGCGAACCGACTGCCTCTGGCAATTGCAGCTATAAGAAAATATTGAACGCTTTATGATTGCCAGAACTATGAATTCCGATTGAGTTAGTTGCGGCAGCGGCCGCTATGTTGCGCATTCGCTCGAGATCGTCCGCGAAAGCGAAGTCCGGGCTTGGATTAGGATATTAAGGGAGCAAGCGAACCGAGATTGTATTACTCTGGCTTCGGTAAAAAAAATAACATTTTGACATAATTCCGAATCTTTGAGAACTATTCTTTGATATAATGTGTTCCTCCTCTACGAGGCAAAAAAAAGATGTAAAGAAGAAAAAAAAACATCACACGCAAACACGGTTTCAATTGTATCTTGGAGAATTTTAACTATGTATGCATAGTTATATATTTTGTCGTCGTCGTCACACGACACAAAGCAAACTTTACGCAATACGATGTTGTATCGTTAAGGGGACCACAATCGCGTATTCATTTCAACTGAGAACTCGACTTTACGGATAGAATTTTTTTTTGACTCAACGAAAAATTAAAAATACATCGTTACTATATGACTATATGTGAGCTCTTAACGCTGACTCATTGGTTTTATAGTCAAGAGCAAATATCTGACACGACAAATAATGGAGTTGCTAAAAATAAATTCTCAAGTTGCCGTAACTATATATACTACAATTTCGTTCTGTCAATTCAAAAGATGAAATTGAGGTCTTTTTTTTTTTTGTAAACCACAAATTCATGGTTACTACTATCATTTTCTCTCAGTGTATGTAAAGATTACGTTCGATATCAGTTGATATCGAATGTTGGGTGCACGGTGTGTATCCTCGGCAATGCACCTGTGGGGATACCGAAGTCTTTGTGATCGTCAGTAAAAGAAAAAAGAGAGAGAGAGAGAGAGAGAGAGAAAAATAAAAGATGCGATGATATTTTATTTTGACTCTTGAGGATTGTATATTAGCCATACAGTCAGATCCAAAGTGTATGGTGAATTAAAAAAAAAATGAAATAAAAAAGAAAATTTTCACGCAGAAAAAAAAATAATAAATTCTATAATCAAGTCTGCTGTATACTTCCTGGGACGTGAATTGTTATACTCTTGTATATCCGTGAACTCGTTTGTTCGTCGAATTTTTCAAACTTTCCCCCCCCCCCCCCCCCCAAAATTTATTCGCGATTAAAGAATTAAAAAAAAAAAAATTCCGCGGATTCCGACGAGACTAGAACGACGTTTGGGAAATTTTTTTTCAGCTTTTAATTTTTAATTTTTTTGATAAATAAATAATGACGATGATGTGAGAACGCGTGTGGGATTTCCTCACGTGTTAATATAGCGGCACACCACTGCAACGCTAAAATCTCAACTCATGCAATTTCGTATTTTTTTGTTTCTTTTTTTATTTAATTAAAAAATGGGAATCAAACGAAAACTTTACTCAAAAAAAAAACTTTTAAAACTCTGCGACGTATGTGGGATATTATCACGCTTTGGGGGAGAGAGAGAGGAACCAGAGATATGATTGTGGGAAAAAGAAAAAAAAATAAAATTAGGAAAATTAATTTTTTTGAGATGTTAAGGATTCGAGGATTATCGTAGATTCCGAGCGACGCGGTAGTACAATCATAACGCATTAAATAACATCGAACGTGCTTCTATGTACTATAAATATTTTTATAGTAAATATATATATACGTATTATACGAACAAATATATGGCTTATTATTTATTTATTTTATTCCTCACTAATTCGGACCTTGCGGTCAAATATTTCACATTTTGGCGAAATTTATATATTTCGTGAGAATATATTTTTTCAAATAATCAGAAAAAAAAAAAAATGAAAATCAACGAATCATTGAGAAATACATTATTCGATCGAATTTGATAAAAAAATTTTGGAAAGTTGACTTCAAAATAAGTTGAAATTTAAGAAAAAAACTTGATTCAATAAAAAATTTTAATTTAAAAAAAAACAATCTTTTGATCGAATCAAAATTTTTCATTAAGAAAAATATTGCTAAAATTAGCATCAAACTAAATCCTTGATTACGAGATCTAAAAAGCAATTTGGAAAAAAAAAAAAAAAATTAACCACATATCGCATACATAAAATATCGTACAAGTTGGTTTTATCAATGATAAAAATGCATTACGTGGGACACGACGAATAGCAACCGAACTATTGAGTATATAATTATATGGAGACACGTTACTGTTTTATTTCAATGTTTTTCACACGGTAAACAAAAGATTCTTCGTTGGAACGAAGCGATTCTCTCACTACGGGTTATTATAATAATTAAAATCTCAAAAGTCATTCGAGGGTTACCCAAAGGTGCATTGATCGGGAATAACGTGTGTAAATGTGCGTGTTGTATAATGTACATATATATATATATATTTTTTTTTTTTGAAAATCTTACTTTCAATATAATTCATCATTGAATTATTTTATTTTAATTGAACTTTTTTAATTAAACTTTTTTTTCAATCACTTTTTTTTTTCGCCAGGGGCCTTGGCGATAAGTGTGTAAAAAAAAATGCAACACACAATGTAACACGATTTTTTTTTTCTTTTCGTGTAGGGAAAAAAATGTCCGAGCATTATAATATTAATGTGGCGTGGGTGCGACGACGATTTTTGGGGGTTGGGGGTAAGAATGATAAAAATAACACAGGTATAACACTCTATTAAAAATTTAAACAAAAAGATAAATCTCAACCCGATTAAAACTCTTGACAAAAAAAAAAATACAAAAATCGTATTATCGACGTCGTTTTTTTTTGTTTTTTTTTTTCGCCTCCAAATATTTATACACCGTTCAGCCTGAGACCGGCCTACCTTGAAGAGTTGCACGCCAATGACGGCGAACACGAACTGCAGGAGACTGGTGACGAGGACTATGTTTCCGATAGTCTTTATCGCTACGATGACGCACTGTACTACGTGCTACGATTATCAACATCAATCAAAATAATTATGCTGCAATTTTTTAATCACAATAAAAAAAAAAAAAATTCTCAGCTTTCATTTTCCCGAATTCGTCGATTTAAAAAAGTTCCTCTTCTATTTTCGACAATTTGCGGAGGAAACAAAAAAAAAAAAAAAAAAAAGAATTCAATTTCTCATCAGATCCCGAGTCAATCCACCGTCGCGAGTACGCGGGTCATTTAGTTGGCAAAAAGAAAATGAAAATTTGCAGGAAAACAATGAATTATATCTCTTTTTTTTTTTTAATAACTCCAAAAATAAAATGAATCGAAGTAATAAATTGTTTTAATTTATTTTTCTTTGATAAAATAAATTAAATGGTAATAAATTATTTTACTTTATTTGTCTTTAATAAAATAAATAAAATAATGATGAATCATTTTACTTTTTTTTTTTCTTCGATAAAATAAATAAAATGATAAATTATTTTTTTTTTATTTTTCTTCGATAAAATAAATAAAATAATGACGAATTATTTTACTTTATTTTTCATTAATAAAATAATGGAAATATATTTAATAATTCAAAATAAATATTTTGTTTTGTTGCTGTTCAAATGTTTTTTCGAGGCAATCGCATTTACCGGTGAATTAAGAAAAAAAAAAAAAAAAAAAATAGAGCCGTGCCCGAAGATTCTGAAAATTGGGTAGAAAAATTTAAGGGGTCTCGAACGAAATTTTTTTTTTATCGCAAAATCTTTTTTTTATGGCAAAATCTTTTTTTTTTTTACGAAAAATTAAATATTGCCTCGTTCGATGCGAAGAATCCCTGATGTGCACGATTTTCGTATATATGCAAAAAATATCCAACCTTTGCCTCCTCCTGCTTTACCCAACTAACCCATTTTGCATTTTCCTCTCTCTCGTTCTCGTTGCGCGATTTTTCACTCTCCAATAAATGCGAATAACATCGTTCAATCTATACGGGTATTATAGCGAACATCATAAATTCATTGTCAACGTAATTTTTAGCACTTTGCTTGATTAAGATATGAAAGAAAAAAAAATGACCCAATCGAAGATGCTAAAAAAAAATTGATTTTCTCGCAATAATAATGATAACGCTAAAAAGTGATTTTTTTATTGTTACAGAAAAAAAAAAAGTTCGGACAAATCGAGCAATTTTTTTTTATCATCGCACAAATTAATTTGACGACTTTACTGAATTAATATGAACTTATCAAAAAAATGTTCTCTCGAGAATTCATTAAATGTTCGAGAATTCATCGAATGACCCGGATACTTTTTTTTTATTGAAATACAGAATATTAAAAAAAAAAACGTTTGGAATTTTCGCCTATTCATACGTTAATCAAAATTGAAAAAATAAAGGAAGAAAATTCGAAAAATGGAAAAAAAAAAAGTTTTGCCAGAGATTTGTTGAGCAAACAATTTTTTTTTTACAATTTTAAAACAAATTTTCCTCATTATTGTTATGAAAAAAATAAATATATTTCAGAGCTGAGCAGTACTTCGGGTACCCGGTACTTGCGATGTCCTTGAAGTACAAAGTACTTAAAAAGTATTTCAAGTATTGTACTGAAATTTCCCGAGTATTCTACCTGTTCTTCAAGTATTTGTACTTAAATTTACAAGTATTTTACCGTACTTCAAGTACTTTTTCAAGTACCAAGCGTGAAGTACTTTTGAATACGTCTTGATAATGGTTGCATGTGTAACGCCTTTGAATATATAACTGAGGAACGTTCTGCGCCATCTTTTGGTTAAAAGTTTGGTTCAGAGCTGGACAGTACTTCGAGTACCCGGTACTTGCGATGTACTGGAAGTACAGTACTTGAAGTACAAAGTACTTAAAAGTATTGCAAGTATTGTACTTCAATTTTCAGGTACTCGACCTGTACTTCAAATATTCGTACTTACATTTTCAAGTACATGCCGCGTACTCAAAGTAAATGACTTAGTAGTACTTGAAATTAAATTTCAAGTACTCTTTTTCTACTTCAAGTACTTTTTCGAGTACCAAGTATGAAGTACTTTTGAATACGTCTTGCTAATGGTTGCAGGTATAACGATCTTGAATATATAATTGAGGAACGTTCTGCGCCATATTTTGATTAAGATTGCGAGGAATGACCATTCAAAGGCTTAATCTGCGGTAGTTACGGTGTCATTGTCAATGCATGGCTCCGTTTTTAACAATCTGTGTATTACATTCTTTATTTTTTCTTTTTCAAATCTGAAGCTAAATAAATCTTAATTACAATCGTCAATGCTTATTTTTTTTTTATATCATTTCTAATTCTTCGTTTAAATATTGCTGTTTCAATCTGCTTAACCTGAGTGAATTGCACAATGTGAATATACGTTTTGATACATAAAGTACTCGAATCAAAATCAACTGAGCTTAAAGAGTACGTGAGAAATCAAATATAAGTACTGGAACTTGCGAGATGCATACATGAAAACTTAAAAAGTATTTGATACTTGATACTTGACGTACTTCACGTACTTGATGCTCGGCGTACTTCAAGTATTTGATACTTGACGTACTTCAAGTACTCGGTACCTCAAGTACTTAAAATATTTAGTACTTAAAGTACTCGGCACCTCAAGTACTTCAAATATTTAGTACTTAAAGTACTCTGTACCTCAAGTACTTCAAATATTTAGTACTTGAAGTATTGAGTACTTGAAGTACTGGGCTAATCAATCGTTTGTGGCACTCGATACTTGGAGTACGCGAGTACTCCAAGTACTTACAGTACCTTGTAAGTACTCTGTACTTGAAGTACTTTCTGGTATTTTTCCCAGCTCTGATATATTTTTAGGATTCTCGATACCCTCGAATTTCGTCAAAATTTTGGGTTATAGTAAAGTTCTCAAATTTGAATCGAGTCAAATTTTTTGATTAGTTGGGATCTGGATAGAGAGAGAGAGAGACAGAGAGAGAGAGAGAGAGAGAGAGAGAGAGAGAGAGAGAGAGAGAGAGAGAGAGATCTTTATAGGACATCAAATTTGGTTCATGATTTTTCAAAAAAAATTTTTCCAAATAGCAAAGAAAAAAATTGCTAAAATGAAACTGTGTCTTCTAAAAAAATCATGGTCCAAATTTCAGGGGCTTAGGGTTCGATTTAATTTTTCCTGGAATTCCCCATAAATAAATAATAAAATTTAATGTGTAATTAAAAAATATATATATATATATATATTGGAAAATACCTTGAGGCCTTTGGCACGATTGATGGCACGCAATGGTCGAAGCACACGAAGTACTCGAAGAATCTTGACCACCGATATAGCGTTAGACCTAGGGGAAAGGGCCCTGGAGTTTAAGTTCGAGTGAGGGAAAAAGAAGAAGAAGAGAGAGAGAGCGAAGAACAAAGAAAGAAAAGAAACGAAAGATATATCAAACCAAGGCAGTGGTAACTGAAAAACGATGAAAAATAGAGTAAAGAAATTAATAGAAAAAAGACAGAAAAAAAGTAGAAAAATAAAAAAAAAAAACAAATGTTAATCTTTCGTTAAGCTTTGTCAAGTAATACCTCCAGACCATCGAGATGAGGGAGACGCAAACGACAAGCATGTCGAGTAGATTGAACGCCGAACGACAGAATGCACCGTCGTGCAACACGAAACCGTACGATATCATTTTCAACAATATCTCGATCGTGAATACCGAAGTAAAAAAATAATCGAACGAATTCAGGATCTGAAAATTTGGAAAAAAAAAAGAGAGACGGAATTCATAATTTTTTCAATTCGAAAATTCAGGAGGCTTGATTACGAAGGAAGTATTTTTTAAATTAAAAAATTCGGTTGCCTTGACAAAACGCAAGTATTTTTTTTTATTCAACAATTGAGCAGGTTTTATTGGGAAAAAAAAATTGTAATTTCTCAATTCGAAAATTCAATGTACCTGATTCAAAGAGAAATGATTTTTTGAAATTAAAAAATTCGCTAGGCTTGATTGAACACAAGTAATTTCTTTAATTCAACAATTGTTGCTTAAAAAAAGTAGATTTTCGATTCGAAAATTCAATAGGTTGGATTGAAAAAAAGTATTTTTTTTTTAATTCGAAAATTCAATAGAGTTGATTAAAAAAAATGATTTTTTTAATTTAAAAATTTGATAGGCTTGATTAAACACAAGTAATTTTTTTAATTCAACAATTCAATAGGGTTGATTGAAAAAAGGTAATTTTTTAATTAAAAAATTCGATAAGGTTAATGAAAAAATGTAATTTTTTTAATTGAACAATTCAATAGGCTTGATTAAAAACAAAAAGTAATTTTTTGTCATTCAATTCGATACAGTTGATTCGAAGAAATGAATTTCAGATATCCAATTCGTTGTTTTATTCGACTAAAATTTTCGCTTGAAAGCTTATTAAAATTTGATAAACAAAAATAAATGACAAAACGAATTTACGATTTTTTTTTTTAAATTAAAAAAAATTTTTTTGCTCACCTGATTTCTGTACGAGCTCGCTTTGAGCGGATCCTCGGCAGCGAGCATTGCCGAGGATACCATGATGCAGACGAGTATGACATTCCCGAAGTGACTGTGATTGCATAACCAATGGCAGAATACGCGAAATCTGTTGGTCTGTGAGAACAGGAAGAACGCCGAGCCCGGTGGTATCGGCTGTTTTTCCGTTCCACCTTGCTTGTACTCGGACATTCTTCGTGGTCTCGCTGATATTTCCTCTCCGCCCATTCCATCGTCTGCAATCGAGCAGATGCATTAGAAAAAAATGCTTTTATCCTCAAAGCTATGATCGAACAATTGTTTAAAACGCAAATTCTTTACGATAAAATTGTCATTTTTATTCCATTGAAATCATTTTTTTTTTGCCACAATAATAATGATCTAATAATTACAATGAAAATTATTATAATAAATAATGACAATTATAATATGACAATAGTGAAAGTTATTATTATAATAATTACAATGATTATCATTATTGTTATTCCTGCTCAGTGAGATTAATTATAAATAATTATGAAAAAAAAAACCTACCGTTCATATCCATTTGTCCATCACCCTCCTCGTCATCTTCATCGTCCATCCCGTGTTCCAAATCTTCGTCGTCCGAATCGATATTCAATCGTACTTTTCCCTGACGATTAGACTCACCGCCGTCCTTTGACCTGCAATCAAACAAAAGTTCGATAAACGATGCGGTTGAATAACGAAAACAAAAAAAACAAAAAAACCTACTTCGCGACAAAAATAAAAATTAATTTCGAAAATTTATTGGAAAATCATTTTTTGTTTTTTTTTTTTTCTAATTCGAATAGTTTTATTTTACAATATTTAATTTCGGAATCAAATCAATTGGTCGATTAATGTTTTTTTTTTTCCGATTCGAAAGTTAAAATTTTCTTTATTACGATTACTATTGTTACTAGTATCACCATTATCGCTATTATTACTATAGTCCGGTCGTTCTAGCAAAAAAAGTAAGCTTATAATGCAATCTTCGACATAGAATTGATTTTGCTTTTGGAGGAAAAGGTCACAGGGGTTGTTCCCCTCAGTGCAAATTGTATAGTTGACGTGATGCGGATCGGTCGAGCTTCAGCCGCCATCTTCGAAAACACGTTTTATCAAATATCTCGTGAACCGTGGATCGTACGACAAAAATAGTCGAGATCTTTTTTGTAGATGACGAAATTTTATACAACTTTTATGAGAAACTTTTCTCTGTACAGCGCATGGTTTTTGATTTATAGCGCGGCAAACTTGACCATTTTTACTGTTACATCAACTCCTAACTATATATTTAGCAATAACGATGTTTGAAAAAGTTTACCGCGATATAAATAAAAATCCATGCTTTATACAGGAAAAAGTTCCGCATAAAAGTTCTAGAGAATTTCATTGACTACAAAAAAGTTGTTACTTTCTTTGTCGTACGATGCACGGTTCATGAGATATTTGATAAAACGTGTTTTCCAAAATAGCGGCTGAAGCTCGACCCGCCGCGTCCCGTCAACTTGAATTTACACTCAGCGGACACCTCTGAACCTTTCCCAAAAGCGGAAATATCAATTCTGTGTAGAAGATTGTAGAAAAAATGGATTACTATCAATATCACTACTGCCACTATTAATTATCACTATTATCACTAGAATCACTATTACCACTATTAATTATCACTGCTATAATTATTATTACTATTAATTATCGCTAATATAATTATTATTACTATTAATTATCACTATTATCGCTAGAATCACTATTGCCACTATTAATTACCACTAATATAATTATCATTACTATTAATCATCACTAATACAATTATTATTACTATTAATTGTCACTATTATCACTAGGATCACTATTACCGCTATTAATTATCACTACTATAATTATTATTACTATTAATTATCACTATTATCACTATTATTACTGCAATTATTATTATTATTGTTGTTGTTGTTATTCTCACCCATCACCGTCCAGAGCAGCCTCGTAATCGTCCATAGTCTCGTTGGGATCTTGCTCGAGATCGGTAACCTCGCCCTCGTCCTCCCCGCCCGTCAAATCGCCGCCATCGTCGCCCCCGTCAACGCTCATCTCGTCCCTTGCCGGTGAACAACTGTGAGACTTGTTCTTACCGGCCTCCTCCTCGGCTTCCTTCTCGATCGCCGTCAATGACTCGGCATCCGCGAGATTGTCAACGGCGATAGCCAAAAAGACGTTCAACAGAATGTCTAAGTTTTCCGAATGAATTTTCTTTCGTCAAGAGAAAACAAAAAATGGAAATACACATTGCTATGATTTTTTTTCTTTCCTTCGAGAAAAAGGAAGGAACAACTTTTTGTTTTCTTTGAAAGAAGAAGAAAAAAAAAAAATGGATTATGGAAATTTGGGTTTTTTTTTTTTTTTTTCTTGCAAAAAGGATACAATTGCCACAGATGAAGAGAATGATGAAGTAAACGCATGCCAATATCCCATGACTCGCGACACCCCCGTAGGCTCGTATTCCCACGTACATCACGGCGTTCCAATCCTCACCGGTGAGGATCTAGAATTTCATTGGAGTAGAAAAAAAAACAGATATATACAGGATATTTTTGGGCCTTACGGGTCGAGTGAGAATTTTTGAAAAAAAAAAAAATTTAAGGGCCTAAAAGTTGAAAAAAAATTAAGAAAAAAAATGTGAATTTTTTTTTTTTTCACTTTTTGGACACGAAGGGTCCATTTTGGTTTTATCAAATTTTTTTTTATCGAAGACAGTCAAAGAGAATACCAAAGTGATCTGAAAAAATCTCTCTTTACTTTCTCGAAATTAATTCTGAATAAAAAATGTAGATTTTATTTCTATTTTTGGTCACGTAGGGTCCATTTTAGTTTTGTCAAATTTTTTTTTTTATCGACGACAGTCGAAAACAATACTAATTTGCTGTGAAATAAAAAAGTTATCTTTACTTTTTCGAAAATTTCGATTTTTTTGTTTTTATTTTTTGGAGACGAAGGGTTAATTTTGGTTCTATCAAATTGTTTGTATCGAAGACAGTCGAAGACAATACTAAAGTGCTGTGAAATAATATTACCTGAAATACGGTGAGCAAGCTTTGCCAAAAACTGTCAAAGTTGCTTCGTGATTTGTCCTGAAGATCGTCAAAATTGAATTTACCGCCGAAAACTTGCATCCCGAGCAGAGCGAAAATAACGATGAAGAGAAAGAGTAGGAGAAGAAGGGAGGCGATCGATTGTATCGAGTTGAGCAATGACGCTACTAAATTCGACAGCGATCGCCAGTATCTGGTAAAAAAAAAAAACAGGTTTATTTTAAACGAAAAATTACATTAAAAAAGATGGCTATTATAATTTTGATTAATTATACATGAAATTACTCGAAATGTTTGTTTCAAATAAAAATATGACAAACAAAATATCATTTATTACATTTGACGATGTATAATAAATTAATTTTTCAAATTTTTTATTATATTTAACTATAACTAAATATATATCATATAATTGCATATACATAATTTAATAAAAATGATAATTTTCATCTTTTTTTAACAATGAAAAACAAAAATTTCATCTGCTCAATTGCATTTACATTTTAAATTGACCAGTCTCACAGCTGATACGTCAAAATGAAAATAAATTTGAAAAAAAAAAAAAAAAAATTATCACTCACTTGGTGACTTTGAAGACTCGGAGCAATCTGACGCAACGTAGAACGGATACACCGAGCGGTGGCATAACTTCCGTGTACGTGAGTATCATTTCGCTGATCGAGCCGATCACGACGAAGCAATCGAAACGATTGAACAGCGACACGAAGTAGCCCTGAGAAAAAGTAATAAAGAAATTTTGAAAATTAGAAAAACAAAAAAAAAAAATAGCAAAATGAAAATTAAAAACACACTTGAGGTCGAGCTTCCGGTTAAACTTGAAGGAGAAATATTGTTTCGAAAATTTTAAACGTTGAAAGTTGCGTTAAAAAAAAGTATTTATTGAAAAAATGTCACTTTAATCCATGACGAGGAAATCATTTCGAAAAATTGCTTATTTGAAATACGACTTTTTTGTTGGAAAATTGAAAAAAAATTATTGATAAAAGTTTTTTTTTTTTTCAAATTAATTATTTACCTGAAATCCCAAGCTGTACATCTTGAGTAACATCTCCATCGAGAATAGAGCGATGAAAACCGTATTTGTGTGATCTAAAATTGAAAAATAAATATTTTCGAAAATGGTGCAATTTTTAAGAGTTTTAACTTGAAAATTATTTGATACTTGATACTTGACGTATTTCAAGTACTTCAAGTACTTTGTGCTTCAAGTACTTTGTATTTCAAGTACTTTGTACTTCAAGTACTTTGTACTTCAAGTACTTTGTACTTCAAGTACTCTGTACTTCAAGTACTCTGTACTTCAAGTATTTACAGTACTTGGTACTTGAAATACACGAGCGATTGAAAGTACTTTACAAGAACTTCAAGTACTTTCGAGTACTCTACAAGAACTTCAGGTACTTTACAGGAACTTCAAGTACGTTACAGAAACTTGAAGTACTTTACAGGAACTTGAAGTACTTTACAGGAACTTTAAGTACTTTACAAGAACGTCAAGTACTTAAATTACTTTGCCCAGCTCTGTAGGAAATAAATAAATATACGTTAACACGAGGATACGAACCTTGAAACTTGTCCAGCCATTCTGGCTGTCGATAATGCTCGGTCGCCAATACACCGGTATTCAAAAATACCAAAACAATGATGAGCCAGTAGAAGTATTGAGATTTTACGGCTTTTCGGCATGCTCGTCTCATTCGTCGATTTATCCTGTGCGCGTTAAATAAATACATTTTTTCGAAAATTTCTTCAAGTACAAAAAAATTTTCACCATAAATTCGATTAAATTGAATAAATGCAAAAAAAAAAATCAAATAATTAATACAATATTTCATCGTAACGTTTATATTAATAATAATAATAATTTTCCAAAATATTTCATTAAATTTCGGTATTCACAAATTTATATGCGAATAATTTTTTTTTTTTTAATATTTCGATAAATTCTTTTTCAATTCAATGAAAGAGAAAAAAATAAAAATAAATAAATACCTATCCAAATCACGTTTCTTTCGTTTCCACGTAGATTCCTGCTGCATTCCCTCCTCGTCACCCTCGAGACGATCTGTGCTCTCCATCTCGCTCTGTTGCTTTGCTAAAATTTCACGTAAATCGATCGAGGAATTAAATATAAATTACAGAAAAATGTAAATGATAGAAAAAAAAAAAAAAAACAAACAAAAATCCTATACAGCAGGTCAAAAATAATAAATTTTTTTTTCAACTACACGTCCCAACCTAAATTCCTTTTTGTATAAAATTTTTTAATTTTACACAAAATATATTTAAAAACATTCGAAAAAAAATGTTTTCAAAAATATTTAAAGATTTCTCCGAAGGTAATTGAAAATTTCAATTTTTTGCCAAGAATAATTTTTTTTTGTTCTTCTTCGAAGTCAAGCAAATCCTTAATTAGCCCAAAATCGTTGCGATATATCAAAATTACGTACGCTTGCCATCTTGCATCTGCGTCATCTCGTCGGCCTCAGCGTCGATATCCTCGCCCTGGGTGATCCAGTCCAGGTAACCCCTCAGATCGTCCTCGATCTGTTGTTTCTCACGCAATTTGTGAAAATCACCACGAGCCTTTGCCTTCTCTCGTTCCTTGGAGAATTCTCTGACAAATTTTTCATTTAATGGAAATTGCATAAATTGCGGATAATAAAAAAAAAAAAAAAAAATCGTCAAAATACAAATATAAATTCATAAGTAATTCTATAAAGTTAGAAATATAAAAAAAAAAAATCTTAAAATTATAATTATCGACAGTTATATACGCAAATTTAAAATTAGAAAAAATTAAACAAAAAATTAATATCATTAAAAATTTTGCTCCACTTACCCGGACAACACACCGAGAATTAAATTCATCACGAAGAATGCACCAAGAATTACCATGGAAATGAAGTAAAGCCATTGCCACGTGCTACCCATAGCATCTTCGATCTTGAAAGAAAAAAAAAAATCATTCAGCAAACCTCGTTGAGTCATTAAAAAAAAAAAATCACATGAAATTTAAAAAGTGTTAATAACTTTTCAAAATTGCCAATTGTTTTTGTCTAAATCACATCTTTGACTTTTCATCATTGCTGCAACCTTAATGGAGATGAATCTATTATGAATTACGTGTTTGGGGGAAAAAAAAAAAAAGAAATTCTTTCTCGATATTAATCCCAATATTGAACAATTGCAATAAATTCACAAAGATCGTGTTTGATGGAGGAAAAAAAAAATCGTTAGTGAAAACAAATAAGACTCACGTCGTAAAGCACATCGGTCCATCCTTCGAGTGTGACGCACTGAAATACGGTCAACATGGCTAGTCCGAAATTATCAAAATTCGTGATACCATGATTCGGACCTTCCCAATAACGACGACTGCAATAATACTCCTCGCCGAGAGTGCTGCATTGAAAGCCAGCCTCACCGCACGGATGTGGGTCTTCCATGATTTCCTCTAAATTAAAAAAAAAAAAAAAAAAAAAAAAAAAAGTAAAAACAATATTAAAGTAAATTCATGTCGCATCGTCGATCATAAAAATTTGACTCGTTAAACCGTAAAATTATTGACGAATAAATCATCGTTAATTGGCAAATATAATTAATAATACCCGAGTCTCGATTTAATTAACAATTAATTAACGATAATTGAGAAGTTATTTGCATAAATTTGTCAAGTTTTTTACAAAATATAATTTACAACAGTATTGAATAAGCAAGTATTGAATAAGCAAGTAAATTGGGGAGGCTTAATGAAAATTAAGAATACAACAAAATATCGAAATGAATGACAATGAAAGTGTAAATGAAATTAAAAAATTGTCCAAAAAAAAAAAAAAGTCCGAAATAACAAACTTCGGCAAAAATTATGAATAAATGCAATTACGAGTTAAAATTTAATGAATTTTCAATCATTAAAAATGAGAGTCAATCAAAATGAGTGGAAAGAAAAAATTACTTTTAAATTTACAAAATTAAACTTCGAGGGGGAAGATGGCCGAGTCGATGGTTGAAAAATTGTGTCATTTTTGCCAATTTTTTTTTTTTTTTTGATAAATATTTATTCATTGTCGTTTGATCCGAAGCATAAAATTCGAATGGACAATTTTTTATAATTTTTTTTTAACAAAGTCCCGATGGTTCGAAGTTCTATTTTTTTTTTTTGTAAAATATGCCTTAACTTCGAACGGTTGTCATTTTACCAAAAAATTTGATCAAAGAACCAAAGTTGTCACATTTTTTTCTTTCGAACGAGACTGTCACACACACACACACACATGGGGCACGAAACACACATGGGGCATTCCATTCCAACCAGGACAGGCTGCGACCTTCATCCTCTTTGATTTTGTTTAAATTTTTTTTTCTTGTTCACCAGACTCAAAGAAATATTTGTAATTTTTTTTTGGATTTTATTCTCAAGTGGTTATGACTCCGCGAATTTTTGAAAATCCTACATTCAGGATGGGATTTTCAAAAATTCGCGGAGTCAAAACTACTTGAGAATAAAATACAAAAAAAAAGTCACAACTGTTTCTTTGAGTTTACTGAACGAGGAAAAAAAAAATTTGAAAAAAATCAAAGTGAGCGAGGGTGTCGCAGCCCTGCTCAGATTGGCATAGACTGCCCCATATACTCCTTTACTTATTTTATAACAATATCCTTGAAATGCACATCGTACTATCAAAAATTTATCTCTTAACCTTCATTTATTCCTCTCCTCAAACTCTTCCTCTTCTTTCTTGCTCATTTTTTCTACGAACCCCCTCTATTTCCCTGCAGTAATCACACACATCCCTTTTTGTATTTTCCCCACGCAGCATATTTATCATTTCTCCCTCGATCGTCCCTTTGTCAATTCCTTCCATCCACTCCTCTGCATTCTTTCTCGTTTTCTCCATTACTAACTCTTTACCTTCCTTTATTATATCCTGAAATTCCGATCCTTTTCTCTTCCGCCCTTCCTACGTTGCCATATCTTAATCTTGCTCACATTTCTTTGTCCCTTTTGCTTATATTTTCCTCTTATACTTCCCTTACTTAACTTTCCCAGTCCCTCTTTTATTCTTTTGTCTATTCTTTCCACATCTCTTCGTTCCCTTATCATCGTTATATTATGTCGTCCATTTCCATATCGATATAATTGAGAAATAATTATTCGTTATATTTAATTAAACTCATCGAATCAATGTACGCATTACCGGTGATATTGCTGCGGCATGTTTTGTGCAATTTTCCGGAGAACAGTTCGAGGCCGATAATGGCGTAGATTATGATGACGAATAATACGAGAAGTGCGATATGAAGCAACGGCACCATAGCCCGAAGTATGGAATTCAAAACGACCTGAAGACCTGTAGAAAACGTTTTTAAATCACGAAAAAGTGCGCGAGAGTGAAAATACGAAGAGAGGGGGGGGGGGGGAAGTTATTCTTCGATAGAGGAATTTCTCGTGAAGACTTACTTGGTACACCGGAAACAAGGCGAAGAGGTCGCAAGACCCTGAAAGCCCTCAGGGCTTTCACGTCGAAGCCTTCCTTCATCAGTATCGTCAGTATCGTACTGACCATGCTGCAATAAAGGAAAGAACAAAAAAAAACACGATTTTTCAAGTCCTGCCCCAAATTATTCATTCAAATTTACCGATAATTACCAATTTTTTTTTTTTACTTATTTCGTTAAGGAGAAATCAGGAGTAGGACAAATAGTCCAGGAAATAAGTCCAAAAAATAGATCCACAGTGAATAATTCTATGCGCGCGAGTTTTCGATTGAGAATGATCAAGGGGTGCCATCATTTTCCCAAAATATCTCGTAAATGGTTCACGCTACGACAAAAACGGACATAACCTTTTTCACAGATAACAAAATTCCCTATCATTCTTATTGCAAACGATTTTTTTTTTTTCGGTAAAATGGAGATTTTTCAAGCTATACAGTGCGCCAAAAATAACTATTTCAACGGTTTGATCAACCGTTAACGAGATTTTTCATCAAGATCATTGTCACGAAATTTTGGCGGGCTGTAACTTGAAAAATATGCGTTTCATCGAAAAAAGTTTTAAACAAAAAAGGTAGAGAATTTGGTTTTCTATGAAAAAGCTTATTTGTTTTTTGCCGTAGGATGCACCGTTTGTGAGTTATCTGAGAAAAACAATTTTCTAAGATTTGCATTTACTCCTTAATCATTAAAAAAAAAAAAAAAAAAAAATTACGTGCGTAGAATTATGCAGTAGATAAGTAGCCGTTTCCTGGACTGAAAGTAATGAAACAAAAAGCAAAAAATAAAGATTCTCTGTATGGTCTCCTCCATGCTATAGTTATCGATCTGCTATACACTGACCCTATAACGACGATCGTAAAATCCAGCATGTTCCATCCGTTGCGCAGATAAGCACCTGGATGAGCAACGAAGCCATAAGCAATTATCTTCATGACGCACTCGAGGGTAAAGACAACGAGAAAGATGTACTCGATTTTTTCCTGAATCCCAGAAAAAAAATAGATGGACATTGCTGGTGTGTAGTTAGCAGCCGTTTGATCATGGTCGAGGGATCATTTGATCCTGCAATCTCGCATACTTACCAAGTAAAGATTGGTCTGGTTCGAATCGCTACAGGGATATGGCGTGTAGACCGCCAGGGCTACGCAATTGGCGAATATAGTCGAGAGGATTACCCATTCGAAGGGTCTGTGACGTGGGTCAAGGACATTAAACGAGATAAATGAAGGAAAAACCTTGAATTACTTGGGAACTCGACTCAAAGTCACAAATTTATCGTGTCTTTTTAATGAATAATTGGTATCTGGCTCTATTCTTATGCGTCCTAATTTCAAATTTGTATGAAACCTAATTTCAAGTTAACATACACCAGACTGATCGAGTGCGCATAACTAAAGTCCATTTTCTACGCTGAAAGTTATTAATTAATTATTCTCATTATCGGTGTTTTTCGATCGTGTATACCTTTTTCACGGCTTCACATCCCTTTTCCCTTCGTTTCCATTTCATTCTTTGAGACTATGGTCATGGGTAAATAGAAAAATCCGGCAGTTAACTTCATTCTCAGGCAGTTTAGGAGAATTCCGGCAAAGAGACGACTCGGGTAGGGAAATTCGTTCATTTGTTTATCTGCCTAGACAGTTAGACAACTGCCTAGGGTTCAAGCTAATTGACTAAAGTCGTTCCGGCAGTTAGAAGAATATCAAAATATTACACAAATAACATTCGCGTTTCGTGCGTAAATAAAATTTCCGTTCGTGGCCATGTACCTCATATTTTTGTACACGTCGAGAGGATGTGTTAAAATGTGATAGGATATGTAAATAAAAAATAGAAAATTGATATACTTGAATATCAGCTTCGTTGATAATCAACTGATTACAACAGTCTCGTCAGTAGCAATGAAAAGAACAAAATTGTATTTCCTTTAAGGATGTATGAGCACAAGGTGGCGGGGAATAAGCGAAAACGTGGGCGCGGGTGAGCGCGGTGAGCGAGGGGCACGCATGAAACAAGAGAGAGTCGGACCGCTCAATATCCGACCCACGCGAAAAATTTCCTTAAAATCGATAATTGTATGTCAAAAGGTTCGTCAACCCCCATTTTTTATGGAACGTATGTAATCGTGATAGTTTTCTGAACATTCAACAGTTTTAATATTGATCGTATCTGATCGTGAAAGATACGAATTTCTGTTTCAAAGTTGCGTCAGCTCAGGAATTCGTATATGGGGTGGGATAAATATCTTGGTTTTACGAATTAATTACTCGCGTAAAGATTCGTTGACCCACTTTGAAATTCTGCAGGTTTTATCCTATAAACTTCTGCTACACCATATAAAAAATTCAGATTTTTATATGATCGTGAAGCTAGTGCTCATACATCCTTAAATGCAATATTCGTCATCGTTAATGACTTCAGCGACAAATTCCCGGCCATTGTAACTTTGCAAAATCGCTGGTGCACCAGAAGTAAAAAAAATCTTGCATAGTTCTTCTGCTACATTAGCTGTATGCTTCCATTTCAGTGGTCGTAGATGTAAAAATTTGGTAGCATGGTCTTGACAATTCATTACCCAGTTATGTCCAGTTTGTACCATGTGCTTCCAAAAGTTTCTCATAATAGTCTTCATGCGCTAGTAAATACACGTACTTGTCGCTGCTTTCTGCTCTCTTTAACATCACTTTCATTACCAACTTAAAGTAACTCGTATAAATGTACAAAAGCTTTATTAGCTTTTTAAAGCTTCATTTCACTATGTACTTTCTTTCAAAATTTGTTTTACTTTTTCCAAATGTCTTCTATTCCACATAGCACGGTTGCTATATCACTATGATTGTCAAAATGTACTCCTTCAATTTTATTTCAAACACTTCACACGTTTCACAGGACAAGGCATTGCGATAACTTAGACATTCGAAAGGAAACTGGCAAAAAGCTTGTACGAATATGAGATACATTGCCATGAATGCAAATTTTATTTACGTATGCAAACGCAAATGTTTGTGTACTATATTTTGATATTCTTAACTGCCGGAACAACTTTAGTCAATTAGCTTGATCCCTGGGCAGTCGTCTAACTGTCTAGGCAGATAGAAAAATGAACGACTTTCACTAACTGAGTCGTCTGGCTGCCGGTATTCTCCTAAACTGCCTAGGAATCAAGCTAACTGCCGGATTCTTCTATTTGCCTACGACATAATATAGACCATTTAACTGGGAGACTCATGGATTTTGAGCTGGCAATTAGTGGATCTTGATTGTGATCTCGAATATATATGGAAACGAGGCCGGGGAAATGGATTTTGAAAAGAAAAAACAAACTCCTTCGATCCCCAGACTAGGTGAAAAGCTCACACGCTTTCCTTGACTTTTAGTCCTTAAACTGTGGATTTCCTTTTCTTTCCATTATTCCGAGCTGGAAATTCGTTGATCCCGGTTGTGATCGAATATATATATCACAGTACATCTACGGATGTAATTTGTATTCGGTCGTACATAAGAATCAGCGAACATATGTAATCGACAGTCACAATAATCGATTCAGCGAGCGATTCATTCACTCCTGATTGTAACTGCGAGCACAGTCCATCTTGCATCGAATAAACAATTATCTCATAATATTATCCGCAGACTTGGATTCTAAATCCTTCATTGGCAAATGGCCCAAATTTTTATCGCCTAATAGAGGCGATACCCCAAAATGTTCCCGATACACCAAAAGACGTTAGGAACTGCCTATATATCTGGTTTCTCGCTAGACTTTTCATTTGAAGATCTTTCGGGAGAGCTCGAATTTTCCGGTAGATATACGTTATTGGATAGTGAAGTTAGGGGTGAAGTCGTGAATCTAGCAGTTTTAGGTCAATGCCAGAAGGGCTTCGAAGATCTCTATCGAATCGTTGGTCCACACACAAAATGGGAGAGATATTTTAGGAATTCCATCGAGAATCAATGAATTTTCCATTCGATAAGTCACATCAGCCGTATATCCGTCCATCTTTTCCCAATCTGCTCGCCCAAGGGCCTCGACGTTGCAAAATAATATCGTAAATCTACAACATATATATATATATATATATATATATATATATATATATCGATAGCATGCAATGATAAAAAAAAAGGATACTTCCACTCGACCACGCTGATGCACAATTTTCTCAATGGATTTTTCAATGGTAGACAAAAGAGTGCCCTTACAGGACGATCCGGCGGTGGTTTGCCCCTTCTCGCGGGACGTTTTTTCTCCGCTGCGGCGGCGGCCGCTGCTTTTGCCTCGGCCGGTGGTAATGCGGCATTTGGTCCCGTTGTTGCACCGTCGTTGTTCGTCGTCTCGTTCGTTCCCGTTGCATTGTTGCTCTGGCACGTTTTATCGTCGATCGTCGTCGTCGTTTGACCAATGCTGGAATAATTCGTGACACGGGCCCCGTTACCGATCGCAACACCGGGACCCGACGCGTCACCACCATTATTGCCCGTGTTCATCGGTCGCTCGTATCAATCGTTTCCCTTCTCCTTTCACGCTCCTTTCGTCGTCTTCTCGCTGTACTTAATCCTATTTTATTGTCACAATCGCGCCCTCTCACGATCGTTCCAACGACTTTCAATCGCCACGATCGATCGGCCCGTATGAGCAATCGACGCGGGATCAGAGCGACGCGTCTCCTGCTAATGGCCCACCTCCTTGGCATGCTACGGCAAGATTATCCTCGCGAGCTTCGTTCCAGAGCTGCTGCGGGGCAAAGTAAACGAAACAAATGGCAATAAATAACGTGTTTGGTCTTTGCGAGAGGTGTGCAAATGTGAGGGCCCCGTTTGGTAATGATAGGGATGGCCAGCCTCGTGCGGGAATTTTTGACAAAGCGATGCTTTTTTTTTTCTCGATGCTCTCGGTGTTTCGGTAAATCGTATAAAATCAGAGCTGAGCAAAGTATCAGAAAGTACTTCAATTACAAAGTACAAAGTACTGTAGTTATTTGACGTACTCGTGTATTTCAAGTACCAAGTGCCATAAATACTTAATGTACCAAGTACTTCGAGTACTCAGTGCTTAAAGTACGAAATATTTGAAGTACTTGAGATACCAAGTACTTGAAATACGTCAAGTATCAAATACCAAATACTTTTCAAGTTTTCAGGTATACATCTCGTAAGTTCCAGTACTTATATTTGATTTCTTACGTACTCCTTAAACTCATTTGATTTTGATTCGAGTACGTTTTGTATCAAAACATATTTTCACATTGTGCAATTCACTCAGGTTAGGCAGATTTGAACAGAAATATTTGAATGAAAAATTCGAAATGTTTTTTTTTTTTTAAATAGCATTGTCGATTTAATTAAGATTTATTTAGCCTCAGGTTTGAAAAAGAAAACATAAAGAATATGATACACGGATTGTTAAAAACGGATCCGTGCATTGACAATGACACCGTAACTACCGTGGCTTGAGCCTTTGAACGGTCATTCCTTGCAATCTTAACTAAAAGATGGCGCAGAACGTTCCTCAATTATATATACAAAAGGGTTATACATGCAACCATTAGCAAGACGCATTCAAAAGTACTTTATACTTGGTACTTGAAAAAGTACTTGAAGTACAGGACTTGGAATTTTTGGCAAGTACTTAAAAATATAAGTACAAATACTTGAAGTACAGGTCAAGTACTTGGGAATTTAAGTACAGTACTTGAAATACTTCTAAAGTACTTTGTACTTCAAGTACTGTACTTCCAGTAGGGCGCAAGTACCGGGTACTCCAAGTACTGCCCAGCTCTGTATAAAATAAATTTCCTTTCATGATTTTCATGTCAGAGTGCTCGAATTGTTCCAAACAGTCGAGAAATCTTGACTCAGGAAAAATGACTGGACGTATTTTATATGCGCTGGCCTTGCAAAATTCAAACAGTTATATCTCGAGAACGCCTTGAACAATTGTGCTTAAATTTCACGAATAAGTAGGGCAGTAATTCCCCATGGTTCCTAATAACTCTCATGAAAATTCCTCGAAAACTTAAGGTTTTATAGAATTTTTAATTTATCAAAAAAAGTTTGTACTCGCTCGAACTTTCGTAAATTTTCAGCTATTTGGTCGAAAATTCTTACATACACATAGAATTCGTGAATCCGTGAACTTATCATTAACTCTGACATTCGTGAATTTATCATTATCGAGCCAGCATTCTCCGCATGAACAAGCCAGGGGATACTAATGTTCGTTATTGAGTTTTTAAGTAACTGATAAATCGGTTTAGATTTTTAAAGACTTTGAATCATGTGAAATTTTGAATTTTCCGGAGAAATTATAATGTTGGCTCAAGTTTTGGGAAAATTTACCACTACCGAGCCAGCATTTTACTCATAAATAAGCTATGGGACAACAATTTTTGGTATTGAGCTTGAAACAATTTTTGTATGCTTATGGAAAACTATATGGTTGCTCTAACGTTCGTAAATTTGCTATTAACGAGCCGGCATTATCCACAAAAAAAAAACCAGGGGACACTAATGTTCATTAAAATGTTAGCTATGTCACTACATCGTAAGATTCATTGACGATGTGAGCAATGCTTGTTCGTTCAACGCGGTATTGATTTAGCCGAAAAGTGAGACGTGGACAAATTTTCTGCACTCTTGATGTTGCAATCATGAAATTACTTTGAAACAACGTTAAAAAATTTGAACTATTAAAATCGAATTCACGAAAAAATTTCCCACAAAGTTTCCTCTGCGGGGTAGCCAAAATTAAAAACTTCACAGAGTGAGCTACGCAGTCGAGATAAAATAATGAGGGAGCAAGTGGAAATTTTTTTTTTTTTTCAAAATGTTTTGTTTCAGGATTCGATTCGTTCGAATTTAAGAAAGTTTTTGAATAAACAGCTTTAATAATTATATATTATATATAATTTTATTTTATTAGGATTGTATTTTGATTAATTTTTTTTACATTAATTGATTAATAAAATAATTGAATAAATAAATGGCTTGAAAGTGATCTTAGACTGTAGAAAAATTGTAATTCCTCGGGATCGTGGGCTTTCGATCGATTGAATTTGTGGGATAAATTTTTTTCTCTCGCCTTCATTGTCATTATTCAAATTGTTTCATCGATGATTTTTCATCAGGGACAAGCATTTTAACTTTATAAAAATTCCGATCAATCAATTGTATTTATACATAATCGAGTCCCAAAAAAAAAAAAAAAAATTAAACCTAAAATACTTTGCAAGTCCGAGTTAATGATATTTAAATTCATTTCAAGCTCTCTCTCTCTCCCTCAAATTCTTCAACCCGTTTAAAATATCTCAAGTGCCTCAAGCCAGTTTTCATCTCTCTCCTCCCGCAGAATCTGTCACGAATACGAGAATTATTTCTGGGGAACTCGTGTTCCTTGTAACTTGATTACCGAATGGTTTTTTTTTTTCTTTTCAAATTCAAATCTGATGGGGCGGTTAGAAATGTCACCCTTACGATGAAAGCTTTTTTTTTTTAAATCACAGACTGGAGTATCAAATTTTTGAAAACTCCGCTATGCTTAGGTACAAAAGTACCATTTTTTAAAGAAGATTTTGGAAAAAAAGATTTTCACACTCAGGATATTTAGAAATAAGAATGGATGAGAGAAAAGCTGTCTCGGAAAGTTTTTCGTGGCCGATGATGTTTCGTGGTCCGTTGGCGTTGGTCTTGTACAGTCATCGAGTTGCGGAGTCCGCGGCTGGGTTTCCGTTCGCTATATTTAGTTATTCTAAATACTGGTCGCGAGACCCAGAGCAAGAAAGTGCTCTCGAACACCACGAAAAATCTCTCTCTCTCTCTCTCTCTCCTGCCTTCGCTCCTAGATCGATTATTCTCAACTTTTCTACTTGGAGGGGGGGGGGGGGGGGGGGGGGGGTCAAAGATAAAAACCATAGTGCAAGCATCAAACTCGTTATAATTTCGGTATAAAATGAATAATGATAATAACCGTATTTTCGACCATTGAGTTTTTCGCAAAATCCATCAACCTGTTGCTCCCTTCAGAATTCTTTTTTCGATCCCCAATTCTCGTTGAAATTTTAGTAAAAAAAAAAAAAAAAATTAAAGCCAAAAAAGTAGATTCATAATGCAATCTTCTACAGAATTGATTTTGCTTTTGGAAAAAGCAAATGAATGTAATTTCAAGTTGGCGTGATGCGGAGGGGGTTGAGATTCGGCTGCCATATTGGAAAACACGTTTTATCAAATATCTCGTGAACCGTGCATCGTACGACAAAAATAGTAGAAATCTATTTTGCAGATAATAAAATACTCGACAACTTTTATTGAAAATTTTTCCCCGTATTGCGCATGGTTTTTTATTTATAGCGCAGCAAACTTTTCCGAAAATCATCATTTTTACTGTTGCATCAATCGTTAACCATATTATATTCAGCAATAACCATGTTTGGAAAAGTTTGCCGCGCTATAAATCGAAAAATATGCACTGTACAGGAAAAAGTTTCTATCAAAAGTTGTCGAGAATTTCGTGATCTACAAAAAAGGTTTTTCACTATTTTTGTCGTACGATTCAGGGTTCACGAGATATTTAATAAAACGTGTTTACCAAGACGGCAGCTAAAGCTCGACCCCCCCACGTCCCGCCAACTTGAATTCATCCTCAAGGGACACCCCTGTGAACCTTTTCCAAAATTAAAATCAATTCTGTAGAAGATTGAAAAAAAATCTGGCTAGAATGACTGCGGACTTATACGTATATATCGAAAGTCAATCGCGATTCGTACATTTTTCTTTTTCAAATCCCAATGAAAGCTTTTCCATTTCCTGCCACATTGATACCTCAATGGCATTGTTTCCTGAAACTTAATAATAATAAAATTTCGTTTATTTACCTTTTGTCTGTTCTTTTTCTATTTTTTTTTTAATTTTTGATCGAGCCCTGGACCAAAATTGACACGATGGTCGTTTTATGTATATGACAAACGTGTGAGCGTGTCTGGTACACGTGTAAAAGTATTGGTGATCGAGTCACGTTATTGTCGTTAACGACCTCGTCGAGGCAATAATACAACCACCGCGGGGCCATCAGCATCACTGAACCACCCGCGAGAACATTTATCCATGTATACATATATAAATACACATATATGTATAGTATAGTGTCTATTCGTCGGGCTGGCAATTCCAAAGAGTTGTCAATTATATCCGGTTCGTCGATCGCGCCTCCAGGTGAATACACCGATTGCCTTGGTTGGGCTCGAACGCGATCTCGAGCGAGAATTATCTATACACCCCGAGAACCATTATAGAAAAAAAAAAAAAAAAAAAAAAAAAAAGAAAAAATATGTACATAAACACGTGTGAGATAGGATTGGCTGTCCCAGGCAAAAAAGGACGTAAAAGTTAATCCTCAAGCACACCGGATATGCCCTTTGAACACTCGCAGCTAGGACGATCGATGTTGTACATGTATATAATATGCGCGTACAACGAGATTATTGAGTTAAACGTGTTGGTAGATCCGGTACGTGCTCCTGGGGTGCTTGTTAACATGGCCTGTCGACCCCCTCGTGTATATGAACACGGAATACGTGTACGAAGAGCCAACACACGATTTTTTTTTTTTTTTTATACAACCTCCCTCCCTCATCGGTGGTTTTTTTTTTTTTATTAAAAGAACAATTGAGCGAGATGGACCGATCGGTTTAACCCCATTTTTTCCTACCTCGTCACTTTTTCCTCTCTTCCCTGGTGCAGGGTGAAAAAAAAAAAAATAAAATAAAATGATGCACATGAGAGAATTTGAAGGGTTGTGATAATATAACTCACTCTGTGTACACGTGGATAGTGGAAATATTCTGAAAAATTAAAGACAAATATATTGAATTTTTTTTTTTAATTATTTTAATCGTTCTTTTTTTTTTTTTGCATTTTTTACTTCGTGGATGAGCAGAGAAATTTAGAAAATCATCGATCGTGTTTCTTCTCGAGTACAATTGCATTTTTTTTTTTTTTTCTAACTCGGAACGTATCGACTAAAATTGGATGAAATATTTTTCTCTAATTATGCGGATGTATAAGTAAATGATAAAGAATTTTTCGTATTAAAAATTGATGCAACCGTGTGTTGGATTTTGAATTTGACGAAAAAAAACAAAAAAAAAAAAACAAAATGTCATTGAACTTCATAACTTTCGGTATTTTGGAGTTATCGAGGAAAAATTTTTGACGATAGCTTTAACGAATTGGGATTCGGGTCTTGTGAGATTTTTATTTAATTTTTTTTTTCAAAAATCGGTATTAACGAGTCGAATATACTCGGAGTTATGGGTAATTTTTCTTTTGCTTTTTTTTTTTTGCACGACTCAACAAACAGCCTTGCAGAAGTTTTGGGGACGTTTTGATAAAAAAAGGTTTGACATTTTACAAAATTTTGAATTAAAAAAAACAATTCCAGTCTTAGTCAAGAAATATGAACTATCGCGAACAAAAATATTATTCAGAGAGAAATTGACAAATTTTTTTTATAAAAAAAAAACAAAAAAAAAAAAACAAAAATCAATTAATTTCGCAATTTTTTCAGATTTTTCGACCGATCAAAATTTCAATCGTTTAGTGACAAAAATAGAAAAATCCCAAACAGCTCAATTATACCGATTCATTGAAGGATTTCTCCTTAAAAAAACAATTTTCTAAATTATTATGGTTTTTTTTAGCCTAATCGTCAGGTGAATCCAATTCCCCGAATTCCTAGAAAAAATTCGCTCTCGAGACACACCCTCGTGAATTAGAATCATCTGCTTGTAGTTGCACATCTCGTACAAAATTTCACCTCTCTCTCTCTCTCTCTCTATGTATATATCTATATATATGGGGCATTCCATGCCAACCTGGACAGGCTGCGACCCTCAGCATCTTCGATTTTTCCAAATTTTTTTTCCCTCCTCAGCAAACTCAAAGAAACACTTGTGATTTTTCTCCGGGAATTTTTGAAAATCCTACATTTGAAGTGCGACCAGAAAATGTTCACATTCCTGTATCTTCAGTTCCGCTGGTCGGATTGAAAAAATTCTGCACATGAAATTGATCGAAATGAAACTTAGCTTTTTGGAAAAAATATATCGAGGATTATAATTTTTTTTTTTCAACGGTCATCTCATTGCCTAAACATCCAAAACCGGATTTCCGTCGGGTACGACATGATTGATTTTGCTGAAAAAATTCTCAAAAATTCTTCGTAAAAAAATAAACATCTTCATGTACGACTGATCGTGGATTTCGGATTCTTTCTATTTTTTTTTTATCGAATTTCAAAAATAAATTCTGAAACAAATCGTCTTCGATTTTTTTGAAAATTTTTTTCCTTGTTCAGTAGACTCAAAGAAACTCTTGTGATTTTTTTTTTTTGGATTTTATTCTCAAGTGATTTTGACTGCGCGAATTTTTGAAAATTCTATCCTCAATGTAGAATTTCCGATCCCAAATGTAGGACTCTCCGCAGCCTGTACAGATTGGCACGGAATGCCCCGTACATATATTGGCCCCGGTAAGAAAATGTATGGGTTTATTTTTACACTTGCCCGATGCTCTGCTACGCGTGTGCTTTTGCACTCTCAAGAAACCTACCTACCCGCAGAATAGCTCGCGAGAAATACGTCTCTCGTTTATCCCGAATGATACAGAGATCATGCGTGGAAGAAAATTTATCGGAAAATTAATTAATTAATTTCATAAATCGAGAGTCACAAAAGTGATATTTTTTATTTTTAATATTTACAAAAAATGTCAGCTCCTATAGTCCGATGAACGCTCATTTTCATTTCCCATGGGAAATGCTTTGTTTTTATTTTTGTTTTTGTTTTTGTTTTTGTTTATTTTTTTTTTCATAAAAAGAAGAGAAAAACTTTTCGCGAAATTATTATTTTCCAACGTGAAAATTTGCAGCTAAACCCCCCCCCCCCTCTCCCCAGATGTATTCATACAACGTATATAATGTATATTTATGTATAGATTGTTTCGTTGTTGGTCTTACAAAGTTCAATATAAGGGGCATAGGTCAGGTGTGTAAGCGAAACAGCTGCCTCCTTTATTATCGAGATAAACCTACTTTCCCCGAATGGAGTACACGTATCTATAATGTACTACCTTCCCCTTTGAGTCCGATGAACAACGAGTACTTCTCGTATAGTTTGATATATACGTGAGATTAACGTCGTATCCTTGGTGAGAATAATGCTGAATATGCACACCAAGATGACGAGGGCCAAACTTTTGTGCAAGATTTTCCAGACGGAATCGACGTGACAGTGAGCTTTCACATTTAAATTTATTCCTTTTTTTTCTCCCTCTCGTACGTTTGTAGAAAAAAGAACAAAAAATAAAAAACAAATAACAAATAATAAACCGATTTTCGTGAATATTGATTTTGTCCTTATGAATTAAATTGGCAAATTGAAGCGGTTGAGAATTTTTAATTTTTACGACATTGTGCAAAACGATGATTTAATTGAGGCACATTCCTTATTACGACCTCTCCGAAAAGATGGACAGGCTTTTTAGTATGATTGATACGAAAAAAAAAAATTAAAATTTATACTTTTTTTCGAATTATTGTCGTCGATAGTTATGAAAAAAAAAATGAATTTGACAGAGCGAGAAGCGAGCCCATGCCAATAGTATGGGGATTATTCGAGTGATAAAGCGTTATATATAGAAATTACTGATGAAAATTATTATTATTTTTAGAAACGAAGAAATGACAAACTGTCGATTTTTCATTGAATGCCCCATACTTATGTACACACGATAACACAAATTTGAATTTTGCTCAAGAAGAAAAATGAATTCTTCGCTGAGTTCGAACGAAAAATGATACTCATATCAATTTAAGGGAGAAATTTGATTCGGGAGATAATGATCGATCATTCGATCATTATTTTTAATTACTCGTGGGATTAACTATACGAATCAGAAGAATAATTTTAAGTTGAACGAATCGCGGTTGTTTGAGATAGAGTAGAGAATTAAAACGGAAATATTCATTAGCATTAATAATCTTATTCGATAAATGATTAATCAAAATTCATCATAAAATAAAATTCCGTATTAATGTTAAAATGAAAAAAAAAAACTTCATACTTAATTCTCACAGGTTCAACTCAAATTCACTCAAATTTGCAAAAGTTAGAGCGCGGACTTACGCTTTTAGAAAATTTAAAAATTTTCTAAAATCGGAACCCCTCCAGAAAATATTTCCAAATGCAATACGAATCATCCTTGTCTCCCAGACTATTTGAGTAAAAAGTTTGGGCTCGCTAGCGTCAAATTTGCGACAGTTCAAGCGCACACATGCATTTTTCGAGAATTTCAAAATTTTCTAAAACCCGAACCCCTCTGAGAAATTCTTGCCAAATTCAACACCAATCATCCTTGTCCCTCAAACTATTTTTGCAAAAAGTTTGGGCTCGCTAGCGTCAAATTTGCGAAAGTTCGAGCGCGGACATACGCTTTTGGAAAATTTCAAATTTTTCTAAAATCTGAACACCGCGAGAAATTATTTTCAGATTCAATACCAATCATCATTGTCCCCGAGATTATTTGTGCAAAAAGTTCGGGCTCGTTAGCGTCAAATTTGCGAAAGTAAGAGCGCGAACTTGCGCTTTTAGAAAATTCCAAATTTTTCTAAAATCCGAACCCCGCGAGGAATTCTTACCAAATTCCATACCAATCATCCTTGTCTCTCAGACTATTTGTACAAAAAGTTTGGGCTCGCTATAAATTTGTGAAAGTCAGAGCGCGTTCATACATTTATCGAAAATATAAAATTTTTCCTAAAATCCAAACCCCTAGACTAAATATTTCCAGCTTCAATACCAATCATCCTTGTCTTCCAGACTATTTCCGTAAAAATTTTGGGCTCGCTAAGCGTCAAATTTGCGAAATTTAGAACGGGGACTTGCGCTTTTAGAAAATTTCAAATTTTTCTAAAATCTGAACTCCTCTAGGAATTGCTTTCAAATTCAATACCAACCATCCCTGTCCCCCAGACTATTTGCATAAAAAGTTTGGGCTCCCTAGCGTCAAATTTGCAAAAGTTCGAGCGTGGCCACTGATTTCGTTACGCCACCCACACCTGCAGAAATGTTTTCGAAATATGTTTTCTCGATATTTTAGGACATTTTGATCGTGTGTTGTCATGAAAATCTCGATTTTTTTTTTTCGTGACAACAAAGCTTTTTCTCCATGAGGAATCAAAAATCATAGAAAAATGAATTTGAGTGTAAAACTTACCGCATCCTCCTGACGATTATGAGGGCTCGTTCATCCCTTTACGAATGATCCACCCGTACATATATATATATATATCTATCCTCATATATGTACGCTCTATCACGTGGTCCGGGCGGTTCCACGCGTCATATCCTCGGTATTCCTCTTTATATATATAACTCTCCCACTGTCTCTTTCCTACTCTTTCGAAAATACGTTCCCGACGTTTCCACCGCTCTCGAATCCCAAAGATTCAACAACACCTACAAGCACATACGTACGAAATTCTCTCCATCAAAACTACCAAAACCCGCGACCCTCGCAAAAAAACATCAGCCGTCAACAAAAATACGCGAATCGAAAAAAAAACAACAAATTTTCCATTGACCGAGTGACCGCGAAAGAGGGGTGGAGGGGGGAGGGGGGATGGGAGTTGTGGGTGCAACGACGATGACGTCGCCTCAAACCGAAGTATATGGCACAGAGTGATGAGAAAAAGAGGGAAAAAGCGAGGAATGAAGATAGCAATAAAAATAAATGATTATTATTGTCGTCAGAACTTAATCCCGACGAGTATGTGAGAATATACCGCGAACAATCGAGAGAAAAGCTTTGACAGAATGTTAAATTCTTGCTCGAGGGATGAGAGAGGGCGGAGGCGAATCTCCAAACACGAGGACCATCGAATACAAAAAAAAAAAATCCATTGGTATAATTTGTCGATTTAAAGAAAAAACAAAAACAAAAAACAAAAAACAAAAGGACGCAATTCACAATACTCAAAATCCAAAATTACGATCCTCTTGTCGACCGATAATCGTGATCGTAACGTTAAAAATCGCGATCGTCGTCGCTTTTTTTCCAGGCAAATTACACGAAACACACGCGGTCAACTCACTTTTATGTGCGCTTCTTTTTTTTTTTTTTTTTTTTTCAATCGTAACCGCACACCATTCCAGCTGATTTAACTCGAGGGGTGGGGCGTTTCAAATTCAAAATAAATTGCGAGTCGAAAATTAGGAAAAAACAAAAAATAAAAAAAAAAAAGTAGAAAAGTCTTTTAACGCACGATCTCGTTCACTCGGAGTAATTCGATGACTTTTCACACATCGTTGTACATTCATGCATCCTCATTGTGCTTCGTACATCATGTTTGTATTTTCACGACAAACGACCCCTCGTCCTGGGACACTCAGTGAGAATTAATTTAAAAAAACAAAAAAATAAATAAAAATAAAATAAACTAGAAATTCCCGAGAAAATTCTTAAGAAAAAAACCAAAAAGAAAAAAAACTGAGATCGCGAGATCTGGGATCGATGGTTCAACGACGAGAACTTTCTTTCTCTCTACACCCTGCGAGATCGCCCGGCGCACTGTTCGCTCATCGCGGGTTGATTCACCGTTTTATATATTATAAATAGATGTACCAACTCCGTCACTTCCTCACCGTGCTCTCCTCTCTCTCTCTCTCTCTCTCTTTTTTATCCCTCACTCGCTTCACGCTTAACTATACATACGAGCTCAAAAAAAAACAACCAACATCTCTCAACTGTGTGCTCTCGTGTGTGTGTGTGTGTGTGTGTGCATGCGCGTGCTGGCTTTAGTTCGAGTGTGTTTACCCCTTCAAGCTCTCTGCCCCGAGATTCGATAATTTTTTGTTTCCTAATATCTCTTTTTTTTTTTTTTTTTATCACGACACTTTGCTGGTTTGATGACAAGTGGCGAAAATGTTCTCCGAAGAAATTTCGAAATGTTCTATTTTATGAATCGTTCGCTTCTTGTACAATTTTCGTATTGAAGCAAAGTGTCCTGGATCCCATGGATATATTTTGATGTTATTTGTAAGTTTCTCTCGTATAGATTGTTTTTTTTTAGTCAGTAAGACTGAAAAATTCGGTTGCCAACTTCAATCCAGTCCATTCTCAGACATACACGCTGAGAATAATTTTTCTTTTTTTTCTTCTTGGTTTAAAAAAAAAAATTTTTTATTACGAGAATAAATTACCTCTCATTTTCCTTCTCTCGCGGTGTTAAAGTTTCTCCATTATCATTCGCCCCTTTCATCCCTCTCTCTCTCTCTCTCTCTCTCTTTTTCTCTCTCTCTCTCTCTCTCTCTCTCTTCATTCGTCAATCATATTTTGTCTTAGATTGTTTTTCGTCCTTTTTCCCCTCGTTCCTCTCGTAATTTTCCAGACGTTTCAGCCAGCCATATCGCGTTAAAATTTTCCCTCGAGGTTCTGGCGGAAACCCTTTCCCCCAATCCCCCGCAAATCGTAAACCCTGCGTGAAAGTAAAGTGAACGCACTGTTCAGTAGTATCATGTACTATTATCGGGTTATGTCAGATCATACACAGCTCCGTCTGTTTCTCCGGAGGCGCACGCAGTGAAACTCGCGCACAAACGAGGAATCACACATGCGTACACTCGCCCCTCTATATCACCATCTCTTTTCCCCTTGGCAGCCCCTTCTTTTGACGGTGGAACTAGCCGTGGATAGTGTGCGCTTGAGTCTCGTGGGATAAAAGCTGCGCCATCAAGCTCGTTCTCACAGGCAGAGAGAAAA